>JAPZDV010000021.1:9956860-9980497 GCA_029814665.1 Acanthurus lineatus | reverse complement strand
AGGGAAAAAAGGAGAGAAAGACAGTACAGGAGGAGAGAGACTGACAAGAGTAAATGTCATAAGGAAGGAGAGACGGAAAAGGTATTCGATGGATGGACACAACAGAAGAAGGAGAAAGGAAGAAAAGGCGGGAGGGAGGGAGAAGCAGCTCGGTTCATGGCCCTCTCTCCATGCATCCTCCCCGGGGGGACTCAGACTTTAAGCCCCTGCCCTGCTTTTTATTCCCCTGACTATTGCAGCCAGATCAATCTAGCTAGCTACCCGTTGTAACTCAACCCAGTTCGGTGCAGCCAGGCCCCCGGAGCCCTCCATACAGGGTGTAGTTTTAGGCAGAATGGAGGCTGGTGGCAGGCAAATTTGTAAGTGTACCGCTGGTATGCCCATATTAAAAGCAGACTTTTAAAGGGCTATATCAGTGTTTTTGCATGTGTTAGCCAATTACTACAATTCACATGCACTTTACATTACTGTCAGCTGTTTTCAAAGCACGCCGAACTGTTTTAGATCCATCACAGTGCACATTGTGCCCGCTTTTATATTTTTGTCAAAGTTAATTTATTATTTCCTGGTAATGCAATTGTAAGTGCAGACTGATTTGAAAAGCCTGCACTGCATTACCACACAAAAATAACATAACTCAAAATAATACATGCAAGATGTTCACTGTGATGGATTACTTAACTCAAGTTGAGTTTTTGTAAGATGAGTTTTTATCCCACATGGAAGTGAATACAAATCAATTAAGGCTGGAAAGGAAGTATAAACATGTTTCAGCACCTAAAACAGCATGATATGCTGTATATTTACACATCTCCATGAGGAAACAAGTGTGAATTCTGCTTACTTTTGGAGCAGTGTGTCACACATGGAAAGCTAATGTGTCACAGTCCTCAAAGTGCTTGGGAATCAAAGAAGCTCTTGCTTATTTTGCTCTGTCTGCAAGGTAACAACCCCTCTTAAGCCATGAAAGTAGCTCTTGCACACAGTCTGTGTGTTGATATTACTATTGACACTGTATTAAAAAAAATTCTGTGTAAAACCAGAGCATTACACATTCACTCATTATTCAAACTGGTGTGTAAAATTGGGAGAATCACATGTGGTTCTTCACTGAAATATGGACACTGAAAAAATAGAAATAATTTAACTCCTATCAAATGAAACTCCAACTACTATCATGAAGCTTTTATTTACGATATGCAGGAAGAGCAAAGTCTGATAAAATGACATAACATGGGCTGCCAGGTTATACATATGTGTTTTCAGATAACTTACAACATCATGTTCAAGTTACCCATTAATGTAAATTTCCCATGGAGGCCATTTTGGAGGACCATAGAATAGATATGAAAACCAGAGAGAAAACTGGCACAAATATCAAACATCCTCCAAACAAATCAGCTGATTCCTGCTCACAACTCTTGCAACAAACTTTGGGGCGAATTTTCAAAAGTGGCCAAACTGCCTAATTACATCACATGATGCACTTGGGCCCCCAAAATTTTTCTCTTTAACTAAGTTGCGAATGTAGCAGCTGTAAAACAACCCCAAATTAAAACCCCCCAAAAATACCTTGTTTTAGGAGGAAACTGGTGGTTGGCTGGCTAGAGAGTCGGAAGTCTGTCATGCTTCTGCTCTATGGACTCCACAATAGGGAAGCTGTGTGGAAGATTCTGGTTCTTTATTTATAGGAAAAACTTTTTTGGTTTCATGCGCTACTAAGCAACAAATAAACACTCTGTTTTCAGCTCTACTTTACGCATCCACGGAGCTAATATAAGGACAACTCCATATTGCAATTCCATCACTGTGAACTGGCACTTGACCTAATAAATACATTATTATTCTTTTTCTATAAGAATTTTGTTTTTTTGTTGTTTTTTTGCTGTTTTTTGCTAAAACTATACAGTGTATTCTCTAGCAGCTGTGTTGGAATCAAAAGTGTGCCTTAAAACTTTGAAGTAAAACTTGACAGAGACAAGTTTTTCTTTGAATGTGCTTGCAAGAAAATCAGTTTGTTCAAAGCTATCTTTCTCATACATGTCAAACAGGAAGTATAATGGAGTTTAAAGGCTACAGTGGTTTGTAGCAGGGAGGGACCCTGGTTATCCAGCCTGCGCTTCCACAGTATAATGACATAGTCAGCAGGGCTACTAACACATCAGTGCTGGAAACCACAGTGTCTCTACTCACCCTTCCTTCACCCCTTCCTCCCGCACGCTCTTGTGCCCTCTTCATCACCTCTTCTCTTCCTTCCCTTCTCCCTCGTTCCCTCCATCCCCCACTCTTCATCCTCTTTCACCTCCCTCCCAAACCCCCTGTCGTCATCTTGGATTCCCCCCTTCCTGCATACCCCACCTTTTCCTCACCCTTACCAACACCCCTTGTCCCCCCTCTCGCCCCCCTTTTCCCAATTAGTCTGTCTGTGTGCAGCTACCCAGCCGATCTCTGCCCATTCTGCCGGTGCTGGTTCGCTCACCCAGCCCCTCTGGCGAACATGACAAAGAGAGATCCTCAGTATTCAAACAGACACACTGCTTTCAAATGCCGAATGGCAGGGTCGACCTGGGTGCAGCTTTAAGCAAAATATTCAAATTCTCAGTCTTTCTTTTTTTAAGAATTTGCATGGATATGCATTCATTTGCAATGTGTAAAGGCACAAGGACAGCTGAGCCTTGGTTTTAGAGAGAGATGGGGGAAAAAATAAATAATGCAGAAATAAAAATTTATGATTGTATGAAACCTTGATTGAGCAGACGGGTGGATAAAAACCAGGTTTCAAATTATTAAAAACATGAAGTTGCAAACAAATGACTCATGAACATTTTTGGCTGCACATGGCTGATGTACTGATTATTATCAGTACTTTTACTCAGAAAAGGGAGTGAGTTAAGCTGTGATCTAATATGCTATAAACAACAAACTTCCTGAACAACTTCCTGTGTCTTCAGTAATCTCAAAACTGAACCACATACTGTACGGTTACTGGATGTGAGCCCATAATGAGAAAGAAAGCCAAGGAAAAAGACTTAAAGAAACAGGGGCAAAGTTATTAAAAACAAAAAAGGTGAAAGAGAGGAGATTAACTAAGAAAATGTAAATGTAAAATGCCTTAAGAGAACTTTAAAACATTTAAAAACTGAATTAACATTTTAAATGAGAAAGAAAGGTAGTATTGGGTATGACATGATAAGTTTTTGTGTCTCTAGTCAAACAAAACAAGTGGCTAAATCATATTTCTCTTTGTGAAATTATAAAAATTTAACCAACATATAAAGAAAAGGTACAAGATATTGATGTACTGTCATGTTATTTACTACAGAAGCAAGTATTAAACAATCTATATAAGCAACCTTATAATAACAATAACGTTTGCCATCTTACTACATCTTCCTGAACAAAACCATTACTTTAAAAGATCAAGAAAAAATGCCAGTTTGGTAATGATAACAGGAATACAGTTAAGAACAGCTTAACCACAGAAAGGCACGAATACCAAATCTTAACTGCACAAAGTAAATTTGTTTTCAGACAGAATGTTAGAAGAATAAGAAAGCAACATGTTAATTTGTCCAGCGATAACTACTTTTGCTATAAATGGCAAGCAGCCCTACTGCAGTTCACAGAGACAGGGTGTTTAGAGAGGGGGTACATCTCTGATCTGCACAGTAAACTGGATCAGACTTCTGTAGGTGACCCTGACCTCTGACCTTCCCACTGAGGGGGCATGCACAGAGATACTTCTCTGTTGGTGTTTAATACTTTAAATTCATTTTCTTCAATTAATATTAGAGTGATTCCTGTATAGATGATCATATGATGATCAACTTGGACCACATGTTGGAAAAGTAAGTGAGTAAATATCATTTTAGATATATATAACGACAAGAAATATCAACAGTAATCATGAGAGACACTCAAGCTTTTTATGAGCACAAACAGCTATTTGGGTTTTATTTTTTTAGGTACCTGAACAAATGTATAGGAGTGAAAATTTAATTTGATGCAGACACAGGTAAAGTGAAACTTAAAAATGAAGACTAAGAGAGAGAAAAGGAGACAAAGGAAAAGATGGAAAATGCCAGAGAGACAAAGACAGTGACACGGGAGACGGCCAAGGAGTCAGATTTAGAGATGGAGATAGAGGCACAATTCTGTAGGAAAAAAAATGTACAGAATAGTGAGGAGAAGAGCAGAAGAACAATGGGCAAAGGCACAGCCTCTTCTGGCCGCTGCAGACCGCAGACCCTGCAGAGATTTCTTTCATTAGGCTTTAATAGTATGCTGCTGGCTTGCCATTCTGACCTGCGCTCTGTGCCAGTAATAAGAACGGCCTTCAAAGCTGGACCAAAGCAACAGAGCTGCTTGAGAGGGGGGAAGGTGCAGAGGGGGGTGATGGAGAGAGGTGGAGGTGCACATGAGCCGATGAGGTGCACTTTCAAATTGACACGAGGGCGTTACATTTTCACATTCTTGCTCACTCTGCCCAGGCCGATTGGAAAGGGAGATGGGAGAAGAGGGAGTTTTGTCTTACTGTTTTTTTTTTTTTTTTTTTGAATCCCCTCCACAAGTTTCAGTTCCCACTGACCCCTTCGCTGCAGAGTGTCTGTGTTAAGGGAGGTTATTTTGGTTAACAACGGTCCCATGTTACCAGACTTCTTCTCCAGGAGGTGCTGAAGGTGGCAGATTGATCTCTTGGCCCCTTCAAGCACTTGCCAACACCTGACAGGTATATATGCTCTCTCATATACAGTATATATGTGTATGTGTCACCTCTATAGCAAGAGGGAACCCTGTTTGCTGAAAATATTTGTAATTTTCATATCTGCCCTCCCAGCCCTTATGGACATCACAGATGCCCGAACCAAAGACAATATAAAGGTCTTATTTTGGCTCTCCTGTGAACCACAACAGAACGTATTCTTACTGGCCTCAACAACCTTGCACCACCCTCTTAAATGGAAATGTCACTGGAAAATTAGCATCCCAGAAGCCATTGCATTTCCCCTCAGAGTTGTCCTTGCTCAAGTTTAATAAGGGTAGGTAAAATGATACTTGGATTCTTTTTTATTTCCCCCTCTTAAGGCTATAATGCATATTTAAGATGAAGTCAATCATTTGTGTTAACAAGAGGGATAACATCCCCTCAACCCCCCACTGTCCAGCCCCAAACTCATCCCCCGTCTATCAGCTGTTAATGAGTCACCTCCAATATAACAACATTCCACTAGGGCAGTATACATGCCATCTATTGTATTGCACTCATTTATTTCCTGCTTTTTCCACAATGGATGTATTTATGTTATGGGGTGAGGGGGCATACTGCTTGGAGAATAAGTATGTGGCGTAAACAATAACAGTGTGCATTATTCCAGTGCTAATAACCTGTCCTGCTGATGTCCTTTCTACATATCACAGATGGGCTCAGACAGGGGAGAGAGGCAGTATTATGCCTCTGCAGAGATCCTCCACTGAATATATTACCATGTGATAGGGGGAGATGTCTCACTCCCTAACACACAAACACCCACACACAGACACACACACCCACATGCACACACACTTGTAGTGTTGGGCCAAGAGAGCTGCATATGCCCCAAACATACAAGCATGGGCTTCATTAATGACGTGCCAGGAGGAGAGGGAGAAGGATAGGGAGGGAGAGTGCGTGTGTGTATGTGTGTGTGCGTGTGTGTGTGAGTGAGTGTGGGAGTGGGTGTGGGTGTGCGTGTGCATGTGTGTTTCGGGGGGATTTCCTTCTTTAAGCTTTCAGCTCCCACTGGGCTTAGCTCGACTGTATGAACCCTGATGTGGGCCTGCCTCTAACACATGGCGTCACACAGTCACACACATACAGCCCTCAAAATCACATACACACAAAGAATGTATACACTAAGGCTCAGCGGGGGAGCAGCAGTGCAACACTGGCTCCAAAACATTTGGCTGTGGACGTCTCATTGACAGATGTAAATGGAATCTAGCGGAGGAGGTCAGGTCATCGCTTCATCCTCTTCTTCCCCCCACTTTTTCGCCTCTCTCTCCATCCTTAACTCTCCCTCACACACAACACATTATTTGTTCTGCCATTGCTTCAGTTTGTGTCTCTGGATGGTGGCTGTTGGTTGTGCCATGTGTCGGGTACTGTAGTGAAGGAAAAATGCACGCCAATTAAGCCATATCGCTATGTGTGTGATAGCTCTGTTGGTAACAGCAGCATGTGGTTAGGGTAAGCCTGGCGTCTGATACCACCGTATATATGAGTTTCCTAGTTAACAGAGACAACCTGCTTCCAAGTGCAGATGCACTCTTTACTGTGAGTGCGGCCAAAATAATGAGGGGGTTTGGCAGCACTCAAAATATAGAATGCTGTACATTTTGGAGGGTATGTACTGGATTATGCTAGTCCAGTTTGCATGTGTTAAACCCAGCAAGGAGCTCTGACAAATGGATGCAGAGTTCAGGATTTCATTATGAAACAAAAAAAGGTGGAACAATGTTTGGCCACATGACTAACAAGCTCCCTGTTCCCTATTTTAAAATCTCTGTTCCGTTACTACAGCCATGCGTGAACAAACACTTTGAAAGAGAACACGACAGAAGTGACTTATTTGTATTTTTTGTCAATAAAGAAGACATGCTTTGAATAAAGCAGATTCAAGTTTTTCAGTAACTTTTCACTTTTTTTCTTTTTTGAGTCATCCTTTTCTATTGCCTGTTATGGCGATCCTCCATTGCACTGGACTGACAACAGTTAAATCTTGAACACTGCACAGTTTGTAAGTGGTCTCAAATCTTCATAATCAGCTACATGAACAGGAAGAGAGAGGTTTACATTTGCAAGCTTTATAACGTCTCTAATGAGTTGCTGACCATGTAGGAATTGCATTAGCACACATTCAACTTCCATTTACTGTTGCTTCTAAAGCAAAGTGGACTGGCAGAGTGAGAGTGGACTGGCAGTGCTACTAAAGTGCAGAGAGCTCAGATGGCTTGTAGGATGGATACATCTGTAACTGAATCCACTACTGTCCACCTGCAGCATGGGAAACACAAGCAGCCAACAGTTCTTTACTCCACTGCCAAAACACACCACCGCTTCCTTTTCACCAGTCACTGGTGATGCTGAAGAGATGTGAGCAGCGGGGCGTAAAAACACTTCCCCTGCTCTCCTCTTTCCTCTCCACCACCCTGCTTCTCCCAGGAAGCCGGCCCAGAGGTCAGCGCAATCAGGACCCATGAGCAACAAAGGGCCCTAGTTAGGCGTCCAGCTCAGTGCCCAAGCCAAAGGCCAGCTTAGCAGGGCGAGACTGTCCATTAGGCAAGACCCTGGAACACCACAGGGACCTGAGGTGAAGAGGGCTAGAAAGAAGAATAAAAACACTATCAACCCAGACACATACACACACATATTCTCAAAGACATAGACAGATAATATGAGGCCTTGTTTGACACTGCTGTCAGGGTGCAGTGAAGGGGAAAGACGAGACCCTGTGACACACTGAGACATCACACACATACATGTACACAAATTCATGCACACACGCACACGCACACACACACACACACACACACACACACACACATCTAGGCCTATTCCTCTCCACACACACACACACACACACACCGTCACAAGCAAGGTATGAATTTCCATCTTTTTCATCTCAGTTTCCCACACGTTGCACCTTGCTGTTACAGCTTCACAAAACTGGCTGTAGCTGCACCACAAAGAGCTGACAAAATATGCTCATTCTCAACAGCTCGCCACAAAATATCACTGCCTTTTCTGTCTCCTTTCTTTTTGGAGGATGGCTGGGGACGCTGGCTTCGTCTTTGTGAAAAGACTTTGACAGAGGTGGTGAACTTTTCTTTCCAGAATCATCTCCTTTACTGCTACTAAATATCCTTTGTCAACCACACTTAGCCTACAGAAACTTCAGCATATGGTGAATTACTATGTTGTTGAGCATATAATCTGCTAAATATTAATGTCCTTGTCCTTGGCTGTTAGATGTATTCTTGTCTAGAATAAAATGAGTCTTTTCCCTGTGTCTGTAGACACACTCAAACAATAAAGCTCGTTTTGATTATGATATATAACTTATCGGGTTCCACATCTTAACTCGTCTGTTTTTAGACCTTAAAACCCTTAAATTTACATGTCACATCACAAAAAAACACATATTTTGGGTTTTGTACAAACACATAATCACATTCCAGAAACTTTCATGCTACCAAAGTTATTCACTCTCTGCTTTTCACTGTCCTTGTTCTGGATTTCTCTCTCATTTTGTCATTCTGCAAACCTCTCACTCTGCCTCCATCTTTCTCTCTCTTCCTTTCGATCTCATGACTTCTTAACCTCCCTAAAACTTTGCCTGTCAGCCTTTTTTGCAATTCCTCTGCTTTAAAAATCATCCACTCTCATTCACAACCTTCTTTTCTCTTATGTCTACCTCTTCTTCTATAATGGTTACTTTTCTATATTGCTTCCTCCTCTGGGTGCTATACAAGGTCTCGACTGAGGGCCACATATCATTGTCTTCAAGTTAGCATGTCAGGCCCCCTGCTACCGAACCTCCGCACACCCACCTTGACTCCTCCACCATTGCCCTCACCCACTATCTCCTCCTCTCCTCGGGGTCAACACTCAGCTCCCCCAGGGCTGAAGCCACCAATCATGTCCAGCAGCTCCTTTCCTTTACCTCCATCCCTCTCCCACCCAGTCGAGCTCACATCCAGAGAACCCCCTTCCTGCCTCCCCCACCCCTTGGCTGGTCCAGAGCTGTGGCCACCAATCACAGCATGTCAGGCAGCTTGTCCTGATGGAGCACGGTGTCAGAGCAACACTCAGAGTTGCTGAGGTTGAAGCCTCAAGAGACCCTCTGCCTCTCTCCTTCTCTCCCTCTTTGTCTGTCCCTCCTTCTCTCCCTGTCTGGCTGATGACACACTGAGCTTTTGAGCAGAGATGGATGAACAAGACTACGTGAACAGAAAATAAGTTCAGCCTGAAGTCATGGCATCTCAAAAAAACTTGACAGTGGTTAAAACTAAATAAGCACAAAGACAAGGACATTTGAGTATAATATTTATAAAACAGACAGAAAAATCTGCCCAGAGACTATACAAACTCCTTAAACCAAGGCAACAGGTCTAAATGATATGCATATTTTTAAGACTGCTGCTGTATTGCCTTCTTCATGCCTAATTTACCAGAAGATGACATAACATTAAGATATAACACTGACCAATCTGCTCCAGCTAAAAGTGCTACACTGACATATTTTTACAATCTAAAACACCACCTCTGAACATCAGGTAATGGTGTCAGTTCAACCTTGTTTCGAAGTGGAACAGCTGCAAAAGGACATTTTGATCATAGAAAAGGCAAAAGTCACCACTTTTACCGCCCCTTCACACACACACACACACACACACACACACACACACACACACACACCATGCTAATTAGTCCAAAATGCACTGCAGCATAACAACATGATATGTTTTAAATAAGGTCTGTGACTCAGTCTCTCAACTGGGGAAAAACTTACTTTGCCACAGCCATTGCTTTCTTCACCACCTACACATTACAAATAAAACAAGCTCATAAAAAGGCCTACTAGGATATGTAGGATATCACAAGAAAATTACTCATGTAGAAGAGATAAGTACATTACAATATTTTTCAGAACATGAGTTTTGGAATGCAATAAATATCACAAATTGCTTATACAAGGCAATGTACATTATATGTTCATATCAAAGCATAGATATTTCTTTTTAGGATCAAATCAGACCTTCTGTAGCCTTGGCCTAAATGAAAAACAGCATGTTATATGGTCAACTTCATGAAGTATGCAGCAGGAAGATCAAAGGTGTCTTATTAAAATGTGTGGAATGGCCATGGAGAGTTAACATCAACTTTAGTTCACAGCTGAGAGAAGGCTTTGCAGTAAAATCTATTTATAATTCAATATTTCCTTTATTTCTCTCCGGATTATTATGTTGCAACCAGACTGGCAAAATATGTGGTTTTGTGTGTAATTTGCAATTTCCTGCAACATCGTCTTTTCAGGGGAAATAAAAGATGAGGTGTTTGGAAGCAAGAAGGTTGATGAAGCAGAAGGGAGCAATAGAAACTAGGGGACAAATGGATGGATGGGTACTGCAACAAAAACAGAGAGAAAGAGGGGCATAAAAAGAGTTATTAAGTAGGGGAAAGAAGAAAGACATGCCTGGAGACACAAAGTGAAAAATAAGGAAAAGATTAACAGGAGCACCAAGAGGCTGAACCAGAATGACACAAAGTACTGATATGCAGAGAAAGCAAACAAAAAGTTATCTCTGTGTGTGTGCATGTGACTGCGTGCACATGTTTTTCATGCAAACTGAGAGGAAGGAATGTGCAAGACAGCACAACAGAGGGAGATGAGGAAAGGTGTTGCTGGAGGATGAAGTGCGACCAGAGTATAAACAGAAGCTGAAGTGTACAAACAGAGTGCAAGCAGAATGTTAAGTAATGAGTGTCTTTTCCTGAGTGTAAAAATCTAATTTTATCCATTTTATTGTCCATTATTTGCTCCATGTAGCACTGATAGGAGACAGTTTCTATGATAAGGCCCGGAATATTTTACCTGCGGTCATATGGATCTTTAGGATCACTTTCACACAAACTCTAAGTATACTCCTATAAATCTATTTCTTTTTTTACCTTTATGAAAACAACAAAAGAGAAAATATTGATAATAGAATCATGTATCCTGGACAATTAATGTTCTATTTTCGCAGAGAAAAGCTAAATTTGAGGACAACACCGAAGTTTGTGGTCATGGTTGACCAGTGCTGACCTACCCTCCCTCCAGCATGGGTCCAAGTTCATATTAAGAGTGATATAAAAACAAACAAAAAAAGTCAGATTTTTTCCAGCACATATTTTGGCAGGTAAGGGAGCTGGTAGAAATACACCGAGTTTTGCAGACTTGTAGCCACACACCCTCAGGTATTTTCCATCCTCAGCTCTATTTGAAAAGACATCATGCCAGCCCAAAACTGACTGAACAAATAAACAGAAAGACAGCTACATGTACATGAGACATAATAAACACTTAATAAATAAAATGGTAGTGTTGGAATGTGTCAACCTAACAAAATAGGTTTTGGGCCAGTAATATTGAGTAAGAATTTCTGCGATTTGCAGAAGGATGTAACTTAACATTTTTAAATACTGTGGAGTTGCTCACAGTCTCCATGTGATTGCAAATGGTTGTGTCTGTTTGTGGAACTTGCTGAGTGTTTATCATATTATCTTCTGTTCTCTACAGAGGAGTAGGCCTTCTATACACCACACTGGATAGCTATAAAAAACCTTTTTCTGCATTTGTGTGTGTGTGTAATAGCCTGTGCGTGTGTGTGTGCCTGTGTGTGTGTTCAGTCTGCTGTGTTTTTTCCACAACTTTGGGATGAGATCTGAGAGGAAACGGACAGATTTCCATCTGTCTGCTTCATTTGCAAAAAAAAAAAAAAAAAAGCCCTTCTTGCGATTCAAATATATGCTTTAGCCACCTCTCTCTTGCCCTCCCTCTGTCTCTCTCTCTTTCTCTCTCTCTTCCTTCTCTCCCTCTCTATCCAAGTGGCATCTGTGGATGACCAGGGCATCAAGAGTCTCAGGGGCTGAGGGAGGAATGGGGGAGCAGGAGGGAAAAAGAAAAGGAGAGTGGAGAGAGAGAAAGAGAGAGAGTTAGGAAGAGGGAGACAGAGAGAGAGAGAGAGAGAGAGAGAGAGAGAGAAAGAAAGAAAGAGGGAGCAAGCGCCTCTCACTTCACATTTCCCCAGCACCACCCCGGCGTGCCAGCCAGCCTGCAGTCTGTTCTCCTTTGAGCTTTCTATTCTACCACAGCACAGAAAAAAAAAATCAATTCATATTTCCATAATCCACACTCCTGTCTGTCTACATGTCTTTGCTTCTCCCCCTCCTTCCATCCCTCTCCCTCTCTCTCTCTCTTTCTGTCTTCCTCTCTCTCTCTCTCTCTCTCCCCCTCTCCCCTGGGGTAGACTAACCCCTCCACCCCGATCCTACGGCCTACAAATGTCATTACGCTGAGCAACAATAACGGCCTAAACAAAAGGAGGCCTTGCTCTGAGCTCTGAGCCCCTCTGTGGAGACTGTTGGCTGCTGCTGCCATATGCTGGCCAACTCGGGCCGCAGAAAGAGACAGAGACTGTGGCTACAGAGGACTCCAGCCTTCAGCCCCACAAAGGAGGAAAGGAGCCCTAATCCTGGTAATGAGGCCCGTGAATACAGCCTTTATGTATACGGGGGAAAGGGCCAATCCTTCTGTACACAGCACGCTAACTAGCCATCTTAAGGGCCATCTTATCCACACAAACGATCTGGTCGACAACAGAATGAAAGAAAAGTAAGGTTTTTGTTGGGGGGGGGCCTAAAAAGAGAGACACACAGGAGTAGAGGGAAAAGACAGGTCCGTGTCAACACATACACTATGTTTACACTATGTTTGTTTTTGTATTTTTTTTTTTTATCTCTCTTGGATTCAGCTGCTCTTTTTACTTCTTTTCCCTCACCTCCATTTCCTGTGCCTACCTCTGTAAGGCAGTAATTTCTTGCTCACACTCTCGTTCCCTCACTCCCTCTACCTCTTACTCTGATAGCACGCTCTGGTTCTTGTGGGGCAGGCAGACATCGCCTGAAGCATCTTTCTACAAGCCCGTTTATTCCTCAAAGTGGATCAGAGAGACAAGGAGAGCTGTTTAAACTCACTGGCTTGGCTGCTGTGTTGAGAGATAGTTAGCCTATGCACATACTGTACTCTTGTCTTTCGCTCTATTTTTATTTATCCGTTTATCCCCTCAGTCCATTGATGGGCTCCTGCAGAAGCATCTGGCCAGTGATTTGCTCCAGGAACTGTTTTGCGCTGTGGCCACTTATGGGGGGAAAAAAAACAAACAAAAACAAAACAAAAAAAAAAAACAATATGTCTTGTTTCCTTCCTGTCAAACTTCTGACTTCTGTCACTTTCAGACCAACAATCTGACACTGTCAAACTTACACACTGCCACCACAGCAGCAGAGAGCAGGGGTCCTCAAGTCATCTCATGTTGGCAGAACAACAGGAGACTGATGCAACCTAATCTATTTAAAAAAGTGATAATAACAAAATCAAGATAACTATACATATTGTTACAGGCTGCGTGATCGTTTTTGTTTGAAGGTGAAGCCAGAGAGGAATAAAAAAAAAAAAAGACACCCTGCTGTGGTGGCTTTTTTTCTAAAGGTAAAGATCAAGGCTTTTAAATAAAAGGAATATTCCATCAATTTAAATTAACCTAGAGATATTTGTTTTTGCACAATGTCCTCTTCGGATTGATAATGATTTGTGATTGGCTGAAAGGATAATTTGGGTTTAAGGCAATTTCTTTCCTTTTGTAGTTTTGACGATCATGTCTATCAGAAACAAGAACATGGTTCTCCTGAAGTTATTTGCAGCGACATCACTGACAGGCAGTCAGACAAACCTTCAATAAGTATTTAGACAACTGACTTTTTCAACAAAAACTCAGATTAAAAGGTTTTTTTCAATGATGCATATTTTAGGGAACAAAACTTTTAAGAAAACACTATCAAAAGAGAATTTCAGGATGCACCAATTCAAAATTTTAGCTCCTTTTATCAACATAAATACTTCACAGTTTTAAAACTAGGCAATGATATGAGAAAAATGCTCTTTGTTACCAAAAACTGTCTATTTGCACAACTACATAGAACTTCTTTGAATCATATTTAGTAGTGGCCTTCTGTGACTAATTGAATGAAAGTGAACTAACTGAGGGAAAATACAATTTTCACATGTGACATGTCATATTAACAATGAATCTAATTTTAATGAGAATTGCTGATATCATGGCTGATACGTGATTCACTTAGTAAGGTCAGCACTGGCCTCAATATCAATCTGCCAAATTGAATATGTGCATCCCCAGAGACAACAGAGGTGAATAATTGAATGTAAGCTGTAGACATCCATTGCAGGTTATAGGTAGACATACTTGTTAAAATTTTGAACTGTTGTTAATATCAAAGATGTGTAAACACACCACTCGTTTTTCAGTTTGATCTAGCCAAGCTGTTTATTTAGCCAAGTGGTTTATTGGAAACCCCCTTTAAACTGTGTCCTCAGCAAAAATATTATTCTTTACAAATTATTAAGTGGGGAACACTAAGGTGCATACAACCCTGTGATACTTACCTCTAACTGGCAAAAGAAGAATGTGGTGTGCCAAAAAGCAGTTCAAAACGGCTGCAGCTTTTGCTTTCGGATTGAATATCAACCCAATAATACAATAAATGTGAAACAATGGGAAGCAGACACAGTAGCACAATGAGAGAGAAAGCATGAGATACAAACAGAGAGAGAGAAAGGGAAAAACAGAGGTGTGCATTCCTGTCACGGTTGCATGATAATTACTGATTCGTCGGTTATTGAAGACCTGCTCACTGCTTTTCATTACCAGCAACAGACGTACAATGAGACAGAGAGAGAGAGAAAGAGGAAGAAGAGGAGGAGGAGAGGAAGCACTGATAGGGATGAGGAGGAGAGTGGTGGTGGTGGTGGTGGTGATAGGTGTTGGGGGAGGTTATCACAGGATGGCAGGGTGAGTGAGGGCATTAGGCAAGGAAGGGAGATGGGAGAGGAGGCGGAGGTAGAGGTTGTCTTTAACAGTGAACGAGTGAGAGAGAGATTTGGAGAGGGTGAGTGAAAGAGAGAGAGAGAGAGAGAGAGAGAGAGAGAGAGAGAGAGAGAGAGGGAGAGAGAGAGAGACAGGCAGAGACAGAGAGAGAGAGAGATAAGAATGAAAAAGCAGATTGTGTTCCAACCTGGTCTGTGTGGTCCTGGGGGAAGCTCCACAGCACGGTTGGATCTAGAGGTAATTGACAGACAGCATTAATCAGCGGGTGAGAAACACACCGTCTTCGCTAGCTGCCTCAGAACACATACATATTAATGAGAGGGGTGGGGGCAAGGGTGGCTGCTGCGAGTCTGTGCACGCACGTACGCTGCGCATGCACACATACTTGCACTTATATACTCACTTACACACACACACACACAGAGCAGCACACAGTGAAAGACGAGAGGGAGAGAGTGTGTGTCTAGGCTGTATGTGCTGTAAATATGCTAATCTACATTCTGCATGTAGATATGATAGTTTATATTATACACCAAATCATGCACGTTTAAGAAAATCATACCAGCAGATATTCTAGTTCATTTGCTTAATTATTCGTACATTGATACCAACCTAGCTGTTTATCATTTAAACAGTGTTTGTGATTTTTTTAACATTAGTGCTAGGAGATTAATCAAGTTCATTAATCAATTTGAAATTGGAAATTACAGATATTACTATTGTCAATGAACATGTGTGTGCATAATGTAAATACAGAACATTAGCCGCATTAAAAACTGCAGAAATGTAACTATATGATATAGAATTTTTCAAAGTTTAGGAAGCTGATCAAATAAGTAATCTTAATATAAAACATTTTGCTTTGATAAGTTGTGATGGGAATTCATCTCTATTTTTCACATTTTATAGGTTACACACTAACTTCATTTGAAAAAAAACCCTTATCAATTAATCAAAAAAAAAATCATTAGCGGGAGACGAATATATCCCAGAATGCTCAATTTTATTTGAAAAGTGTGCCTTAAAGACATTTATAACATGTTATTAATCTTTCATATCACAAATACAGACAAACTACAACAAATACATCAGCATAAATCTCTTAGTGATGATAGATTTATATAATATATATAAATTTAGATTATAGAGGTGAAGACGGGTCTTCTTCATCCAAGATAATCATGCAAACTGACACAGAATAAATATATCACACTGTACAAACTAAACATTTAATTTACCAAACAGAACAACAACACTGTTGCCTTAGTGTCACTCTTGCAACATGTTTGCATCTCTCCTAAAGTTAGCCTCCAAACAAACACAGGCTTCTTGCAGGCTTAAACAATGTGGTTGAAAGAAAACAGCCACTGAGCCATAGCCTGAACACAGGGGTCTCTGCCAAACATGGCTTCCACAGCTCCAAGGTCACCCTGTGACCTCAGCAGGAACAGCAAGGGTTTGAAGAGACAGGCTCTCATATGCCAGGTTCACTGTCATGGACATACAAAAGATTCCCTTACAGTTAACCTTTTGATTGGGTAGATATATATTTTTCCACAGAGTTGCCGCACTATTATTTAAAATATTTACTTTTAAAATCTTATAAAGGAGATGTCCATTTGCACTCAAAATTGGTATTTTTATATCACTTCTGAACTTATTCACAGAAATCTACTTAAAAAAAGTGAAGATGTATTTCCATGCATTTGATTAACATGACTTTTTCAAAACATTTAAGACATAAAATAAATAAAGGCTAAATACATTAAAGGAATTGCTGCAGCATTTTACATTCCAAAAATGTAAGCAAAGCCTGCAGTTTAAGTAAACTGCTTTGAAATACATTTTATGATACATTATTTTTCTATATCTTTTGCTCTTTCAATAGCAAGTGCTGTGTGGTTAATTACAAACTTTTGTAACCTCATACAAAATCCAACCACAAACAACATTACTAATATTCAAGAAAACAGTGCCCCGTTTTCTCTATCAGTATCGGATATCCAAATTTAGGAACTGATATCCTTTTTGAAATGAATAAAAGTGGTTCTTGCATCTCCAAAATGCTCATAAAAATTAATGTAGACATCTATGAAGCCAGAGGAGAGGATCGCTACTTTGGTAAAGAGGACATGCAGTAACACACAATTTGAACAGTAACTTCATGGTTACAACACCAGGCTGCTTCAGAGAGGGGCATACAATGGACAAACGGATGACAGGACGCAGCAGAATCCATCATGCCTTACATAATCCTGTTGGATAATTTCATGGGCCCCATCTTGAAAAGAAGGACAGAAAAAAAGCAGCAGAGCTCAAAGCTCTACCATCCAGCTCTGACACCCCCCCCCCGATCTGCCACAGTTAGGGCTATTTTATGCTGATTTACTGGGTGAGAGGATGGGAACTGCTGCTGAAGTGTAATACAGGACACAGGAAAAGGGAAAGGAGTTAAGGAAGACAAGAGGGTAGGGGGGCCCCAATGTTTGTAACTTCGGTCAGAGCTTCCTAGTTTCCGCAGTGATTGGCAAGGTGTCTGCTTGTGACAATGATACACAACTTTGACATTACTACAAAAACTTTGCAAATGTCTGTGTTCATAACTGAGCTGATGGGCTCTATGCTGCAGAAAAAGAGCTAATGAGTTTCATTAACAATGACTTAATAATATCAAGTGTCACAGTAAGTCTGCCAGTGAGCCAGCATGCACAATACACTCTTACACTAATCCTTATGCACACCAGAAAATTTAGCTTTATGCTACCTGTAACTTTATTTCTCTAGCTCTAATAGGTATTCTTGGTTTATATTATGCTACAATACAAGCTATATGATATTCTACATATTTTTATGTTTCATACCATTGTTTTCTATAGATTAGACTGTTGGTTAGACTAAATAAATGATTACCTTTAGTTTTGGCTGAGATACCATTTTTTAGTTGGTAATACCATGGATAAAAGCTCTGAGAGATGTCAGGTACAGTACAAGATCATGTAACATGACCAAATGACCTTTAAATCAATCAATTTATACTCCTTTGTTTAATTTACTATGGAGTCTCACAGGGGGAGAGTAGTGTAGCTTGGGAGGGAGGCATGAACAAGAGCTAAAACCACACACAGATACTTTTCTCATTCAGCTGACTCCCAAACACCTTCCTTCAACATTCATATCTCCTCTTTCCGATGTATCCTTTCTGTCCTGCACAATTTCATTCTTTCTGCTCTGCTCCACCTCCACATTTCTCTTCCCTTCAGTTTGCCTCTTACTTCTCTTTTCCACTGTCTTTCCTGTTTTTCCCAAATCTCTGCCTCATTTTCAGTCCTTCTCGCCTCTCTCTGTTTCCCATGCTTACCTAGTTTTTTCTATTTTTTTCCACACCCTTTCTTTCTCTCTATCCCACCCTCCCCTTCAGCTCTGCACTTCTGCACCCCCCCCCGCTTTATTTTTCTCACTCGCTCACATTAATATACCCCCCACCCCCCACCCCACTTGGATGTTCGGGCGTGTGGTGGACGCAAGATGAAGGGGGCCTGAAGGGGGTTAAGGCTGAAAGTTGAAGGTTACGGAGGTGAAGAGGACCCCTGCTGCTCCGCCAGGGGACACAAATGTCACCATGACAGATCCTGCACCCGATAATCCACCCTCCCTTTTTTCAAACACACACACATATGCACACCCACACACCCACACACACACTAAATCGTTAAGATACTGACCAAAAAAACACAACAATTCATTTCTGAATAACAAAATACCAAAGTCTATTGTAAAATATGTAAAAAAATGTGTCTCGACCGAGTTTTCATTCTCAGTACATAAAAAATACTCGAGGTGCAAATGACATGATCGTAATTTTCTCCATTTAACTGTCATCAAAATTTTTTATTACTCGATTTGCAAGGCGCGATTCTGGTCAGCCATACGCCCACAGTTAATACAGTCATGTCCTCAGTGTCTGTGGATTTGGACTTTTAGGGCATTTTCAAAACACAGGCTGTGAATTTTTCTAGTACATTGTAAGAATATTTTGGCTTGATCACAAGGTCATAAAACATTCTCTGCATGCACGAGACAATGGTATCTGTCACTTACAATATAATATGACGAAGTTAGAGACCCAGGGGTTCTGGAGGACACCAGCCTTGGCATAGGCAATGAGTGTATAAACACAAACACAGTTTATTCAAATGTAAGCCCCTGAATGCAATGCAATCTTTCACATGGCAGAAAAAAAAAAAAGCCATGCCTTGCTCTGTTTAACAAATGCCAACATGCAGTAAATGCCCTTTAGCTACTGCCATTTGATTGGATTAATTATTGCTAAGATTAATCAACCACTTCCTGCTCTTTCTTACATCTGCCTTTACTGCCTGCTACCTGTCCATGCATATCCATGTTCAGTTGGGCCGTCCTGCATCATGCACTGATTTGTTTGGCATCAACCTCTCCGTCACCTTCTCCATTTAAGCCAAAAATGCAGAAAAATTCAAAATGTGTTTATTGTATTTCCTACAGTTGACAAAATCTACAAAGAGCTGTTGCAAAAATATAAAATCAGCTCATCGGGTGTGACACCAGCGGCAGCTAGAGTGACAAGGGGAAAACAACCTATAGCATATTTCACCCCTGTTGGAGCGTAAACAGATCCAGTGGGTGAGAATTGAATTGAAATCACCTATCCAAAGTTAGATTCCTCCATTCACACCCCAGGAAATGGAGGTGGAAAAATGTGGCAATAAGCTCAAGGAGTGACCACTGGTCACTGCTTGCAAAGTGAATGTGTGTCTATGCCAAAATGGTGCACTGTGTGTTTGCAAATAGACAGCAAGCTCAGGAGTGAATATTTACTTTACAGTAGCATGCTTATTGATCTCTGAGGGCTTCGAGCATGGCTGATCTCTAGCAGCCACAACAGGGGCAACACGGGGGGTGGGGGTGGAGATGGTCGAAAATCAATGTTTTGGCTAGTCCTGAGACGCCTGTCTTAAACAGTCGGATGAGGAGAGTGAGCGAGGAGAGAGAAGGGTTAATAGGTGAAGGGTGCTGGGAACTGAGAGCGGGGCAACAGGGAAGGGGTGGGAGAAGGAAGGATGAGGTGAAGGAAAAAACGGACGGATCGCTTAAGAGTGGGAGGGAGACCGCAGCCTCTCTCAACCAACACTACTTCATACCTAACTCCTCAGGTGGATCATTAAACTTGATGGGATTAAACAGAATAAATTAGCAAGATGTATGTGCGGTGAAAATAGGCCTACCCCTCATCTCTTATTTCCTCTATTCCCTTCATAAATCCTTTTCTACTGGCACTTACAAGTAGGCTAAAAATGAAAAATGCTGGCATCTTCATGTTGGCATACATCTTTGCTTCTTGGGATTTCCAAGTAGGCTAAAATGAAGCTGTTGGCAGAGGATGTCATTCCTAATGCTGCCCTAATGCTGCTGGCTGGAAGAAAAAGTTGGCACATAACACTAGTGTGTCAGGAACCTCACACTGCCCAGCGCTGCACTGTTCAACTCTAACCATTTTGTCATTAAACTACAAAAGTAACAACCAACTTACTTTCTCTGGATGACAAAATGCATTTGTAAAAATAGCATTTGCAAACAACTGGGAGACTAATATAATAAAAATAAAACACACACAGGGAAGAGGCCTGTGTTTGTGTTTCTATAGCATCACCTTGGCAGCTCAATAACAGTGGCCTGAATGCACGGTTCTGGCTTTAAGACTGAGAGAGATTCCAGTAAAATACAAAAAGACCTAACCCTAAATCCAGGGTGAATACACATTTAGATGAAAGCTTCTAGTTTATAATTCTCTATACTATGTGAATCAAACAGACTTAGAGCCCTCATGGCCATCCAATGTTCTAAAGGCATAAAAAATGCACTTTTTTCACCTTATTCCATGAACGACTGAATGTGTGTTGTGAGTGAATAGGGGGCCTGTTTGTTAAGAGAGGCCAAATCCCATATGGTGAACAGCAGCTCCTCTGGTGAGAAGAGAGGCTGTGAAAGCCACCGGCAGCCCCTCTCCTCCATCCGTGCTCCGGAGATGAAGGGATGTAGCGCCTGCCTCTCCTTGTTCCTCCTTTCTCTCGCTCCCTTTGCCTCCTCTCCTCCCTCTTTCTTGGCCAGGGGTTAAACTGCTGCACTCTAACCTCCTTGGCAATGATTTCATTCACTCCGTTTCTCTCGCTCGCTCTCTCATCTTTGAGAGAGATTTATTTCACAGTATGTAGTGGATTAGGCCCCCCTTGTATGCCCTCGGACAAAAGCATTGTTTTAGCACTAGCCTGTTCGCTGTAACGGGAGGAAGCTACCGCTACTAAGCATCCACAATACTGCCATTGTGGGCACAGGGCTGGAAGGACCCTGCCTCGGAGGCCGTCTAGACTTTGAGCCTGGGCCGATTGGAGAAACAGAGGGAGAAAATCCCATCAGGCAGTGGAGTGAAAGTTAACTAAGGTAACCTGCTGTGAACCTGATGAAGATGTCAAGCCAACATATGGCAAAAAATGTCTATTGTCAGAACAAGGAGCTTTCTTCCCTCAGAGGGAGGGTACGGTGGAGGAGGAGGAGGTGCAGGGTGGCTGAAGAAGACTAGGGGGGTTGCACAACCTAAAGGAAGGAATAACTGTGGTGGTCATCGTTTTATTTCTGGATCAGTAGCCTTATTCTGGCCGGGAGGAGGCCCAACCCCTACACTCACAATTAAAAGAGTAAGCAGATTAACTGGCATCTTTCAAAGGCCAGCAGAAAGAAAAACACACTCACAGACGTTTAAAACATTTTTTTCCCCCTTTTGCCAATCAAGTCTTAGACTGCAGCAAATGGCATTACATTTCATGCTGATTTAGTGAGCAGAGGTTTTCAAAAAAGAGAAACTTATTAAACGATGATATGGTCCTTAAGTTTACTTAAACTGATTGGTCACACTAAGTTGTTACAACTGAGGATTGAAGACTGAGAAGGAGTTAACACATGAGGTTAGTCAAAAACTACCTGGATTCAACAGGAACGCATTTGTGTTTGAAATTGGTATCTTTAAGCAAACTAAGACAGAATGTGCTAATACCAAATGCTCCAAAGGGTACGTCTTTTCTTGTAAAATTCACCAGCAAATGCATCATCACACTGGTCTAGAATAAATCTAGAAATAGGTCAAAATTTGCCAAAGAGAAAAAACATTTTAATTCCAATGCTTGAAATTTGAATTTAAAAAAAAGAGAAAACAACCACTAAGGTAGAGCCCGCTTTACCAGCCAAAAACATCAACTGGCGGGCTTCACATGTGAGAGATGCTGGCCTGGGGGATTTCTAAGCCATTTCTACACCTTCATCAGAAAAAAAGATAAACAACAGCCTCAGCCACTGGAAAAAGAAGAAAGAAAAGAGTTGCATGGAGATGATGTGACCCTATTAATGCCACATTAGTTGTTCCGTCTTCCCAGAAAAATGCTTCAGCGGGATGCGCTGAGCGAGAGAGGGAGCGGAGAGGTGGAGAGAGAGACGGAGAGAGAGAAGTGAAAGCGATACTGTCTCCAGGCTAGTTGGGATGCAACCCAATTTCACAGCTTCACGAATGAGTGGCACAGCATATGGATGCAACCTTTGTGACAGCCTCTGTGTATCACCACATATCAGCGTTGATATTCCGAGTCAGATTCCATACTGGTCCAACATTATGTCAAACACTGGCTCCGCATGACTGCATTTTCAGCACAACACACAGACAGCGTGTTTGTTGGGGGTGGGTTACCCTCCTCTGCTAAGAAAAACAAACCAGTATCTCCCTAGACAGTTGACTCTCCAACTCTTTCAACGCTGTATGCAGCAGGATGATAAAATGAAGTTCTTACTTTAAAGCAGCCATGTGCCCTAAAATCTGAGATATAACCTGAAAAATCTAAGATATGACCCATATATTTATTTCATAGGAAAAGATGAGGAAAAGCAGGTTGGATTGCAGAGTTTTGGTTCCAAAAGCAACAACAGCAAGTTAATGGTGATGATGCCATGCCTGATTGTTGGCAGGTTGGCTTAAAAAACAGCATTTCCTCATATAATCACATACTTCCCTCCATATGGTCCAACCATCTGCCTCGGCCGAAAACCAACATCTATATAAGCAGCATAACAAGTTATAACTCTATTATTAAGCTAATAAGCATTAAAAACACTTGACTATATCATGTAGCAAGAGTTTAACTTACTTTACAGGTAAGTTTACTTGGCTGGCCAAGGAATACTGACTGTGGCTGAATTCTTTCACATGTCTTAGTAAAATAATCGTAAACATGATATTCATGTTTTTTGGTCTGATCTCATGTGTCTGAAATGGCTGCCTGATAAGTCTGACAGAAACGTAGCTTTTGGATATACAGCATACAAAGTTTGAGAACTCTAGTGATCAGGTCATTGTCACTCAATTACACATGCTTAGGGGAGAGTTCCTTTTCTTGTCTTTGAGGTGGTGGTTGCAGCATCAGAGAACACACTGCGTAGCACAGCAGCTCCTTGAGGTGGGGAGAGGATCGATCTCAGTTAATGTCATATGGCACAGCACCCAGAGGCAGCTGCGTGGTGCTGATGACAGTGTAAAGCCTTGCCTTTGGCGGCTACATGCTTGGTGCTGCCGAGCTGTGATTTGAAGTTCACATGCAAAGGCTGACAGACAGATAGCTCTCAGTCAGACAGTCAGTCAGCCAGTGTTTCCACGGGGATGACAATACATCTGTATCTGTTAAAAGCATACAATAGTGCCTAATCCTAAACACATTCACAGGGGTCTGAATGCTCTGCAGGACTGATGGATGAAACACTGACAGAAAAATGCTGGGCAAACTCTGTTTTGGGGGGGGGGGGGGGGGGGGGGGGGGGGGGGGGGGGGGGGGGGGGGGGGGGGGGGGGGGGGGGGGGGGG
>JAPZDV010000021.1:9924755-9956760 GCA_029814665.1 Acanthurus lineatus | reverse complement strand
ATGGTTTTCATTTCTTTTGTTTTAAAAAATTAAATAAAAATGGTGGGCAAACTCTTTTTACCCCCCCCCCCCCCCCCCCCACACACACACACACACACACACACACACAATCACATACACATACACATACACACACACACACCAACAACAACAATAACAACAACAAACACACACTGGTTTTAGAGGGAAACTAAAGGATGCCAGAATCATGGCTGAGAGAAATAACCTGGGATGGTCATTTAGAGAAAAGGGGGCTTTGTAATCCAGGTATTTCAGCCATTTTTTATCAACTTTTCATTCCCAGTTTCCAGTTTCCAGTTTTCACTATTCAGTTCTATCTTTCTATCAAATCAGGATTAAGAAATGTTAGACAAATGTATTACTGTAATAAACAAAGCAGCTGATTTTCGGTGTAATACAGTGTCCAGCACAGTTTGGTCAATGTACAGAAACACAAAGGTTCTTCAGTTAGGAAGATGAAGCACCAGAGGAGAGGAAAGAGCAGTCTGACAGCAAGATTAAGCATTAAAAACATTGCAAATAGCGTACAGTCAAAGTGATACTAATTATTTCCAGTGGGCCTACTTGTGCATAATAACATTTTGCATTTGACACCATGCACAGCAAATCCTTCTATATTTGTGAAAGGTATTCTGCTTTCCAAACTGCAAGACTGTTAACCACCATAAACCATTAAGTAATAAACTGACTGATGAAAAATACTTCATACAGCCTCTTTTTCAAAATCACTAAACTACCCCTTTAAGCTAACACAGTGAATAAACCATGTCAATAGGTACAAATTCCTGAGCAAAAGTCAGTATTGTTGTCGATGTTAAAAATTGATGAAAAGAAAGCCACTGATGTTTGCACCCCTAGTACTCATATTACATTACAGACGTACTTTGCTTCATCAGCATGTTTTCTCTGAACCACAGAGCAATTGGAAAAGTGGGCACAGCCAGCAAGTGATTCAGCAGACAGGAGCGGATTAGGACATGTCACCAGGACTACGCCCACTTTCAACTCAAACAAACCCATGTTTGTTGTGGGTTGGTGAGCACACGCTCTACCTGCATTGATTAATTAATATCAGAGTGCTGTCACAGCTTTACTTCCTTATCATCCACATTCTCCACACACACAAATCCACCCAGATCTGCTGTTGTTCGATAAAGATCACTGTTAAACCATTAATTTACAACAGACCTATTTAGAGCTGATAATGGAAAAAGTTTCTAGTATCTTTTTGCAGACATTTATAGTGTATACAGGAAAGTAGCAGAAAACAGAAAACTGCCTATTATTATTTCCTACAGCCAAGATGACATTTTCAAATTACTTGTTTTATACAACCAACAGCCTGAAAAAAATAAATTTATTTGACCAGTTCAGTGCTGTTTAAAACATGCCTGCTCTGCATTAGATGATTAATTGGCTTCTGTTATGCTTCATGAATGAGACCAGGCTATTTACCTTTGTAGGACCAGATTATGTGTGGTAATGTTACAAAAGAAACACTGCTAATACCTAAAATGCTTTGCGAAACAAAATGGCAAACTCACAAGATAACAATCAGGATCTTAAAATTGGGGGCCAATGGGCAGAAACTGGGGGCCTCAGTAAATTGGACTGATAGGGGGATAGAGAAATAGATAGGGGAGCTGAAGCTGAAGCTGAAGCCAAGATACTTTCAGTCAACTTTAGGTTTTTTGTTCATTTTTTTGTTGTTTTTTTCCCACTGAAGTGCTGTCAATAGGTTTTTGAAGACATCTTTAAAGGGGAGGGGGGTCACAGTTACAGTATATGTCTGCTCTATTTGTTCTTGCTCTCTTCATCTGTCTGTGAATGTACTGCAGCGAGTGATAAAGGTTGCTAGCAAGCAATTTCCAGTGCTGTAACAGTTTCGAAAATGTCTAGAGGGGGTATTACAAGTTTATATAACTTTGAGAAAATCAAAAATCATTTGTTTATAAAAAAGAAAATATGAGTGTGTGTGCATGCCTGTGCGTGCCTGTGCATGCCTGTGTGTGTGTGCCTGTGCATGCTTGTGTGTTTGTGTGTGTATATGTCCATCTATACGAAAACAAAGACCTTGTGGATGAATTACATGATTTGCAATGATACAATGGTCTCAGACATTCAAGACTGACCTATATTTTCTGTCTTGAAAAATAGGCCAGAAGCCAAATTAAGGGCCAGTAGGGCCACTATGAGCATGTAAACGGCATCATCTTCATCATAATTGTGGGGTGTTAGGCTACATAGGAGCAGCCTTGAATGGAGAGACATAGCCTGAGGGGATAGCTGTTGACATGTAAATAGTGTGGAGAGAAGCTGAGATGACAGCACAGACAGTAGGCTTGAACTAGTAGTTCTGCTTGACTTGGGTTTGGCCTTGACCACTGAATTAAGGTCTACATAAAGGACAACAGTAGAGATGTCAGAATACCAGTACTCATATCGTGTCAATAAGTAGGTTGATTTCCTTAATTGCCGGGGAAAAAAAAACATTTCTGTCTTTTTGTCACTCATCTTTTAGATCATTTAACGTAAGTCTAAATGTCAGCATTGTCGTGAGACCAGAACACAAACACTGAGATGGCATCCTTTGAAGCAATCTGACTTTATCTGCTGCTTTAATTTGTCTAAAATTCTGATGATTATGCAGACTCTTCTGCAAAAGCAATACTCACTGTTTTACATAATAGTTATTTGCTAAAATTAAAGTACAAATAAGATGTAGTTATGAAAGCCAGAAGACAGTAATTGTATGCATATTTGTAGTAAACTTGTTTAAACAAAAACAGTCCCCGGTTTCTGTGGGAAAATCTCAGAGAAAGTGGTTTCTTGTTTTATATGATTGGAGTCTTTCATATGAAAAGCTATATAAGCTTAATGGCTATCATTCTACCTTAACTGCATGTGACAAGAGAAGTGGGCTGGTTGATATAGTCATAAAGAGTGAGACAACCCCAAATCCTGTTAAAATCCTGCTATCATAAAACCTGCTCAACATGACAATCACGAAAGTCAACATATTTTCGAGCACAGCTTTTTTATGAAATCCAATTTGCTTGACTAGGACAGATTAACATCACCAAAGCTATATTAAAGCATGAGCTGCACTAATCCTGTTCATTTGTGGGCTAAACTAGGCCACATTGGTATTACATGCATAAGAACCAGCCAATAATTGTTCTTTGACTCACAATAACTGGTTATGTGTGTTTGTGAGGGTGTGCATGTGTGTTTGCTTGTACAAGCCTGTGCCATCTGCTGTGCTCAAGATATAGCCTATACTCCTGGACATCTATTGTCACCCTTTGACATGAGGAGCTTAGCATCAAGATGACACTAGCTGTTTTTGGAGGCTAAACTCAGCAGGACATTATCTTCGCCTTTGCTTTGTGGGTTTTTTTTATTTTTAAACACATAAAATTCCCACAGCTCTCTGGAGCATAACTGGAGAGTGGTCGCAAGGGAATAAATTCATCCGCCGTCACACAGCACATGCACACAGGCACGCTCAAACGAAAAAACAAGCAACTGACAACAATGCTGGGAGGCTGCAAGTGAGGAGTGAGGGTGATGTGATGAAAATTCTTCTGCATTCATCAAAATCATCTCAGTTTAAATCATTGATCAGGTCCCTACTTTTCCCCACTTTTTCGCTGTGGAAATGGGAAGTCTAAAAATAGCCTGTGAGCGTCAGTGCCTAGAAGCCTTTCCATGTTCTCTCAGTCTGGCAGCATTAGTGAATTCAGATGAGCCTCCTGCAGCTCTCACAGCTTCTGTGTCGCTTTTTCGTGCACATTCACACAAACCAGTACCAGTGCAGGCGTACATGTGCACACACACACACAGCCGTATATGCACAACATGTGATATAAACTTAAACATGTACCTGCCATCACACACACAGAAAAAACAGTTTGCCCCTGGAGTTTTTGTACTGCATTTGTGAGTGGGAAAGCTCAGCTAGCAACCCCCACATTATCTCACCTCTCTGTTTATAGACTACTGCCATCAGCATATCCACTACCCCCTTCATCCTCTCTCCCCCATCTTCCTCCCCTCCTCCCTGCTCCACCCCATTTCATTTTGCCCCAGTTCTCCATGCTTTGGCCAATAATACTCTGTTCTCTGAAGAAACAACAGAGGAGTCCACTCCCAGTCGTCCTTATGGTGGTGGGTGCATGTGTGTGTGTTTGCCAAACATGAATGAAGCGAGGTCACATGGCACCACCTGAAAAGTCTCAGTGACCTGTTCGCTCCCTCTATTCTCCTTGAACGGCCCATTTATCATAACATGATAATCAGAGAGGGGTGCAGAAAGAACTGTGCCTGAAAGCACCCAATAACGTGATAAAACCTTAAAATGTAGGAATGCCTGAAAATTTCAAAAATTTGCATTTAAACCTAATACAAAATGTAATAAAATTTGTAACTACTTGTCCAATTAAGTATTAAAATATCCTTAGTGATAATGTAAAATCCCTTTCAGTGGCTCTTGTCCTCCTCTGATAGACAACCTTTGCACAACAACCAATCAGCATGCGTACGGGTGGGTTCATATCCCAGTGATGGGGATTTTAGTTTGATGCATTATGGCCTCAGAACAATGCACCTAATGCCATCTGTTGTAAGTTTTGAAGTGTTCATAAAGCCAAGACTTTACATACCAAAAAAGGAAATCAGTGTCATGTTAGCTTGACAAACACAAAAACATCTGACAGTATTATATGTGTTCTACACTGGCACACTTTAAATGTCCAAAAGCATTGTTACTGACATTGTGTCATTGTGTATATTATGTGTCAAACTTATGATTAGTTTGAATAAAAAGATACCCACTTAAAAGGCAATAATTTATCAGTGAATACATTATCACAAAATCAGTCAGGATAATTTGTCCTACATTATTGATCAAGTTATTACATTATTAGGTTTGTTACATTTTTGATCATATTTCTTTGGGTACAGGGGGTCTATACACTTTTTAAATGAAGTTATGACATTATTGAGTGCTACAAGCCTTCTTTGTGACTGTGCAAACAATGTGTGGTTTATTATACGAAACTTGATATGCATGAGGAGGAACAGGTAGAGACAGGATACACAAGATAAGAGTAAAATGGTTCTGTGAAACAGGCAGCTGCTCTGGTATCGTTATTGCCTGAGACATAAACACTCAAACCATCAAGATCACCAAAATTTTTGAATTTATTCTTCTGGCTTTGAACTTCGTTGGTAACCTTTACCTGTGTAACAATCCACATGTCATGCTTCTGCACTGGCCAAAAGCCGTACTTTACCATAAGGTCTTTAGCAAAAAAAGGCTAGGGTGAAATGAGAGGACAACACTTGCTCCAATCCTTTTAAATAAGAAAAGAGCTGGAACTAAACCCAGTAAGCAGCAGGCCACTACACAGTTACTGAATGGCTGAGTGCCTGCGAGTAGGGAGCTACAAATGACTCCAGACACCAACAAAAGAGCAAGGCTGTAGCACACTGAGAAAAGCAGTAACACTAGCTGGCCAACTTTGTCACCAGGAAAACTGAAGTAGAAATATAAACAAGTCTAAGGTTATATTCTATTTCGCAATACCCAGGAACAACTGTGATAAAAAACAAAGCATTCAAGGGAGACTTCATCCTGAAAGTTGAATTCACATTGCTAATTAAATCAAACAAGAGTCTAGTCTTGATATGTGAACGTGTTACTTCCACAAAAGTAAACCAAGTTACTAAATATATTGTCGATAACATAGATCTAAATTCTGGCTTTTACTTTTCTTTCTCTCATCATACATTCATACATATTCAAGCTACTTATTCCTTTTATTTGCTTTAAATTACATTTTTTTCCATTCCCAGCCTGAGCCGTTCAGATGCAACTCCTGCTCCTGTTTTAATGGTTCTGATCTCCAGTCATGTACTGCTTACTGTATTACATTAACAAGGAACTTCAGACACAGGGACCCACCATGTCTAATGCTTCAGTATTCCACGTCATTAGGAACATTCACAAAAGAAAAGAGCATCAGAAAACTAGCAAACAACATATATGTCTAGCTCAAAATATCCACCACCTCCACCCAGCATGCAAATAAAAAAAGAGGTTAGGTTGCGTCAAGTCAGACTAAGGGTCAGACATGATCTTAGAGACACCAATAGATATAGAGTGGGAGGGGAATTTTTTAAAGTTCACTCACAGTGTGGCCATTATCGTACCATAGCAGGGAAGTTAAGAGACTTCCTCTATTCGCTTCAGAGGAAACATATAAAAGACAACAAAGACTTGGGGGATATCTGATTCTGTATAAAAGAGCCAATTTAGCAAAGTCATATGGGTGAGACAAAAGAGAAAGGCAGAAGGGCTCTGAGATAAACAAAGTGTGAGACCCAGGGGTCTTCTCAGGAGTGTTAGCGGAGGAGTGTGGCCTCTCTAATGACCAATCAACACCCTCCTTGCTGCCATGGCATCTGTTAGTACTCCAATGGCCTCCTGTCTGAGCGTGAGCCCGCCATGAACCCAACACGCAGTCGGAATCCAATCAGATCGCGGAACCGACAAAGCTTGGGTCAAGGAGCAATTCTGACATTTTGCAGAATGTCAACGTTCAACCTTTTCTAAAAGTTCTACTACACAGGAGTTTTGCTCTACGAATGCGAAGGGTGGAAATGGGAAGGTGTGAAAGTCAAAGGGAAAAAAAAGGAAAATCACAGAGCTGCTTGAGGGGGGGCAACGGCAGAGAAGAAAAGCAGACTGATAACTAACTAGTGGGAGTAGGCGACACTGTGAGACCTCCAGGTCTCAGCGAAAATGTTCTTAGGAGACAGAACAAAAGTAACTTTTCATAGTTGGACAAAGTGAAGCTACAAGGCCACGTGAAAACGTGACTTCTCTATACTTTTGCTCTCCGGTTTTGCTTTACTTATATATCTGAAGGAGTCCCAAAACCTACGGATGTGCACTTAGATTTTAACAGCTAAACCTGCTGCTGTATCGTCTTACACTAGTGAGGAGCTGTCTTGAGATGCTGAAGCAGATGATAAAGCTGTCACTTATCTCAGACAAAAAACAGCCACATAATAAACCATGAGGTGGAAACTAGATAATAATCAATTCTTTTGTATCCGCTGAAGCTGGTGGGTGATAATAAGGTGCAAAGTGTAAAGAATATCAAGTCTTTTGACAGGCATGCAAAAACATTTACATTTTTTCCTTCGGATAATTAAGAGATCTCAATTCATCTGACTGGCAGTTTGTCTAAACTGAGTGAGCTATGCAGAAAGAGCATGCAAGCCAGGAGCAGAACCAGGCCCACGTTTCAAACCCAAGTCTATAATCCTGGTGCATCAGTGTTAACCAAGCTGCCCTTTTTTTCTATGCAAACAGTATATCTCTCCTCCTAATTGCTGCACGAATGTTGCTATAAAACTGATCTGCTATCTATTAAGTTTATTGCTTTGTTATTGGGAACAATCTGGCTGGAGGGAGCAGGCGAGGACAGGTAGCATCTGTCCCCACCTACTGCCTTGGCAGCGTTAGTGTCATCTGCTAGCTTTGGCAGCATCTTGGAAGCACATCAATATGGCTTTATGTAGCCAGGGCCGCTAGTAGCTAGCATGCCAGTCACGCTCTCAGGCAACACTCACTCACAGTCTGAGCATCGACAGAGCACTGAGCCAACAGAGCTACGCGGAACTGAGCTCGGGCTGAACAGGGAGGCCAGGTCTCCCTGGACCTGCATGAGGAAAAGGGGCCAGTGTCTGTCATCTATCCACACATCCATGGTTAGAAGTGTGGGGCCAAGTCCAGATATGAACACTGCCACCATTGTAACTGTAAGCTTTATTTCTTCTTTTTCTCAGCAGCAACAATTCTGTTGTGGAATTCCGATGCTCTCATCAACCCTCAAATGCTACTGTAGTTATGTTCAAATCTGTAAGATAAACTTTTCTCATCTTACCTTTGATGTTACCACAAGCGTTTGCTAAAAGACGGGTAAAATCAAACCTACCCATGGGAGTAATAAGTGGAATTCTGTCCAACAGGAAAAAACTGAGACAACCGAGAGATAATTGCTCTTAATGACGTGCTTTTAGCTACACACAAACAAATAGCATTTCCCTTAATACATTAAGACAAAAACTGGATGCCAGTGAATTAGACTTGATGTGGCTGCTAAAAGGTATAGTAGAAAGGCCCTGTTGGCTGAACATCATAGATCAGGCAACAATGCTCAGTCGGGGTGCCCTGTGGAGTATTTTTGTAAGCAATGTTATGTTTACATTCAATTTTACTCAACAAAACACATAATCATAAAACAACACCTATTTTATAAGCATTTTCAAGTTGTTAAGATACATGTTTACGAGCTTGCAGTCTTCCCTTTCACTGTCTATGCTGGCACTCTGCAGTATATCTTGGTGTTACCACACCCTGTTGATCAGTACAACAGTGCAAGTACTATAGTAATGATCAATATCCATTAATTACGCGTGAGTAATCATTAAAGGCTAATAAGACACAACATGGTATTCCTTTGACATGATATCAGCTTTTTTTGAAGCAAACCTTGCTAAATATTGAAATAACTTCAATAAACTTTTACTCCCACTCTGGTGCTTTTTATTCAAACAAACAATTAAACAAACATAAGTATTGTTCTGGTTCTGGATTTGCAGGGCACCTACACAAGGCCTGAGCCAGTCTTTCAAAAATAAAATACTTGAGCATATTAAATAATACATTTCTCGAATCTCCTGGCAACAGTCAGCTGGATTTTATTTTAAAACAAGTGGTTAAGCTTTATCGTGAGGGATGGGTTGTGTGCTGCTTAGTGGAACTGAACTTGCAAAAATTACTGGTTGGATGAAAAGCCACAGGTTCTTACTTCAGTTTGAGTCGAGTCAAATCCTTAAGTCTTCAAGATAATCGACACCTTTTACCATGTCTGCAAGGCATGGCATTGTTGTCACACCATGCCTGCACCAGTGGTTAAGATAATGGTTCCTAATGGTGCACACACTACAGTTATCCCGTTATAAAAAGTCAGCAAAGCTCAGACCAGTAAAACCACTCCCACAGAGTAAACCGTTTTTTCCTCTGCCAATTTTCCACTTCGTCAGTCAAGCTATTTTTGATTCAAAATCTTGACAGTGTTTAACTGTTTATTGATTAATAATTTAAATTCAATTAAAGACTTTATTCAGCCCTCAGATGTAGGCCTAAGTAAGCCTGTCACATAAGGATATATTAAGTTATCGACATTTTGAACCTGACTCATCGGAATCGGATTCCACTGTGCAGAATTTGACTATTTGTTCCCTCTTTTTCAGCTCAGTGCCACTAAATTTCAATCTTACAATAGCACCATATTTATTTTTCCCGTAAGACCTGTTTAAATGTCTCTACTTATCATGTGTGATGTAAGAAGATTTTTACACAGCAACAGAAAGTAAAAATATTCTTAATTTGGACTCTATATATATCCACAGACCGTCTCTCCTGCCAGGCTGCTGCCACTGCTGTCAGCTGAAGAGTCAGTAACAGTGGACAGCAGGAGAGGAGGTTGTACCACTGTTTGGTTAAAAGCAGTTTAGCTGACATCTCTGACAGTCACTTTTGCAACAGCCAACAGACTCTTATTCTGACATATGACTTATGACTTTTATTTAACATCACTCCACAGCATTTAGCAGTAGGCTAGGCTCACTTTACCGAGCTCCCCTCGCTTGGGCCATTGGCACTCTCACCGTGTGACCCCTGAACAGCCATAAGATAGATCGCACTGCATATTGCGGTTATTTTGTGGACTAGTTTGTAGAGGCCAGCTATGCTGCAGCTCCTGCATTGCACTACATGTGCAATGACACCAGCACTACGTGAAAGGGCAATGACTTGACTGGCAAAATGTGAGTTAACACAGGGTTTTCTCAACTGATTATTTACATGGTTGAATATTTGTGATAAGCACTAACTTTTTAAATGAGGGAGCAATGCATACTGAGCCCACTGGTATAAAAGGTCACCATGAAACTACTTAATAAAAACAATGAGACAAGTTTATTGCAGGCCTGTCAGCAAACATGTGGGTGTCTTCTGCACACTTATTGGTAACACAGAAGGTGTGAAACCCAGCTAACACAGGAAGCTGAGGGACAGGAGCGGTGATCATCTATTAATGGCTCAGGTATTTTTCCTCCGAATATAAGACAGGTTTTTCTGCAGTTGGCTCAAGACTTCTATTAACAGAGGGAAATACCCTTTACATTATAATGGTATCACGCCATGCTTTTGCACATGGATCTAGTTTCAGACCTGCAGGACCAGGATGTGGTGAGGGTGGCAAACAGCAATGCAGCATCAGCACAAGCCTCGCACACACTAAGCCTTTCACTCACTCAAAGGACACAATTTCAGCCAGTGTAAAGCACGGTAGTGCAAAGTGGATTGCTGGTAGAGGGAGTGCAAAACAACTGAAATGCAGCCAAAATCAATCTAAAATTAAACTTGTATTCCCCAAACAATGAGGAGGAGAAATGAGAAATATGAGCAAGCTGAAACCTTCCACCACTTCTCCAAATGCTCAAATTTTCGACACCATGTTGCTATGACAATTTAATTATAGTCTCTCATGGTTAAGCTATTGTTTGTTTGCCTCTGTGAAGCAGTGGGAAGACAATGTGTGAATGTGAAGTGGTACTTTTCCGCCAAGTACCTAAAGTTTGGCAGTAAGAGAAACAGCTCTAGTTTGTGCTGAGTGACTGTGAGGTTTCAGAGCTGACCAGAGCTCTCCTGTTATGACTCATAGTGTTAACCCTTTCAGCCCATATTAAGAGTGGGAATGACAAAATTAAGACAAATGCACAAATATGACAGGTCAAATTTTAGGGGTTAACACATGTATACCTGTATAGCATTCACACACAATCAATCCATTCGGCCCTCGTAAAATAAGTCCATTCAGCACAGTTCAAGAAGCATTTTACTTCATACAAACGTCAGCTGAAGCCAAAGAAAAGGAAATTGATGAGATTTAGGGAGAAGTGATTCATTCCTCATATAGTTATCTGAAACTTCTTTAAAAAGAAAAACAATCTGCCACAAAAGTAAGCCTCTGCTGCCAGACACTATTCATATACATCATGACAATCTCCTCAACATGGATGTTCTAGTATCCAATCAGGACTCAGCACAGGTTGGAGAGAGCACTTAAGTAAAATGACTGTGCAGAATGTGTATGTTCCACTTGACCTGAGGGGTGTGCAAACATTGCTCTGTAGCTGTGCTCCAGGGAACAGAAGTCCGGATATGAGCCTGACCCAGGATCATACATGGGGGAAGTCAGTTATTACAGCGCAGTCCGGTGGTTTATGAGTTTGGTTTAAAATCCAATATCAGAATTACATCCAAGGACAACTTTCAGTCTATTCTGGTCAGCTCAGCAGCTGCACGAGTGAACCCTCCACATAACACCTCTTTAACGTCAAAACTGAGAGGGCAAAATAAGACAGCTGGTGTAATATGCAGTGAAAATGTTTTTACATGATATTTGACTTATGGGCGACATTAGATATTGTTGTGAAATATAGGTTACTGTATTTCCCATATTCATAAAGGTAGAATATGGTGTTGTTCTTCATTGGCCGCAGTCATTTCCTGGGCTAGTCTGAACACTTTTTTTTTGTCCTGGCCATCACTGCTGGAATGTTTGACCACTGCAAACAGCAGAACAGTTAATGCAGCTTGCTGACCCAAGCGTGATCTTTCCAAAACAATCTTTGTGGGGTCACGGTTACAAGAGAAGTGCCCACACTGGTTAACTTGTGGTCAGGATTAATAACAGAAGAGTGCAGACTTGGAAAAATCAGTCAAAACTAATGAAGAATGCCCAACACTAACAGAGATCTTAAGGCTGCAAACACCTCTTACAATTTTTACAGCAGAACTCAGTGTTGACCTTCTGTAGTCCTTTGCAGTACACTCTGCAGCACACAAAACAACAACACGGACGTAATGATCGCTCTCCTTGTGCAACACTGACAGCAGTAATGCACTCTAGTTCTGTGACGCTCCCTGTCCGATTTAAAATACTGTGCAAGTACCTTTTGGTAAACACTGCCACCAGCATTACATGACATCTTGGCTGTGTAGCCTCACAATTACTGTAATTACACTCAAATAACAAAGTGATTTTTAAAAACACACAGCAAACAAACAGACACAACAATCAAATGCACATAAACATGTTTTTGGTGGATATTAGAGTTATGACTAACAACTCTTTTCAATGTCAAATATCATCTTTATTACATGTTATAACTGCACTAAAAGATGCTATAGGCATTTCAAGTAAATGTGGTCCATTTAGGTACATAACTAACAATCACAATTATGGCCATAATTGATATATCTATCAATTCCTTTCTATTCATCTTTCAGATCAAAAAATGTGAGAAAACAGTAAAAAAATGCCCATTACACTTTTTTAAACCTGATGTGGTGTCTTTAAATATCTAGTTTTGTCTGGACAATTGTCAAAAGGAAAGATATTCAATCAACAAGTACAAAATCAGTTAATTTAAGGTATTCTTAGTTAATGGACTGCTAATAGACTGCGATGATTGGTCTACCATCAAAACTATAGAAAACCTGTCCAAATAAAGTATTGAAATACCATTTCAACTCTAGCTCTTTTAATTCTCCACTTGAAAGTTTTGAAATTTCTTTGTTGTCTTGACTACATCAAGAAGATAACAGACTAACAATATTTGCACTTTATGGAAATAAAAGCATCACCTACCCTCATTTTCAGATGTTGGACATGCCACCTGTAGAACCAGCTCAAATGTTCTTTCTGGATTCTCCCTAAGAAGAAAAAAAACACCTTTAACTCAGGGGAAATAATGTGCAGCTGTTGTTACACAGGCAACAAGTGTGCATTTCACATCAGCACTCATAACAACAGAGTTAAATTCCGTTACATGTACCTTATTATTATCATGCAGTGAACCTGCCCTACTTTACAGCCACACTGTAAATAGCCAACAGTGTTAATAACAGCAGGTTAGCTAAAGCTTATAGTGATTCACTATGTAAGTTATGTAAGAATGCTAAGTTTTTCTTTTTTTTTTCTGACAACATTAGTGCAGCAACCTTGGGTCACGGGACTCTGTGTCGTGTCCATATGTAACGTTAACCTTGTATTTGAAGCTGTCTGCCGGTTAGCGGAGCTGCTAATTGCTGGTCAGCTAGTAGACAGAGCAACAGACTGACCCAAATGCTGTCGAGCCAGCTGGCCTGGCTGTTAAATCCACTGCAGGAGATGGCTCAAATTACGCCAAACATTCCTCCGTGTTTCACGTTCAGCTCCGAGTTAACGTTAAACCTCTGAGCCGCACACACAAGCCGTTAGCTCGGCAGTTGTATATCAGGAAGCGACAGAGACGGGGGAAATAAGCATTAAACTCAGTGGTCTTACTTTATTCTGCTGTCCATGGCTTAGCTACAACATCGCGACAACTCCGTGCTGTCGGCGGCTCTGCTGTGCTGTGCTCTGCTCTGCTGGCTGTCCGAGAATATTTCCACACGTCCTTCCTCAGTCTGAGCCGTCACTTCTTGTGTCTTATCTGATACCGGTCGAAAGCAGCCGCGACCACATGCTTGGAGGTGGGATAGCGTGGGAGTTCGTGCCGTCCTTCTGCAGTAAATGTAGCCCGAATCCCCAGTTCAGCACCACGGCGTTTATTTCCCACAACAAACGCCACTCCAGGAAGTGCTGTCAAAGATTTGGTGACGTCAGCGCGTCAGATGAGCACCTTGCTGCTGCTTCTGCCTGCGAGCATCTTCCTTCCACTTGATGAGTAACAAGCATGATACACACAGCAGAACTGGGCCGTGTGAATCATGCTTTTGATGAAAAACGTGTTTCCCTACGAGACTGCATTATTAGTTCGGTAATTGTGGCGGCGGTAGCCTTCAGCAGCGGCTCCCAAAGTGGGGTCCTGCAACCATCAGGGGTCCTTGTAAGGGCTTTCAAAATGAGAAGTAGTTTAAACCAGTATTAATAGATCTTTTTTTGGGGGCTGCTTGCGGCCAGAACACATCGTAACACGACATATCATCACCTTATAAAACTGTTATAGCGAACGTGATAGTAAACAGTTGCCTATTAATAGGTCTACACCCAAAAGAAACCAAGCAACATTAACATTTATGTGGAGTCATGTTTCTGGTCACCTGACAAATGTAAGCTCAATATTTTTTTATTCTTTATTTTATTTTGTTTGATCTCCACCAGCTCGTAAGGGAAATATCTGGCAATGTTCACCAGCTATTTGCTAACATTGTCTGCTGTTTGTTGTCTGGCAGTCAGTCTTTATAAGCTGCCTGCTGCATCTGGGAACAGGCACTCATGACTGAGGTGAGAGTGAACCAAAACAGTAGTTTTAGGCCCTGAAAACCATGACTTGACAATGAGCTTTATAAAACTAAACAATCTGGAGACCTACAAAGTTAGGGGTAATTTCCAACTTTCACAAAGCCTAGTTTGATCCATTGTTGGTATGATTATATTGATTAAAGTGTTTCTTCAGTTTAAAAATACAAAACATATGTTGAAATATCATGAAATTCAGCACAATATTATGCTTTATTAGGCACTGTCCAGGGGTTTCAGACCTTCAGGGGCCCATAGTCTGTGCTTCATATGTCAAGGACTACTTAACTACCATATTAAGTGAAAGTGGGTCCTGGGTCATCAATCTCTTGTAGAAGGCCTCTGTGTCAAGATCAACCTGTTGAAGCGCCTGATGCCTCTGTGTCAGTGTCGCGTTTTGCTTCGTCATCCTAGAGTTGATGGGTGGACTGATACATGTTTGGTATGACTGGGCTGGTCAAAACATAATTTTAAGAAGTCTTTCATTTTAATATTGCATTGTGTCATGTAATGTTTGGAGCACACACCTGAATAAAGGTGTGTTTCATGAAATGACCACAAACTAAACTACAGAAAGGTGAGTAGTATTACTCCAGCACAAAAGGAATGAGGAGTGAGCTTATCACTACAAGGTTGTGGGCTTGATTTGTGTAGAGGAAGTGGAAGAATAATGCTTGTCCCTCACTGAGCAAGACTTTGGCTTGATTACTCTGACTTTACCCCGCATAATTATAGTGTGTCATGTGTAAATACTACATACTGTAACCATGTTAGACAACAGTAGTCTATGTATGAAATAAATGCTGAAATTGCAGCACACAACTCACTTACATAAGCTTTGAAATGATAAAAAAAAAAAGAGTCTGTATCACACACACAAGTCATGCAGAATGAGCCTACTGTATGTGGCTCCTAGGATCTGCTTCAGGACTCTACATTAAACACATTGCTCCTGAATCAGCTGAGTCACCGGCCTCTTAAAGGGGAAATCCACCCTAAAATAGAACAGTTTCTACATTTTTGTTCTCAGGGATTTTATTTGTGAATGTAAGGGGGACAAGTCCTTGCTGCCTGGGTTCATACATGTAAACCTACTTTAGTTAAGCTCAAATTGATTCAGGTTTGTTATCTCAGCCAGAGTTTATATAAGCCCATAGAGTCAGTAACAAGTGGACCAACTCACAAATGTGACACCTGATGCCATCATTAATCAGTATCATGATGCTTTTTATTTCCTTTTTAAGAGAAGTAGTCTTTGTCTTTTTACAGATGTTGACTCCTTGGGCCAAAATTACTGACATCCAAGCTATATAGCTTGCGTTTTAGGGTGGACTTTCCTTTTATTGTTTGCACGTTTAAGCAATATTTGTCCCTTGGTAAATTGAAACCAATGGCTTAGATGTACTTCTGCCTCCTCTCCAGAGAGTCTGTCTGGATGGGAGCCAGATTTCTTCAGGCTGACTGGAAGGTAATTAAGTGGCAGCAGACTGGGGCATGCTGTTTCAGGCATCCGTATGAAATGATAATGGCAGGGCTGCTGCCTTAACACACACACACACACACACACACACAAAAACTAATATGACACACATACACACACAAGGAGGCACAAACAAAAAGCTCTTGTGAGGGAGAGAGGACTGTAAATAAACAGTTTCAGGTTATATTAATTTAAGAGAATGTGATGCTGAAAAAAGAACAATTTAGTGTTGCATTGCCATTTTGAGGCCTTGATCACATATAGCGTGCAACAGTATAGCTTCGATCATTTGACTGAGGTGCAAAGAATTTATGCTCAATTTAAATGTCATTCCCAATAATATGTACAAGAAGTGCTTCATAGTGTTTTTCAGTTTTTGAAAATGCAGCAGGAAGTAAAGTTAATAAAAAATCTGGGATTTCTCACATGTTTCTATTGCATCATAAATCTAAAAAAGACATCTGTATTCTAAAGTTTTTTGAAAATAAATGTTTTATGCATCAAGCACTGTTTGTGTGCACCATGTTCAGCACAAAAAATGCATATATATTGTTTTAACAGTGACGTGTAGTTTGTCTCTGGGTAAATCAGCTCTGCAATGTCAGTCAAAAGCCACTTGTCAGGTCTCATTATCCAGAATTTTGTATTAGACACATTATCTGAGGTGGCTTACAGCAGTGGATAACCTTGAAAGGCCTCATTAATGTCCATTCATCAACCTTACTGTGCAAGATTACTCAATTATTTTAATATAATGGGAAAGTGTCTTTGATCGAAGAGTAAATTAAGCCATTAACAAGGGTAGTGTAATTTAGCCACATCATTTATTTACATTCACTTTTTTCTTTTTTTAAAGAGTTGTATGAATGTAATAATTGTATATATTATGTCACTGAGAAACCATAATCAAATTGAATTTTACTTTATTTTTTAAAAGATGGAATTTATTTGGTTTGAGGAGCATACACAGGTAAAATATACTACAAAAAGGTAACAATACAGAAAAATCAATCTACATAAACTGAAAACATAAAGATAGCAACTGTGAAAAAACTAAATTTTCTGGACTGGTGCATATGATTGTAACATACGTGTATCATGTTTACTGATCGCAGAGCAAATCTAACCAACACTACGTGCATGTTGATATAAAAAGTGTCTTTTTTTCTTTAAATTTTGGTGTACTTTTTCTTTAATTGATCTCAGACTGGTGCAACATTTCTTTTTAGATGAAAAATGCTTTTACAGGAATTTCCTATTTTCATTTTTAAAGTTTACTTGTGCTGATCAGAACCTGGTGGTCACAGTTTATATTAGTCCATGTTGCTTAAATCTAACAGTAAAACATAATGCAGTGGCAATGAATCTTGAATAATATCTCTCCCTAATTTTGCAGCTCTGTATTTTTTTCCTCATATCACCAGGGACTCCATGGTGGCTGCTGTGTAACAGCAGGGGCGCTGTGTGCATCTGTGGATCACTGTGACGGGTGGTTACACGTCACCGATGTGACGAGGCAAAGGCGGAAGTGCAAGACATTTCTGTGCAGGCAAAACTGAGAGATAGAGTAAAGTAAACATGGAACATAGACTGTCTTTAATAAGAACTAATAAATCACTCGTACTTGCATTTAATTAAGAGATGTTCTTTTTTCCTGGAATTTTGTATGTTTCACACAATTACAAGGCGCGAGGGAATTTTTAAGTAGCTCAACTTTTTGCAAGTTTTGCAGCATGTTTCACCAGCATTACCCGGGCACAACATTTATCAGCAGATTGATTCTCCTCCGTGTTCACTTTAATAACCGACTTGTAACAATGTCAATAGCGAGGCTCTCAGAAGAGAGCTCGGCGCGGCCGAGCAGCGGAGGCGGGTTACAGATCAATGCAGACAGCAGCGCGGTGACAGGCGGCACGGGGGGTGAAAAGGACCAGGCTGCAAGAAAGTTCACGGAGGAGGAGATGACCATCCACAGAGCTCACAGGGAGGCATGCGAGGTGAGACGAATCGCTTCAAAGACTTCTCATCCGTCGATGTCTTGTTGTTCAGACCGATTACTGCAATTACGTGTGATTAATTACCAGCAGCGTTCCCACGTGTTTATTGGTTATCATTTTTACTGAATTGCATTATTGCATTATTTCAGTGTCAGAAAAGGCGTCCACGTCCACTGCTTAAAAGTAACAGAAACATAATACAATAATTAAAACTCTCCAAGTCCATGACTGAATATATTACTGAAATAACCTACAATATTCAGATGAAATTATTGTCAGCAAGTATAAACGTATTACAATAAAACTACTTATGCAGGATGACCTGTTTTAAAGTACTAATTTGTACATGTTAAAGGTTTATAATGCTCGATTATTAATACTAGCTGATTAACACAAAACACGTATTTTAATGTTGTTGCACGGGCCTATTACATTTAAGTCGAGAAAATAAAGCTGATAAATCTAAATCTATAAAGTATCAATAGAAAATAGTATTTTTCTTTGAAGTGTATAGGACAAAAATCAGTGTAATGCTATCTCAAAACGGTACTTTAGTGCAATACTTAGTTCTTCGATAGTTACTCACTTAGGCTAATATTGTATTTTTTATTAATTATTGTAAGAGAATATTTCCACTCGTCCTTCCTCAGTCTATTGTTATTATATTTTTTAACATTTCAAATTAGGTAATAGCAGAGATCAGTGATCATAATACCCTAACTATATTATAACATAACACCAATGCCTTCTGTCAATAGTAAATAATATTGCACAAAAACTTAGGTTTTGCAGTAAGAATACAATACAGGATCTTTTGTACACAAGCTGATTTTTGAAGCTAATTCCAGTATCCCTCATTTTTTCTATCATAATTACCATGTTTTTTTATTAATACAAGATTTTTTTGGGATCTTGGTAAAAAACATGGATAATTGTGTCAGACATGACTGAGTTCAGTAATGTTTTCTAGTAAGCAACATGCTTTCCTAAAAACAAACTCAATGTTAATTCCGAAATAGCCCAAATACCTTTGGTCCGATTATATGGAAACAGGAACACAAGACCAAATTTGTTCATTTATGCTGATATCAGTTATGATTTGACAGTATGTAGTAGCAGCTGTGGTGCATCTTTGGAGCCCGTCCCCAGGGCAAAGATCCCAATGGGTTCTTCTAAGAAGAAAGTTTTAATGTAACTTTAATCACATAAAGTCAATTTTAAACACCCTGAGGGCACATTAGACAACTTTCAGATGGTAGCATGAATATGTTTTCTGAAAAACTTGTTTTTTTAAAAATGCCGACATTTGACTCAGGAGCATACCTAGCTCAAACTTTACACAGAGTACATGTCATATAAGCAATGATGACCACAGTTTTTGTCACATCCATCACATTCACCAAATCTTCCTTGCTTTTCCATCAAACAGAGCCGGTGAGCTCTGCGCTGAGGACAGTAGAGAGGAGGTGTCATCAGCATGCCTTTAGGCGTATCTGTTGTAAATATTGTGCTTCTGAGTGTGGATGAAATTGTGGCAAGTTAGCCACGACCTGAGGAGAGTGGCAGAGCCTGGGTGGGAAAAGCACAATACAGAGGGGGGCCCAGCTATGCCATCTTCACTATGTGCCCCTCCAATGCCATGTGAAATGACAGGCTGTGTCACCCAAAAGGCCTGGGGCCTTTTTCCCTTTGTGGCCTGTCAAAGCTCACCAACTAGTGAGCTCTCAGTTTGAAACAGACTGAGAGATGACATTTTCGAACTTCCTAAGGGATGACAGAGGAGTTCAGTGTTTTGCTCTCGGAGAAGGTGTTTGGGTGTCTATGCAAGAGAAAGGATCAGTAATAAATAAGAGAATGATTGTGTTTAAAACTCTTTTTTTTAATCATCTTGCAAATATGCAGCAAATGCAAGATATTACAATGCTACCAGTTGATTCATCATTGCAGATTCTCACCTACTAAATTGCACACAAAAGAACAACACTAATTAATTAGTAACATCATAAGAGTTAGACTGTCTTACATCTGTTTGTATGCATAGAGGTCATCCTTTCCCTCTTCTCCTCGACCCAAAGCAATCTGTCTCGGTGTATATGTTCACATTCAGTGTTTCGCTCACGTGAGCCTTTCTGTTTGGGTGTGTGTATATGTACTGTATATGGTTATGCATGCGGGGGTCACACACAAGCATACGTGTTTGTATGTCACGCTAATTAAATAATAATATCTTCATTATGCTCAGGCAAAGAAGCAGATGTATGTCGACCCTTCCAGTGGGTACAAGGTGTTCACGGAGTATGCCCACCTTCAGAGAGGGAAATGCTGTGGCAGCGCTTGCAGACATGTGAGCTCTTTGTTTTCTGTTGTACCAGGTTGTGTCGTTTTCCTCTTCACTCTGTTTGTTGAGTGCATGTTTGTTCTTTTCGTCTGGCTTTGGCTGTTTCCTTTTGTCCTGTCCCATCCTCTGCAGCTCTTGTCTGTTCTGATCCCGTGAATCCTCATGATAACTCGCGATGGATGTTAACTGAATGTTGCAGGTGTGTTTCAAAAAATATTCTTGTTCCTTGGTGCTCAAAAGGATAGTAAATTGATTTAATTAAGTAACAAGGCTCATTTAATCGTGTAGTCTTCATTTCTTAAATAAAGTAAGTCTTACAAATGATTTCACTAAATATGACAATGTACCTTAATATTTAGTCAACACTGTGAGCTTCTGGCTTGCTGCACTCTATATGATAAATGTTATCTGCTGTAAGTAAGTGTAAGAAAGTGCACACAAATTCTGAAATTCACAGTGTTGATTCTGAATGAGAGCAGTATCACCTATTCAGGCAGTTATTGAGATTCTGACTTCCTACATTTGAACCCTGTTTATGACACTGTCCATTTTTAATTTGAAATTGTCTAACAAAGGAACACAACTGGAACAAACAAAAAGCAGCAGAATGGGAGCTAAAAAAAAAAAATGTGGCATTTTGGCCAAATACAGGCTAATGTAATGTGAAGTGTAGGCAAGAGTCCAGATGAGAGGGAACACTGACAAATAAGAAATAATCTTAAGAATAGGATGAGCTGGATAATCATGTCCATTTGAAGACTATCTGTGCATCATTACTGCCATGATGAAGACACCCTTACAAGCAATGGATCTTTAGTTGTACAACTTTTAGAAATACCCCATTTAAGAAGAAAGCTATAGATGCCGGATGAGTTTCAAATAGCCTGAAGATACTTGAGGAAATGGAGCCCCTCTCCTCTCTTGTGTCCCATTCCTCCTGTCCTTAACTCTCTGTTCTGCTGTGTCCAATCCTGTCCCATTCTGTCCTCCCCTCTCCTGTCTTCTCTTTTGTGGTCCGGTCCTGATCTGATTGGGCCTCGTCCTGTTCTCCTTTGTTTCAGGCTCGGTTCCTCCAGTGTGCTTTTCTCTGTACACATATTCATCTTGTTCTCTGTGTGACTGAAATTCTACTCCACATGCAGCTATTTAGCCCCATTTAATTATTTCATTTCCTCCTCTAGTGTCCATATGGCCAAGTCAACGTGAAGGACCCTGCAATGAAGAAACAGTTTAACTCTCTGTTTTATGTGTAGGCCAGACGTGACAAAGGTAAAAAAGCCTGGGAAGAGTGGAACCCTGCACACATTGCTTATTTTCTGCCTGTCGTTATTTGGACTACTTGAGAGTCATTTTTTAGCAGTGTACTAAATGATGAAATATGGGTAATGTCTGTGCAATACCTACCTCCTATGAATCACAACTATTCTCAGGATTGTTTTCATTTTCATAAGACAGGCAAGTAGGAGAAAAGGATTTGTTCACTAGAACCTTGTGTATAATAGTCTTTTATCACATCCTGGTTGTGCTGTGTTTCGCTGATATTTTTTCTCTAAATGTCCAATGAAAATGCCTTGAGCTTCATTTTTTGTTTCTCTTTAAGAGTATTTAATATTTTGTGGTGTTCGGCTCCTCTGATGCATTTACAAGGGTTGTGGGAGTATGGAGATGAAAACTGAAAGAGCATTTTAGATCTTCGCCCTCAAGATAAAGGGCATATAAGCGAAAGTAACCACAGATAGTCAGATGGAGTCTTGTGCTCTCCTGCTTTGCATGTCTTGTTATTTTTTCTCCCAAATGTACGACTGCATGAATATTAGCATCATTTACACTCTGCGAGTGTTCGACTGAACTGTCTACCTTTGACTGAAACACTGTGTTGTTAAAAATAGGCAGGGGCCAAGGGTCAGCCCTTACACTTGGCTGCTCTGCTTTTACACCACTTGATGGAATCAGGCTGTTAACAAACACGCCGTGGACATCAACAGCAGCCTTCCCCACCGGACTCACAGCTAAGCCTCCTGGCAACACTTGGCTACAGCACAGCTCCCTGCGGCTGCTCTCCTGAGCTACAGCCTAATGAACTCCTGGGCCCTCCTATCCCAGCACTGCAATTGATCAGCCCAGACTCAGACACACACATGCATAGGCAGGCTTACTCCGTCAGAACACCCTGTGGCTCCTAATAGGCCAATATAGAATAAAGGTTGCATTAAACACCACACTTTGCAGCCCACAGTAATAGTACGTACATGTAAGGTCAAGCGCTCATGCAGCACTACCTGTGCATGTAAGAGATGTAGAGGAAAGATGTGCCACTTGATTTGTGATTTGTGAGTGCATGTGGGTAGGCAGCGCGATGCCTTCAGGCGCTGGCTCTAAACCTGCCACACACACTCGCCTGTCTCTGCCTGATTGGGCAAACAGCGTTGGGATGAGAGGATGTGTCTGCCGCGGAATTCTGTTGCAGCCGCCTACTGGCGCGGCCACAATTTTCCTCGGCAGGTGGGTCCCAAAGGCAAGTGCTTAGTGATCGGAGCAAAGCCCTGTGAGCGGCTACAAGGAGATTCATGATCCCAACAGTGCTGGGGAGGACAGGTTCTCGGGGATGCGTCGTCAGGCGGGATGAGAGGCGAATTTATTTGGTGTTATTCTAAACCGAGGCAGCGGAGCGTGCAGCAGCAACATTTCTACAGCGGGACGATGAAGGTGTCACACTCATCAAGTACCTGGGCCCGCTTGCCTGCCGTGGCTCTGCGGGTTTTGCCTAGGGACTTGTCTGTCACATTAAAGTAGATGCATTGCCATTCAGGGCCTCGGCGGTCCCGCAGCCTGACCATGAAATAGGCCAACTTTCATGTCTGCCTCATCCCTCCACGTCTTCCCAATCCAGTGATGGCACAGTTTGAAATGTTTTTTTTTTTTCTTTATCATGCTCTAGTCTAGCAGTTGGTGACTGAGACACAAACAGCACAGCAATGCCTTTGACAGATTTATGGAGAAATTTATTTGAATAAAGACCCTGCCTCCTAACACCAGACTGGCCAATCATCATGTTAAAGAATGCCCATGTTAAGAAACAGTCTTATCAGTACTCAACAGTATATTTTCAATATATTTTCCTCAGTTGTGCCTTTGAGTGTGTCATGTACTTCTACAATGAAAGAGCAGTAAACTAAGTTGTAATCATTCATGTTTTTCCTATTTCTTGTCTAGTTTATGATATCAAGTCTTTAATTAAATTTAGCTCATTTATTTTATTTGACAAATTTGAAACAATAGTTCTGTTTTTCAGAATCTACCTTTATCGACCTTTTTCATGAGTTCTTTTTGTTCAACTTGGTTGTATTATGCAATGCCAGTAGAATGATGAAAAATGAAGAAATTTGAAAAGTTGTATTTCTCAACATAGTTAGATACAGTATACACACACATGCACACACACACACAGTTGTAGTCCCTCAGTGCAGTGCTCCCATGTTAGAACAGCCAACCAGACATGTGAGAGGTTTATTTCAGGCATTTTGGACTGAACATCTCTGACCTTCAGCTGGAGCATATGCTGCTGTGGAGCAGAGTGGCAGCTATACACCGTGTGCCTTTCTGCAGGACGATGGTGCTAGCCGCAGAGAAAGAGAGAGCTGTCCAGTTTGGAACTGTGACCAGACAGGCTCGAGTCACAACCAGTTGACAGGCCAAGCAGTTCCCCCAACCCAACCCCTCCCCACACTGCATCTCAAACAAGCACAGCAGCCCTGCGGCCAATGGACCCAACCTCAGTCAGTTACAGTGTCTCTCCATCACTGTTGGTCAGAGCAGCCAGGAACTGACATAGGGTTGGCGGGGGAAAATAAAAAAACTTGATTGTCAGCCGTACGATAGCTGAAAGGAACATCAGTCTCAGCAATGGGCCAGCCGCTGCTTTTTGTGTGTGTGTGTGTGCGCGCATGTGTGAGTGTACATGCAGATGCGTGCTGGTGCACGTCTTGATATTCAAGCAGCATTTGAGCAGCCCTCTGCATCAACGTCTGGTCGTTCCACACAGACAATGTCAGCTCGCCTCGGGGCAGCAGCCTCCACAATGGTCATATGGACAACCCTGATCCCTGTGGTAGAATTAGTGATAAAAAACACACATGGCCACTGAGTGACAGTCAGCGCACCAGATTCCTTTAGACAGACAGGGCTTCAAATAGCACAGAGGAGCAGTTTCACCCTCAGACCGCAACTGGTGGTCAGGCTCATGCCAGGCCAAGTCATAGCCGCCAGATGAGCCCAGATAAAAGGAGAGTCGGAGGCAGTTGCAGGCACCTAAGTGCCCACTTTGGCCTGTTTTTTTCCCTCCTGGTTTTACATCTATTCAGTCATATCTGTGAGTTCTCATCTATAATTAAGAGACAAGTAAGGTAATGCTTCTTCTTCATCTGACCTTTAGCGTATTTACTATGTTGTCTTCTGTCTTCAGTGACTGGTTGAAGGAGGAAGAAAGAGAGTGTTTGACAATATTACACCGTACACAAGCATCAGCTAAACTAGCATGTCTTTTCCGAAGGCCGCTTTGCCCCAAAAGGTTATACAGCGATAAAGAACATCCATCTATTATGTTTCCATGTCCTTTCTAGTGTGGCCAGATATGGACTAATACGCGCACCATTCCCCAGGAGGATACTCTGTCCCCAGAGGAGATGGAGGGGGGTGGTGGGCGGAGGTGGCCGTGTGCTGTTGGAGCCGTTCTGGAGGCAGGGAGGGGAGGCAGGCAGCAGTTGGTGTGCAGAGAGCAGAGGCTCAGGCTGGCTAGTTAAGAGCTTCTCTCTCCTATCCTCCATCTGCCAGGGACCGGGGTTGTGATTTGAGCTCCAGCAGAGCAGAGCAGGGAGGAGATCGAAGGAGGGGTGGAGGGAGGTAGGGGATGGGGGGGGAGCGGGGGTGGTGAGAGGTAGTTGGAAGGAGGAGGGGGTGGAGAGAGATGGGGGAGCGCGTTGGATGGAAGAGACAGAAAAGAGAAAGTGGAAGAAGCAGGGAGTTGGAGGAGGAGAGGGGAAAAAGTGAGGGAGAAAAGACCTGGAGAGGGGAAAAATAAGGATGGAAAAAAAAAGAAAACGGGATACATGAGGATTGAGCCGCCTCGCAAATCTATTTATAGGCTTATCCTTGTCTGTCATCACTTTTCTAAATCACTATTACACATTTTAATATTTAGGTATCAGCTATTAAAACGCTGCTTTGGTCATATTTCACCCATACTTATGTATTTTGATATTTCTTTTCCTCCAATAATTTTAAAGCCATGTCCACGGTGTGTTTGTAAATATTTCCAGGATGTCTCACCATCCTCTCACCCACCCCGGCTCATGTGAGGAGAATACATGTGACTGGGATACAGCTTTACAGTGCTTCACTCCTCCCTCTGTTCCTCCTCCCCTTCCTCCTCAAACCCCCCTCACCCCCTTCCCTCCCCATTTCTCTCCTTCATTCTGTCAGTGTGTGTAGCCTGTGGTTCCCTGCACCACAGTGGATCCTGGGAGAGCCTTCCCACCTCCTCCTCCTCCTCCTCCTCCTTCCCTGCCTCCCTTCGACTCCTTGCCTCCACCTCTCCTCCGCTCCTTTTCTGGCCATGCCTAGGGAGTGACTGAGAGCTCCCTCTGCGAGACTGAGTGTCACTTGAGGTGACCCAGAAATGATAACTCCAGATGAACCCTGGATGTGTGGTAATCTAACCACCAAGAGCCAGGGAGGCAGGCAGGCATCCCAGGTTGATGCTGTATCTGTGGCTTCACTGTTGAACTGAGCACGCTGCTGGGTATCATGCTCGGAGAACGCTGTGTGCACAGTACGCGTTGTGGTACACAGTGAAATGGATCTCAGTGCCGTTGCATTATTGATGAGATACATTGTGATGTCAGCCCAGGCGGAAGGAGCAAAGCAAAATGACTGTTAGCAGTATGGCACACGATCATTTATGCAAGCAGTACAGAGGTGTAATTAATTGTCACCCTTTGCCTCATCCCCAGTGCTCCCTCACACAATATCCCATTCACTTGTTGTCAATTAAAATCCATCCAAACCTCACTGTGTTGTCCTTCAAGTGGCCTGGTGAGTAGGACATCCTGTCTTCTAGATGACCTATCTTTGCCATGTTAAGAATAAATATAAAATTCAAGAGGAGGCACCAGTGCACTTTAAACTGTTTGAATTTCTGTTTTCAAGGTGATTTCCATGAGACAGCCTGTTATTAAACAGTTTGGCCTGTCAAATGAATAGTAATCCAATAAAGCATGAGTAAATTTCAACCAAGAAAGGCACATTATATAATAAGGTAATGAGTATTTGTTTTACCACAATAAATTGAGGAAATACAGTCTCATTAGAGGCCAGGCACAATCAAACCGTCTTCAAAGCATAAACAATATTAATATTTACCATCAACTTGACATTATTAAATAGCAGTAAATTTTTCATCAACAAAATTTCTTTATTCATTAGATGTTGCAACATGAGGCCAAGTGTGTGTTGAATGGTTCCTGGCTAAACACATGCAATAGTGTGTTGAATTTACATAAAGTTTGTCAGCTGTATTCTCCAGATGAGGCAGATGGAGAGACATACATCACAGTTCAGGGGAAATTAAATATGAACCCCAAGATGAAATGATTTTAATATTGTTGCTATTTTTGGAGAATTACTTTAATTTAACCAGTGACAGAAAAAATAAAAATTAACCAGAGGTGGTGCATACTGATAGGAATTACATTTGATTTGTTATTAAATATAGCCTCTCTTTTAAAAAATTACTGTTTTTATGACATTGTTATGGAGGACAAATTTTGGGCCCTGACAATTTTTCTACCACTGTTTGGTTTAGATAATCAAGTCAACATGATTAAAAAAGGTTCAAATTCCGAAATAATTTAGCACTTTTATTTCGGAAATTATTTCATTTGGTATCGGTACCAGATCCTCCTCTGCAGGCGTTTTGTTGCTGTGCTGCTTTTTTTTACACTGATGGATCTACTATAACTACCAATTATTCATTCACATAGACCTCTGCTCTTACTAGTAATTACAGCTGTAATCTACTCATGAAACCTCTTACAGTATCAACTCGTTGCGTGTACGACAAATGATTGTAGATTTTGTGATATTATTTTTAAAAGCTCGGCCTATATGAGCTTGAACCCACCTGTAAGTATAACGGTTTACGTTACACGTTTTTTTGGAGTTAAGATAAAACTTTAGACTCTGAATTCATACAGTGCAGTTATAAAAGTATTAAGCTAAAAGAAGAAGTGACGTTGTAGAGACTAATATTAATCGAATTTCCCAGAAATATTCCTAAACCTGGTAGTAGTTGTTTTTTGACGACTCCAGATTATGTAGTTTGTCTTCCTTTAATTTACTACATCACACATTATACATGCTGAGTAGGCCATTGACTCATGGCTTCCCATTTTCTGTGCGTTGTGTGTGAGCTGTGCTGCGTTGGGGGCTTCCTGCATACGGGAGAGGAATATTTAAATGTCTTGCGTTTTAATTGACGCTTGAACTGGAACTGTAAGCTCAGAAACGAGGAACAGCCCCCATCTACCGGCAGCGTCTCCTCTGCCTCCTCAGTGCGCGCAGTCCGGAGCTCCTCAGCCTGCACGCTGCACAGGGATCTCTCACACAGCACAGCCTCAGGTAAGACCTTTTCTATAGGCTATGTCTTCTTGGGAAAATAATAAAACAAGGTCGGCTTTTTGACAAAAAGAGTCGAAGGAGAGCGTGTGAAGCAATGCGCGACTGATCTGATGCATGACAAATAGATTCCATGGGTTGTGTTCGCGGGATAGGCAGGGATGTGGTTGAAGGTAAACCAATCTAAACTCTCTGCACCTACGTTTTTATTTACGGAATTTAGCTAAAAATCTTCAAATCCTTACAGCCTCAATTATGTAAATTAGACATTATTGGTGCTATTAAAATCCTGCAAGTTCAACGCTTTACTGGCGCAGTAGAAATAGATGACGCTTTTCTTAAAATCAAGGCGAAGTAATTTTGTTTGTATAAGAGGCTGAGATACAAGATTTTTTTCTCTTTATTTATGTGGCAAAACTCTGTTACCCAATGTGCCATACTAGATTTACACGCCATTTTAAACATTGATGTCAACGCTGATTTTATTCCTTATTTAAACGCGTCAAAAGGTTTGAATTGGAGCTCTATGCAGTGCATGAATAATGAGCGAGTATTTGGGGTTTTAAAGGCTTAAATTTGGTCCAACGAGATCGCAAATCTCAAGGCAAATCATTCTCAGAAACTTAACGAAAATTACACATAATCATTTCCTTCAATTTAGCATAAGCCATATATGGTAGGTAGCATAGGCTTAATAACTTGTTTAATTAAAAAGACATTTTGAAAAACAAGAGAACTGTTATTCAAAACTAAATAATGTCTGTTTTTGTAAAATGATTTCGTAAATTGGTTTTATCTGCAAACTTTATCCAACGTGAATTAAGATTTTTTTTTAAAAAAAGGACCATTCATTTAGTTGCAACTATCATAATTAGACACAAAGAAAATGAAACGAAAGAAAACAAAACGACAACACAAAAGACATTATTCCCTCAGCTCCTTAGTGTTCACTGACACATTGTTAAACCCTCTTCAGTCAAATGAAATGTCACTGCTGGAGGCAACGGGTCAAAACAGTATCCTTTATCGACATTAACGATATGATGGATGTACGTATAGTGTTTGTATTTTTCTAAATGAATAAATCCTTTTAAAAAATAGATGTCGGCTTTTTTGTATTTCGGGAAAAATGAAAGCGAAAGAAAAAGAAATAGCGTCAAATTAAATTTCACACAGAGCTGAGCTGATCACTCCTCTTGGGGCGTCTTTGTCCAGGTGAAATGAAATCCGTGCGTCCTTTTTTAAGTCCTCTTTTCACCGCTCTGTGGCTGGTGCTGCGACCCTGACAGAGCGCAAATTAACGTTATGCCTCTCAGAACAGCTGCAGGTCCAGTCCGTCCAGCAGGACTCGAGCCTCGTCCTATAGCTCTTTTATCAAGGGGCCTCCAATTAAAGTCAATACAACTTCATGGGGGTTGGGGGGGTGGGGGGCACGTCTACACGTTTTGTGGGCCCGCACGTCTCCAGATGAAGCATCCACACCTGAGCCTCAGTAAATCTGTTAATGGGACCATATCCAAGTCACAGATTCGGCCAGTGTATCTATTGTTTTATGGAGGAATATTCAGTCGTCTGCAGGGACAAGGCTTGTTACCGGAATTCAGCTGTAAAGGCCTGTGTTGTGTTAGTCAAAATATAGACCTTGAACTGCCTCATTTTGGTTTGTTGTCACCATGCTTGGCCTGTGTGCGGGACAGTAAAGTCAGTTAGTCTGCCTTTTTTATTTGCGTGACATAGTTTTCTCACCCTTTAAAACGGACACAGATATTTATTGGAGCTTCACAGTCGCATCTGTAACGTTCATTATAATAAGTAAAGTATATAGGATTTAAGGGACACGAGGATTTTTAAAAACATAGGCCTACTGGGAGTGCTTTCCCAGCGGTGACCCCCAACTGGATGCCTTTCTGTGAAGCTGAAATATGAAATATGTTAATAGCTGCGATCCTGTTTCTGTTATCAGATGAACTCTGCTGCATAAAAACAAGATTTTGGCCTTATTAAAAAAAGACAAAGGTCGTGTTAAAGGAAGCTCGGACAGTGAATTATTCCTGTTTCAAATTAGCGTTTAATGGAGAGAAAATTGATCTTGCTCTTAAGTGAATACCTTATATTTATGTACAGGCTATTAAAAAACTTTACTTTGTTGCCTCATCAAATAATTAAATCTATCCACAGAGCAGCAGTATTTTCGGAAAAATTAAGCACGTGTCTGATTAGCTCATTTTACTTGAATAAATAGCTTGTAATGCTGTAGAGTGATTTCATTTTCATAAAATTCCATGTATTCCAAATTGTTTAATATACAATTTGTCCCCGCCCTCTAGCCTATCACTGATCACTGCCCCGCCCCAAACAATACATTTATACCACACAAACACACACACACAGTGTGTCACTCAGTCACTCAGTTATTCTGGGACAACAAAACCAGCCTGAAAAAGAATGAATTAAGATTCTTAAAACTCCAAATAAAAACTAAAAATGTAAACCCTCGAGCTCATAATTAAACCAGACAAATGCGTCACGAAAAAGACTCCGTCATTCCTATTTCTGACCATTTTAATAACGACTTTTATTTTACTTCATATTATTTATTTAAGACATGTTAAATCTATAAAATATTTTCACTCAAATTACTTAAAGCCCATTTTAGTTTATGCATCTTACGACTAGACTCCAGCATCCTCTCCTTTAAATGGGGGGGAATAAAAGTAATGAAAATGTCAATACCATAAAATAGTGGTCCTTCGTTCGGCCAAAATCGAGAGTTTTTAAGGGAAGAGTGACAGCTCTTTGTTGGTGAATAAAAATCACTGGCGAGAGAGAGAGAGAGAGAGAGAGGGAGAGAGAGACATAGCGTCAGAGGAGAGAGAGAGAGAGAGGGGAACTCCTCCTACCAAATTATTCAGACTGGGCAGGCTTTGCGGGCTCTTCACAAATAGGACACGGTGCTCAAATCCAGGCAGTCCCAACCTGACCTCCAAGCACCAAGGAACCCCTGACTGGGAAATCGGGAGAGAGAGAAATCACCAAAAAGAAACAACAAAAAACTTTGTGTCATTATTTTTGGCGAGTGTTCACACTGTAGCCCCCTCCCCTCCTCCCTCCCCACCACCACTACCACTTCCACACCGGTTTGGCGCATCAGTTGGACTATATATTTTTTTTTTTTACTGGAAGAGACATTCACGGGAAGAAGGAAAAAGCTGTTGCACCGCCACCAACACCACTCCTACTGTCCCTCCCATGTTGTAGTTTCTTCATTTTTCTTTTCTTCCAGTTGCCTTTGCACTCTGGCGAGGAGGTGATCTGAATCTCTGGGGTTGTGTTGTTGTTTTGTGTGCCTCTCAGAGCCTCAGAGCCCATTTGGATGCACTGAGAGAGCAGGGCGCAGCGCTGCAGTACAGTATATGGAAGTTGTGGGCTGCAAGACAGAGGCAGGCAGTTGCACGTTGCGTCCAGGACCGGGAGCCATGCTTTTCCACGGGATCTCCGGGGATCACATCCAAGGGATCATGGAGGAGATGGAGAGAAGGTCGAAAACGGAGTCGCGCCTGGCGAAGGGCATGCAGCTGAACGGGAGAGAGTCGGTAAGAGCCTTGGTTGAGCTGTGTTTGAATTCATGTAAAAACTTGACCTTCGTCACTGCATAAACGGCAAGTGTGGCACCGTGAACACGCGAGGAAATGTGCAGTTATCTTTCTTAGGTAAGTAATAGACCACTAAGGGGGATTTGTCAGGTACCTCTGTTCTCAATCAGGAAAAAAATATCCTAAATTTTTACCCTACAATTATGTTTTCTCTTGGACAGTAAAGTTCTAATTGATAGTTTTAATTTTAAATAATTTAAAAAGCTTCTTAGTCAGCCTGTCTGCACAATATAATTACAAAAAAACCTAAACTGCCCACATGCAGTTCTCTCTCAATATAAAAGAGACGCAAAACATTACTACTGACACCTACTGAAACACTGAGCATTAGTGTAATCTATTTTTTCTGTCCACATATTTAGAAATTTTGCTCTGGCCATTATATATTTAACAACATTGTTAACATTATTTAT
>JAPZDV010000021.1:9864721-9920816 GCA_029814665.1 Acanthurus lineatus | reverse complement strand
AATCAAATTAGCTGACAAAAAATTAAAATCTTACCATGGATATACACATAAGATTAATTTGGCTAACTGAGAGATTTAATCTTTATTTTTCTTTTTACTAAAGTGCTCTTTTTCCTATGTGGTGCTAAAATATCACAAACATACCCATTATACCCGTCTCATTATAGTCTCAGGCTGTTCAGGTTAATATATCGTTCAGCAGATCAGGAGACTCATATTCATGACAAATAGGATGAGGTTTTGTTTGAGGTTTTGTTTCTGCTTTGGAGAGCGCATTCATTCTAGTTCTCACTAGGGAAAGGTGTGGGTCTACTGAGTATTCTCTAAAGTTTGGTCTTGTTTGGATATAGAGACCCCTAGTGGGTAATATCTAGTGAAACACAATCCAGTGAAGGCTGGAACAGAGGAGCATAGATGTCAGTGATAGTCATATTAATGGCACATTAAGGTGTCTAAAGAAGGAGTAAAATAAAGTCACACATTAAAAGACAAAAAAAATGTATTTCACATTTCATTCAAACTGATTTGTAATTCAACTCCAAAATCATTTTTTGACAACGTGTTTGCGCTGCATCTTTATAATGAAATGCTGGTTTAATTCATTTGATATTTTATAAGCAACTGAGAAAAACAACCTGTCTGCATTTCAAGTGATTTGAGAATCAATACAACCTACTATATAATTTAGAAATCCTATGCATATTTTTTGAAAGCTATATTTCCTCTACTCCTGCTGTCAAGTAAGAGATGAGCTCTTATGACTTCTGACCTGTTAAAACATAAATTTTATGTTCAGTAGAAAAATCAAAAACAAAAGCAACTGATTTTCATTAATTGTATTTTGTTGTTTATTTTTTTCTATGCATAGAAATGTGTGAGTCACATGCTTATTATTTCAGCTGCACATAATTATTTGTGAGTGAAATGTTCTCTGCCAAAAAAGTATATAATTATGCAAAAAACTAAATTTTAAACCAATATAATAGTGAAATACAGTGTTTTTTTCTTAAAGCAGCGCTAAAGGGTTTAGCAGCACAGTTTAGCCAAAACAGCATTTAATTTAGTGGATGAGTTTTTGCATCTCACCATATTTTAAGTATTTTGCACATGCAGTACTAAGCTGCTGACAAATGAGACCCATTAGGCCCATTAGGTTTTGCGAACACAAGCAGAAATAATTTAGCTTGTTGCCTGTGTATAGTTTAAATATATCTTTTTTTCTCTTTATATCTTATAACAAAAGTCATATAAAAATCACAATAATCACTTCCAGTGTATTACAATATACAGAGGCTGAATTAATTTCAGTTTAGTTAATTCACTAAGTTTCTTGAATGACAATTTTATGCATGTTTTTTTTAATGAATATACTAAACTTGAATTATTTATCATGATGGCATAAAAAGGTCTGTTAACATAGCAAGTTGGTGAAAATGTTTGATATTTCCACATTCAGGTCCAAATGTGATAGCGTTAATCTGTTCGTGAGTGTCTGTCCTCTCTCTTTAAAAAAAAGACCATGTAACAAGATATTTATTTCAATAACAAGCATTAAATGTCATATAACATTTCATTATTGACCATTGCAAATAATTAGATATAAAAGCAGTGTTCAGACTTGAATGATGTTATCTTTGAGTGGTGGACTGATCCGCTCTATCACCAATTGGACATCTATCCTTTCTTTCAAGAAAATACATTTTTAGGCTAAGAAAAAAGACGTTACTTGCAGAGTTGTACATTTTGTGCAGTTGTTTCTCTCAGACTTATGAGTCGCCCCTGTGTTCTGCTCTCTACCCTATCAGGCTGTAATGAGAACGACACCGATCACTTGGACCGGGACCAGCAGGCCTACCCTCCAACACAGAAGACCAAACGCATGCGGACCTCCTTCAAGCACCATCAGCTGCGGACAATGAAATCCTACTTTGCCATCAACCACAACCCAGATGCCAAGGACTTAAAGCAGCTGGCCCAGAAAACAGGCCTCACTAAGAGAGTTCTACAGGTAAGCAGAGAGCCATTCTTCTTACTGATCTGATCAACCCATATCTGTGTCTGCATCCCACTCCTCCTCCATGTCCCTCTCATTTCAAACCAATACTAGCATTAAAGCCATCTATTTGATTTTGTTTGTTTGGTTGGTCCATTCAGTCATTAGATGTACATCCAGGGGTTTTTATCTAAAATTTGATTGATTTTTAATTGTTTTTTATTTATTATATTTCCAAAGAAAGAAGTAAATTTATTCTTAAGCGTAGAAACGTAAGTATAAAACTGTGGGGGATTATTAATAATGAGAGTGCACATGTTTTTTTATCTGTGGAACAGAAGAGGGTGTAATTCAACTCTCTTAGAATAAAACAAAAGGTAGGAGTATTGTTTAGACTTGCTATTGAAATCCACATTCTTATATTCAGTGTTCAGTAGTGGTTCATTATTATCTGCCCCATAAGCTCAAAATAATGTTTGAAAATTGCCATTTAAAGATTCACATATATAAGGCAAGGACAACTTGATACAGTAGTAGCTGTTTTAACTTGAAACAAAAAAGTAAAAGCCACATTGGGATTGGTTTGCAGGTTTGGTTCCAAAACGCAAGAGCCAAATTCAGAAGGAACGTTTTGCGACAGGAGAATGGAGGTGTTGATAAGGCTGATGGCACCTCACTCCCTCCACCCTCATCTGACAGTGGGGCCCTGACCCCCCCCTCCAGCGCGGCCACACTAACAGACCTGACAAACCCCTCTATCACTGTAGTGACCTCCGTCACCTCTAGTTTGGACAGCCATGATTCGGGGAGTCCTTCGCAAACTACCTTGACAAACCTTTTCTAACAAGCTATCTTTAGCAGACTGATTTTTTTTTAATCTGATTTTATTTGTTTTGTTTTGTTTTCCTTTCCTTTCCTCAATTTACATTTTATTTTTTTAAGTGACACCTTTAAATCTACCAGAGACAGCTCCCTGGAACAGAAAGTGCTGTACTGTGTACACAAACAAGAACAACAAGAGCAAGAACAGCAACGACCACATTAAAACACAAGGAAATCATTTTAATGTGTAGCATTTGAAACCGCATGGCAGCCGTGTCTTTAGTTGGCTTACAGTATGCAGAGATTTATTTTGGACGGGACAATTTCAAAGTTGTAGGCATTTGAAAATTGTCACAGATCCCACAATTCATTGGAAAAAATGACTAAACTTGAAGCTTGTCTGGAAAACTAGATATTTTTACTTGATTTGACTTTATTTGTACATTTGTATTGAATTATGATAAAATAAGCCCTTTCTAATTTATGGTTAATTGGTAAATTTTGAAATAATATGAATATTTTGCCCTCAGAAACCTGTATATGTATGCACTGTGTTCGCACTATCCGATTTAAAGATTTTCTTTTTCTGTTTTGGAATAATTTGGGAAATAAACTTGTAGAATGTTCTGTATATGGATAACTCCAGAAAACAGGCTTTAATTATTTCCGAATGTTTCGGTCTCTAAGACTGAGTTGGATGGAATCAGACATTAAATTATCTCACAGAGCTACATGTAAAACATCTAAATTGCATTATAAGCACCAAACCATTGCAGCTTATATGGCAGGCAGATGCTGAAACCACATACATTTTTGTCTTGATTCACAAATCTACTGTGATTAAGAGAAAGAAGCAAATCTTAAAATCTGTACAGTGGTAACTGTTCAACATGTAATGCAGTCACAAAATAATCAGAGAAATTCGGATTGGAGAACAGTTTATGGACACTTTTGTAATCGATTGTTTTCATGACGGAGCACTTTCTCAGATTTGTTGGCCTCATAGATTAACAGTAGTCAAATGGATAAATCCTAGTAAATATATCCATAGATCCACAGCTAAACTCACTTGCACAGTGACAATATACTGCCCAGTGAAAAGTGCATTATTGTTTTTATCATGTTGCTCAGGGTAACGATGTGATTTTTAAAAGGGAAAAGGAGCAGGGGTGAGAAATTTAGTGGTTGCGACGTTGCAGACTAGATTTGTAGAGCTGACATGAACATTCAAATGACCTCAGATAGGTGGAGTCGTAAGAGGCAGCCAGTGGGAAATCATTGTCCATGTGTTCTCCTTTTTGGCCATATTTCTACTTTCTTTAATGACACTTGCCACTGAACAGACCAAAAACATGTTTCTTCTGGCTGAAAGATAGAGAGAGAAAAGAAAGACAGAGCAAATCTTCAATGGAGGTGATACATTTCATTGTGAGCGTCACAATTTGTTCTATTGTAGAACAAAGTGGTACTCTAAGTCTACTTAATGAAGTAGATGCCTAACTCAGTTCTACTATGTGCCTTATGCTATAACTTGGGAGAAAGTTTGTGAAATTCAGGATATATGTGTTCTTTGTTAACTGATTCACATCCTTTTGACGCCTCACTAGTTTTGTACTGTTTTGCATCTTATTTCCGAAGATCTTTTTATGGTGTATCCTGTTAAAAAAGGGGGCAGCGATGTCATAGAAAGCATTTGTGCACTCTTTCAGATATAGTTGGGTAATCCAAGAACCTTATATATTGATCTTCGTGTTAATAGTTGAGTACAGTAAGTGTTCTATCAAGATTGTCCATGTTTCCCTGTTTCTTGATAAAGATGGTGTATAGAAACTATTTCCCCTTAAATATTTATGGACCAAACGGTTGTTATATATCTTATTAAATTTGTGTGAATAAAAATACTTTGCTTTAAATGGGTTTTATTTTTCATTACACTTGCCATTTTTTGTGTTCTATCTTAAATACGATTTTCGTTTATCACATCAACAAAATAAGAAAGCATTCAGTTATTAATGACCAGCTAAACGCCCTCATTTTTGCTTCCATTTTTAATTTCTATTTCCTATTTTATGATGTTTATGGTTTTTAACGTAATGCCCCATGGATTTGCATCTAAACCCTGCAGTCAAAAACATGAAATTGCTTTTTAATGCATGAATATGGCTTTAAAATTTAAATCAAAGGAATGCTGCGAAGCAAATATATTGATATATATATCTATATATCTATATACATATATAGTACATATGCATAACATATTGGTAAACCTAAAATGAATTAAGAGTAAATGCAGACCCCGTAAAGCCAGGTTGCTCTGTAGTTAATATATTCTTACTCTATCATTTCTTTCAGGGAGAACAAATCTTGGGGCATTACAGCCATACATCCCGACGTTTGAAAATTCCCTAAAGTATTAACAGAAGGGGAAAACTTTGATGGGAATTCCTCACCATTGAAGACAAAGACAATATTAGGATAAGATGATAGCGTATTAAGAACAAATAAACAGTCAACATAAAACCTGTTTCAGTTGCAAATGTACACAGATGATTTTTTAAACAAAAGTTTGTCCTGAGTGTTTGAATCCATCAACGGAGGAGACCCCACAAGTGTATGATATTTATGATATCAATGTGAAAAAAAATCTGTATTGGAATGTTAAGTGCACAAAAGTGATAATAAAATGTAATGTAACATAGTGGTAAAAAAAAAAAAAAAACTCACAGAGAGGCACAGGATGTGATAAAAAGACAGGAGGCATCCAACATGACAACAGTGACACTGAGACCGTATGGATGTTACTGGTATGAACACACACACACACTCACATTCACACTCACACACTCACACACACACACACACACACACACACACACACACACAGACACACACACACACAACCTTTCTCCCACTGCCTTGCTCCTATGCAAGTGCACTAAATACATTCCCACAATCTTAGTTCTCCGCCATACGAACAGCTACACACACATATAGGAATGCACACACACTGCTGCCCCCATGCACCCCACCCAAGAATCAGCTTGCTAAATAGAAGTTTTCTTTTGTCACAAGTGTCATTTCGCAAACACATGGCCTCCTTGAAACTCGGCAGCAGGATGCCCATCAAATATGATGAGTGTATGAAGAGGACTGCAGAGCTGGAGCTTTGCCATCTGGCTGTACCGAGGGAAGGAAGTGAAAAAACAAAGCAGATAAAGAAGAGATTCTCATTTTGCATGCGCCTCATCATCTTGTTAACATTTTCCTTGAGATGTATAGTATTTCCTTTGATTCATTGTATGATTCATTGTCAGCTGCAAAAATAAAGCATATGAAAATGATGTCCCTGATGCCCATATAGTACAGTGGAAAAACTGCTCCTATAGATTATTTACTATTTATACAACAATCCTTTTCAGCTCCATTTCACTCAAACTCAAGAGTGATTTAAAAGTATAATCACGCATTTGCACAACAATGTTTTTGTAAGGACTAAATAGCAACACTGACCAGTTTGAGTCAAATATGACACATATTTAGCAAAAGATCGACAAAGAAATGTATAAACTGTAATACAAGAAAAATAGAGATTGCTTCACTTACTTGTTTGGCAGTGTACTGTCTCATTACTCAGTATGAATGCTGGGTATGTATGCCATGTAAAGAAGGTGTGTTGTGGAAAGAGAAAAAAGAGAAAGATATAAAGAAAAAGGAAGGAGGGACGGAGGGAGGGAGGAAGACTGGAGCCACATGGGGACCAGTAAACAGGCTGGTGTTGAATTCCAACAATGTGGGAAACAGCAAACACTTCAGTCAGGCCAAGAGGAAACCTCAGTCGCTGGGGTGCCTGAGCGCTGTGGCAGCAAGGGCTGTGTTCCCTGGGTCTGATGGGAGGACGGTGGGCGGGTTGACACCACAGAGCTACGGGAAGCAGGGCTGGAACAGAAACACAAACAAACACAGCCAGCCCTGCTCAGTTTGGGAGCTGTAGGATGAAAATTCTGGACAACATCACAGCCCTGTGTTGACAAGAATTTCAGGGGTTTGCTGCTGGGCTGTTGGTCACTGGAATGCATCTTATCGGTGTTTGTGTAAGCAATGCCTGATCCGCCACCCTCTTGCCAATAGGATTGCTTCACCCATTCCAGGTATTTTCTTCTTTATTTATAAGAAAAAATAAAAAAATATTTATATAATGCCTGGGAAAAAGGGAAAAAGTACATAGAACTGAATAATGTTCCCTTGTAACTATATTTAAATCAAGCAGCTGAGCACCACATGTATCTGTCTTCTATTAACTTACTGTAAAACCATAAACCCTAAAAAAAAATTAGCAATTTCAATTAAATATATTTAAATCTTTATCAGTTGCTTTTAAATAACATTAGTGTCTTAGAAAAGATACATAGAATGTTATCTGAACAGGTAAGAAAGCAGGGCCTCTGTTAACTAGCATCCAACTCCACCTCACATATCTCCTCCTGTTAAATGACAGCCTCTGTGTATCATGACTGCGCATAAACAAAGCTGACAAGGCTGCAAGTTTTCTGTCATAAAAGCCGCTTGTTCATAAAGCTTGGGTAACTCTAATACATCTGACAACACATAAGCTGTGGCAGACAGCTAGTTTAGAGAAGGTAATCAGACAGATATCAACAAGGATAAAGCAAAGTATACTCTTCGTTGGAGAGCCAATCAAATAAATTTGTGACCGAGATAGATGCGAGTTTATCAGGGTTGCCTTTTACAAACCTGCTCCGACTTTTGACATTTACAGCTGAGGCCTATTTGGTCAGGTGTACCTGAAAAAATGTGTTACATATAAAGGTCAAATGAAAAACCAACTACAACATGGATATGTGTTTTACTCTCCCTGTCATCACAAAATATATTAGTGGAAATTTCAATTTTTTATTTTATCATGTTGATATCAGATATTGCTAAGGAACAGCAATATAAACCAAATCACCAAAACAGGCGTACCAAACAGTGTCTAATATGTTGTATATCAAAGCTATTCTTAGAATGCACACAGTTGTAAGTGAACTAAACTGAAACCAGATACAGATACAAGTGAATGTGTGTGGATATTTTAAAGGTAGTTGTTCTCACTGTGGTTCACAAACATCTGTTATTCACACCACCTTTGACAACTAACTGAAGAATGAGTTCCCTAACCAGTGATCAGCTAAACTCCATGAAAGTGTTTCTGTACAGGCACATACAGGCGCACACACACACACACACACCCACACATTGTACACAGTCACACATACATTACCACACATTGTACACACACGCAGTGACAGGCGACAGGGTCAAAACAAAGTATGAAATGATTACAGAGGCATAGGCCACACCTGCAGTTTACATGTTGCTCTGATAGTGCTGTTTCTATTGTCACTGGCTGTGTATGTGTGTGTGTGTGTGTGCGTGTGAGATACGGTGTGTGATATTCTGCCAGTTCCGCCTCAGTTCCCTCCTCTCATTGCTAGTCGCCTATTTAACCTCACCTCACACACCAACCACCCTGCTAACACAAATACACACCAGCACACACAGGTAGATGTCAGAGGGGTGACGATGTGAACGAGACACAGCTAGAATGTGATGTGTGTGTGTCTGTACTCACTGTTTGTGTGTGTGTGTGTGTAGGCACACACAGGCCTGATTTAGGCCTGATTTGTGCATTTCTGATTTAGGCTACTTTGGGGGACACATTTCAGAAGACCAGGTGGGGACAGCTTGTTGAGTTGTTAAAAGGGCAGATTTTTTTTCAGTGGATGGATCAGGTTTGATAAGACTGAAGCCTAGGCATGCAGTTGTTATGGTTACTGTATGAGCCCATTAAACTTGTAGGGTCTAACAGCTTTTTGGGATCCCACAAGTTCAAAAGGTTGTTTTTAGGGTTCAGATTTGGTTTTAAGGTTAGGATGGGAATTAGGTTTAGGTTAAGTTAGAGAACTACAATATTTCATTAGTCTATATTTGTATACCAGATGGTATATAGTGGGAATGTAAAGAGAAACATACAATCAAACAAAAACAAGAGATAAATAGGTTATGTTAAGCCTTATTGCTAGACAGTTCTTATGGTTAAGTTAAGGTTAGAGGACAGGAGATAGGGAACGCATTGCGTGAACAACAGGTCGCAACAAATGTGTGTGTGTGTGTGTGTGTGTGTGTGTGTGTGTGTAACTGTGTGTGCATAAGAGAGACTGAGGCCTGCCCCGCTGGTTGAGGCAGAGCAGGTGGAGAGATCCTCTGTGCTGGGAGCCTGCCAAGAAATGCAATACACCAACACAGGCAAGTACACCAAACATACACACTAAAACACAACACAGACACACAAAAACAGCCATTAAAGACACAGATTTTATAGAGTGATCTAGGCAGAAATAATATGCAGTTTTGTCAGTTTTGTCCTTCACATTATCACAGACTATCTCTCCTGTGCCTCATTTGTGCAGTGCTCTCCACACGCCATAAATCCTTTATTTCTCTGTTGTGCTGTTATTCTATATTTACAGGTATTTGTTATGTGACGGCTCACATCTAGACAACCTTGAAAATGCTGCGATCAAGGCTGATAACTACCGGTTGCAATTGCACTTTGAAGACAAAACAACATTAATTAGCGTATAAAATGGAAATGCAGGCGTCACATGCATGCTGCCTCCAAGTTCGCCTGGGTATATGAGGAGGGAGACAACATTTCATACATATTTCCATCTGTAATCCTTTTCTCTTTTCCTCTGATAGCTGTGCTCTGAGAGGTACATAAACAGGAAGCTCGTCTTCATTGATATGGCATGTTTCAGTGTGTGACAGGTCATCTTTGTACTGGTAGAGTGTAACCTCTCAGTTCTTGCTAAACCTTCAGGATGCACGCAGCTCCTCTCCCCTCCATCTGCTGGTCTCTATGAAGTCTGCAACCGATCACAGGAGCTTTGACTGCAGCTTCTGTCTCTACCACACTGCAGTCATACCTAACCCCTGAGCCGGATCAACAACACAGGGGGAAATAAAAAAGACATGAGTAAAAACATCAACATTTTTTCCTTTTTAAGTGTTTAAGGTGTGCTTTTCAGCCCCTGGGTGCAACATTGCTGTATATTTAGCAAGCAAACCCAGGTAGAATTGCACTGAAATATGTATGTTGAGGAAAACAAAAACTGAGTTAGTGTGTGTTGTACAAATACAACAGGTCTTGTCCAAATTATAGCTACATAGAGGTTATAATCATTGGAATGCAGTTTAACCAATGATCCTAAATTAGTCATTATCTCTATGTTTAATATGGCCTCAAGTGCCTCCAGATGTTCTCTCTTGGTGGTCATATTCCAAGGAAAAGACATTAGTGGCCAAATTTTTGTAAATTCAATTTACTGTCATTAGAATACATTTGTGAGTTTTTTTTCACAGAAAGGCAAAAATATGAGAAAGAGCTTGTATGAACACATCAGCGTTAAATGTCACATTTACAGTACAACGTGTAAAGCAACTCTATAAATCCAGTGATTGAACCTTCCTCATTTCCCCTGGAGGGAGAACCTTTTCTATCCTGGTTACCTGCAAGCGACACCAGAAAGTTTGAAGGGGAAGAGAGGGAAATAGATGACAATACTTGTTTCATGCTAAAAAAATATCACCGAATCAAAAGGACATCCTCTCTGTTAAATAAACAATATCAGCAAAAAGAACACAAAAAGTTTGCTATTGGTTTAAAGCACCAGATCAGTGCAGAGAGCCACTTTTAGAACAATGGAGATTCAACACGATTATTAAACAGTTTTCTACCAAACAGACGAGGAGGCATGCGTGTTGAACTAGAGGATCTCTGGGTGCAGCTCCCCTCGCAGACTGATGCATTACTTTTCATCCATCCATCTAATTATTCCCTCAGAAACCTGAAATTTGAAGATACAAAAGACCGTCCCTATCTGTCACTGAGCGCCATTGATCTTATTGAAAGAAAATGTGGGCGTAGAGGAAACCCAATATAACTCATGCCATTAAATTCCACACAGCATTATTCACATACAGAATTGACAGATTTCTGTGAGACGTTTCTTTTAATCTTCAACTGTTGTTGAAGAAGAAGGGGGGGAAATCCTACACTCCAGGCATCTCTCCCTTTTCCATATTTGCAGTGAGGTTAACAAAAAAGGCTACAGAAGTAGGGAGAAAAAACACAACCCCACCTAACTTGTTGATTATTAACAACGGGGATTGGAAGAAGACAGATGTGTTTCCTGTGTATCAACAGTGTTTGAATTGTCAGTCTGAAATCAGCGCGGAAGCTTTTATCAAAGCAAAGTAAGCTGATCAATTCCAGATGCTCTCACTGTCCATGCCAGCCAGTCTGCAATACCATTCTTGTCAATATAGTTTCATGATATTTTCCATTACAGATTGTGTGTCTGTGTACGTGTGGGTATGTCATTGGATGTGTGGGTATTTTGCATCTATGTGTGTAATGATAGCAAAGCAAGACTGTGTGCCAAAGTGTGTGCGTATATCTGCGTGTTAAAAAAAATATATATCAAGTTTTAGCTGCCACTGTCTGTAAAACTTAAGAAAATGTCACCCTCAGTGGTTGAAAGTAAAAAAGATATCTACTCATTAGTAACATTTGGAGACACACTACTTATTTCCATCATATAACAATTGATAGGCTTCTCCTACTCAACTACATTTCAGAGAGATCTGATTTTACTCACAAAACATATGCTCAGCTCATAAAACATGATGCAGTTTAAAAGTTAAAGGTACTAAGCATTAAATAAAATACTGTGGCTTTGTTTATTGTTATCTTCATAACATCTGAGCAAATTCAGTGCACTGATAAAGACTAAAAATGCTGTTTTAAGCTCAGAAAAAAGACTGTAAGTTGACCTTGATTTTTTTTTTCACAAAACATATTTCAAGAGTCAAGAATGATCATTCACACTGAGGTATGCCAAGATCTTAAAACTGACACAATCTTAACCAGGAACAAAATAAATATGCAGTTTACACATTAATCCATAGTTTAACAAGCCTAGATTGCACAAATTTGTGGGTTTCCCTGGAAGCCCCAATAAATATAGTCAATATATATAAAATTCCATCAGTAAATCTGAACCTCTAAGGTATGTTTTGCATTATAACCATAGTTCGTGGCCCTGTGTTGCTGTGGGTTCCTGTATGACTCCATGAGATATTCAGTTAAAAGCTATTAAAAAAAACTGAGTGAACCATAGGCCCAGGTGTTTTTTGTTTTTTTTTTTTAAATTTTTTACCAATTGCCACTGAAGTTTTACACTGACTATCACACCATGTCCCTCAACAAATATGTTGCTTCACGTTTGATGGTAATGACAAAACAAAACTTAAGAAAGGTTGTTGTGGCAGTTTGCGTTTGAGTTTCTCTGTTGAATCTCGCGGTATTTGTCAGCTTCCCTCCACTCTTTGACACTTGCCCCTCCCCTGCGCCCCGGGAATGCTGGGTTGTTTACATTAGTGGCACACGGGTCAGGAGTGTGGTGATGAGAGGGGCCTAGTGGAGAGACTGTCTGAAAACACGTACACATCTTGACTGGCTCTACGGGACAGACTGTTTCTCCGACAAAACTCATCAGCGCTCAGGGACACAGCCACGCAACAGAGAGAGGCCCGCCGAGTCGACTTTTTGGAGCGACCTTGGAAAGAAAAGGAAAGTCAAAACAAAGACAACCGCCATAACCATCAGTAGAAACTCTCAGCGTGAGAAAGGAATAGCTTAGCAACAGTCCCACTTCCTGGTAAGAATTGAAACACCGTTAGCTGAAAGTGAACTTGTGAAACTGTAACGTTACTGTACATTGGTCGGGTAACGAACCACTGCAAGTCCCGTTTCAAACTATATTCTGACTTTGTTTGGAGTTTAAAGTCTCACAGAACTCACAAGTGGTCACAAATTCAAGTGCCTATGCGGTCTTGACACTCACTTGAAAAGTTTCTACGAAGTTCGCTAGCTAACTGTAGCCTAGCATGCTAGCTGTTTAGCATGCTGCATTGCTAACTTTCACTACATTGTAACCATGTAGCCCCCGCTGTCAGATGAAGTTCAACGTTGACAATCTAACCTAATCAATACAGGGTACTAAGAACAAATTTCTTCCAACCTACGATTCCCAGGGTGCCATGTATGTTTACTAAATATGAGTAGGAAATACGACAGTGTCATTTTTTTAGCGAGTCACTAATGCCCTGCTACAGTGTCAGACTAATGTTATAAAATTAATATAAGTTTACTTCACAAATTTACAAGCAATCCTTGTGAGACCTCCTGTGTGCAACCGTAGATTCTACTCTTAAAGATGAGATGAAATGTCTTTGGCGTTAAAGACAATGTTTCTCTGCTCAGTATTGTACCACTCATTCTGAATTTTGTTTGACTTCGCAGTGTAGGCATGCTTGTCTGTAAGTTACCGGCTGAGTTGTTTTGAACTATCTTCCGTGTTAGCTGTTTTTCTCTTAAATACTAGTAATATCTACACAAGCAAATGTTAATTCAGCTCCAAAAGCATATTTTAATTTGGATTAGTAAGGGGATAGTGCTGTCAATGGAAGCAAAACTAGACTGTATCATACAACTACTCAAAGGCATGCTACAGGCATCATCAGACTGAGGTGCATCCTTGACCACATGTACTGCTCAGATCCTTGATCTTCTAGGTAAAGTGAGAATTTTAAGTTAATGAGCTTTTCATGTGGGCATCTTACGCTATATATTACATCTGTATCCTAAGACTAACTTGTACACTACAGAAGATGCAGAATACAAGCACCTGTACACGTGATTCTTCACACTGAGCATTCAATTATAGGCATGTGCTGAACTATTGCATAGAGTGACTTTATACTTTTGCGAACACATGCAGAGCGGTGATATTCACTTTATGGAATTATATGTGAAGTTAATATTATTTTGAGCTTCAAAAGCTGGAAATTGAGAGTTTAGCAGATTAATGAGTGGTTATAGTAATGGCCTGATGTGTATTGACCAGTTCACTTAAAAAATATTAAAAGGCAAAGAAAGTGTAATGATTAATGAAAAAGTTAAGTAAATCAAAATCATTTTTGAGCAAATTTTAATGTAATAATAAATTAATTTTTAAGGCAAAAGGACGAATTTCTCTTTATTTAACCAGCTTGTCTTTTTCATCATGATCAGTTCCAAGACTATGTTTACAAGTATAACCAAGTGAATTTTTCAACCAGGAAGATTTTCTTTGACCTTTTGGGGATCTTTTTGTGGAAATTGTGTCAACTTGCTTAGATTTAGAGTATGGAGTGGTTTAGTATTTTTTCTGGACCATCGCTGTATGGAAGAAAACCTGGCCCAGGTGCTGCCTCCAGCTGTTCATTTTACACTGTTTAACACCAAAAGAGTTATAGCCTGATAAGATTTATTTGGAAGAGAACAACTGGCAGTTGTAAAGAAATGGTTTATTCGATTGAAAAATAATCAAGAAGTCTTCTTTGAGGCAAAAAAGGTTTTCTGGTGTGAGTCACTGCTTTTTTGTGAGTCAGGATGGTTATTGCAAAATCTTTACATACTGATTGCATTCACAGTATTGTCTGAGCTTGTCTGGGCATTTTGTAATTGTTATCTATAATAATATTAAGCTTTAAAAAATAAATTAATTTAAAAAAATTACATGGAAATACAACCCAAAGGCCCAAAAAACAAGTGAGAAAAATACAACTCAGAGAATAACCATACAGGTATGTAGACAGTGCCTCGCCTCTCTAAGGACTAACTGTTTTGGGGGTCGCACGTAGGTTGAAAACGGTATCTCATGCCATGTTGCTGTCGCTGCCTATCACAGCCAAATAAATCAGGCGTCATACTATCACATTTGGCTACGCTGCAGAGAGATGATTCAGACGAGAGTTAGTGGGAGCTGACATACCTTGTTGACCCAATTATTACTCACTTCTCTGTTGCCACATTCAATCATTGTCAAAGACAACAGGCTTGAGTCTGCCAGCGTCATCAGGTGATGGAGATGAACACCGGCTGCCTCTGTGAAGTTGACTATCAAGGAATGTGTCATGAACCGGATAATCAGCAAATGGCTGCCAAATGTTTGCATCAGTCTCTGTGTTGAGGGATTTCTGCCAGTATATCCCACTTTGAATTTCAGCTGATAAGAGGTGGAATACTTTTGACTTTTGGTCTTGGCAAAACTTTACTATTTTTTCTTGGTCTATTTGTAGTCTTAAAAAGGCAGTAAACAGTAGACTAAAAAATAGTGGTGGTAGCAGCAGTTAGTGGTGTTAAACCTTGAATAACAATCCTGAAAAGAAAGCATGTAGATAGAGGAACTTTTTCAATAAAATACTTGACTTTTTTACTGCAGAAGTTATTTTACTTGATTACTAAAATAAGGCACTGATGATGCCATTGTCATATGATAAAGGAGCACAGTTAAACATCATATTTACAAGGCTTTACATATGGTTAAGCTCGAGTTCACATGTTAGGAAAGGTTGTACATATAACTTCTCTGTCAGTGCAGTTTTAATTGTAGGTGAACTTTTTACTTGTAAGACATTCAGAATAAGATCTAAAGTGCCATTCATTGGTGTGGAGAAATCTGCTGCACCCTCAGCAGTGATTTAGCACAGTGGAATTTACCGAATTGCTCTATCCTGTGAGAGTTTCCTGTTTTAGCCCTGGAGCTGGCCCCTCTGCTGTATTAAAGATCAGTTGAGACATTTGTCATCTGACCACTTTAACAGTCATCTTGCCTTTGGGTTTCACATAGAACAAAAAATGTTAACGCTTTTTTTTTCTCTTGCGCAAAGCATATTTGAAGGAAGATGCGTCCTAAGGCCATTTTTGAGCTACATTAAGCCCTGTCTTTTGCATGATGTCAAAGACCTTGGAGAAGCATTGTGCAGAAATGATGCTGGCAAAGGGGGGAGATCACTGCTTAGGACATAGGCTCAGTTGGTGTACTTTCTTTTTCATTAGTTGTATTAATAATAAAAAGCAAGATAAAAGAAAATACAAGCTTGATGCCTTCCCCTGAAGAATTTAGAACTAAGTCTTTCTTTTCCAGGCTCACTTTGGTTAGAGTTTAGAATAAGGTCTTTGGCAATGAGAGTGGGCTGTCGAAGCAACTTCTTATACTCCCCTCAAACAGCCAGCCAGTCAATATTTTTCATATCTATCTCCCTTTTGTCTTATGAAGGGTCACTGATGTTTCAAGCAATGAAACATCCCTGGAGGATGCCTCGCGGCTCCCCATGTCACGTGAAAGTCCTCAGTTTCACTGTGGCATTGATGCCTTTTCTCAATTGGCTCTATAGTGCTCTGGGGGGAGAACAGACATTCAAACAAAAAATTACTGACCTAGGACCCTGTTTAAAGTTTATGAAACGCTTTCAGTGCCCCTGTGTCAGCTTAAGCCACGACCACACAATATCTGTGATTTATTTCACTGCAAAGGGTGCCGGAAAGAGGTTTTATTAATGCTTTTACTTCTCTGTCTTTTTTTTCTTTTTTAAACAACTATGGTCTTGTCTTTGGCCCTAAAATCCTGCTCTGTATACAAACATCTCTATTTATATATTCAGTGAATATATGAACCTATTAAAGTAATGGATTAATTAAAGCAATAACATAAAGAACATTTTTTCTTCTTATAGTGACAAGCCTCTTACTGGAAAGATATTATTAAACAAAGATAAGGAGATAAATAGCTTCAGTAGCCTGTCTTTTCAGAGCTCTTGCTAGAAAGGTTAAAATAAGGTTCACTAAAAATAATATTGGTTATCTACTCAGAAAGTGGGTAAACATTTTAATATTTTTGATGTAGTGACAGAAATAGCAGGCTGTTTGCTGTTTTAAATTATTTGGAGATACTTATCTGAAATAGCTGTGTAATGGGATGTTATAATAATTTTTTTACCTTTTTAATTTGTGGTTTAATAACTGAGTGGACTTTTTTGTTTGATAGTCTGTATTTCTGCAACCAATTTAGTCTGTAGTAGACCCCATTAAGAACCATTTAGCTAGGCTTTTTGTGGACACACTGTAGATATCTATTACCTATCGTACATGAACTGCGTCTGAAGGTTACTGCATGCTAAGGAGAAACGGCTGTTTGTTGCCATCCAAGCAAAGGACCAAATTCATGTTGGCATATTGTGAACTGTGCTAAAAAGTAGCGTCTCCCTTTTTTTTATTGGAGATCACTCTCCAATCGTCCCCATCCCCTCTCTATCTCTTTTGATTATCCACACACAAAAATAAAAACCCCTCAGGATACAAATTCACTTTCACAGAATAATTACAAGATGCTATATGCCACTGTAAACACCATATCAGTGACAATGACAGTATGCATTTGTCATGAGATGAGACAAAAGCAGAATGAATTTGCACTCATGAACAGAACGAGGGGAGATAGTTTTTTGTGTATTGCTTGCTGCCTGTGCTATGGGCGTTTGTTCTAGCCTCATCACAAATGAGCCTTAATGTTTCACACGGGATTTGCTGCAGAAGAGAGCAAATTTGTATGAGAGCATCTTGTTTTGACAGACTGTCTGTTTTACCCTCCCCCTTTCCAGTATAAAAAGCCAGGGACATTTCACTGTCTCTATGCCACTTTTTTCTTTCACTTTCTTTTTCTTTTTCTTGAGATGATGTCAATTGATGTAGATTTTGTTAAAACAGAGCCATTAATAATTGTAAAGTATAGTAGCAATTAACAGTGCGTCAGTACACTTGGTTTTAGCATTGCAAAGCAAATACATGTAAAATTGTTGCCAATAACTGAACTGCTAAACTTTACAAGCACTTTCAGTGGAATTACTCTGTTTTAACATTGTCATTGTGTGTCTTGTTAAAGAAGGAGCAGAGCTGTTACTATTTGTTTCAGCTCCATCTTTCACATGAGCCATGGCTCTAAGTGTGGCTATTAGGTAGAATCTACTATTTACCCATATTTTGGTCATACTGATATCAAAATCTGTTGCATTTTTGTGTGCATTTTTCAGTTTCCCCAAAACACCACCCATCCATCGATATGATATAAGATGCAATGCAACAGTGTAAAAAAAAAAAAAAAATCATAAGACTCTATTTAAGGAAAGGTTTCCATACATGCTATAAGTTTTGAATGCTGACAGTTTTTTTTTAGCTGTATAAAGTCTTTATTTTAACTTGATTTCTTAACATTTATTTTTAAATTAGACCTCCCAACACTGTGCAAAAAAAGATGCTGTAAAAAAAAACTGTAAAAAAAAAAGGGCACGGGCAAGGAAAATTTTAATCATGAACTTTCTATTTTTTTCCTCTTTATTTCAAGCTGCTTGATTTGGGTGCAGAGGACATCCCCCCTCCCCCCTCTGTCTGTGTTACTACCCTGACTCACAGCAGTCTTCCGTGGTCTTTCTGGTCTCTTGGTTTGGCCTGGGGCTTTGAGGTTGTGGTCCTGGCCTGGGGGCATCGAGAAGGAAAAGGAGTCATAATGAGAAGCTCCCTTTAACTCCTGCTGCCTAACCTGCCCTCAAGCCCCTTTTCTTGCTGCCTTTCCACTTCCATGCCACCCATCTCTTTTTCCTCATCTGTATTACTGCCTCTCATCTCAGACCTTCATTTCTTCATGCTTACCAGCCCATCCCTTCCCTATTTAGTTTCCCCACTTCTTCCAACACCTCAACCTCTGTGACTCTCAGTCTGTCCCCCCCCTATACTTGCCTCTGCTCCTGTTTCCAGGGGGTCCTCTATACCCTGGGCCTCCCCTCAGCCTCCTCCTCCCTGCCCAGCCTGGCCCACAGTCAATGGGAGGCAGGCAGCCTGACTCCCTCAGAGCAGCAGGAAGCTGCAGCAGCAGGGGTTAGGCCTGAATGGCGCTGCCGGCTGGCTCTGTCAGAAGTCCTGCCAAGCCAAGGATGAGAGACCTTTGCCAGTGCGGTACTGGGGCACCGAATAAAAATATTTTACAGATGTCTGAAGGCAGGCATCAGCAGTCAGCAGCAGCTTACTCAGACCTATAGCATAGGTGTCATTTTAAGTGTAAAGGATCTGTATGTCAGTTCTTTTATGTATAGTATTAATAATAATAAAATTAGCTTTAAGAACACATGTAGGAGAAGAGGCTTAATAAAGTGGTCCTTGGGAGTTTACGCATTTCAGACAATGAGTCTATTGCAGGTGGAGGGCAGTGCATGGTCTGATTCTGGATTGGTTGGAAGAAAAGTGATAAGTAGGGTTGTGTTTGAGGGGGTTGGGGGCATCCAATGCTTCTGCACTGTGAATTCCTGGCTGGGTTCCCAACCAGTTCTGGCTTGACAGTTTAACAGTGAATATTTAACATTGCGCCACACTGCGGGGTTTGGCTGTAAACAACAGCAGTCAGCAAGTAGCACAGCAGCAAGAGCCTGCGTGATGCAGGGCCTTGGTTGTGAAGCCCACCTAAAAACAACGCACAAGCAGGAAGCAGTTCTTGAAGTTCTGATTTTAGAAAAAGGCAGATGGCATTGGCTGGTGGTGTCACACTGTAAAAAAACACTAGGATGCCCTGATGAAAGCAGCTCCCGCTTGCTTTGAACAGCGAGTCTGTCATGGTTGGTGTCTGCTGTGTGGCTCCGGGTTAAACTGTGATACGCAACTCCTGGAATTTGCGCTTTTTAAGTTTTTCATGTTCAAATCGTCTGAGGGGCAAAAACAGAGGGGGGAAAACAGGAAGTTTCATTAATATTAATATTGTAATGTGTGAAGAAGGCAGGGAAGACCTATCTAGTTTAGCTTCTTTCAAACCCTGTTGTGGTGCATTTCTCTCTCTGTTTCTTTTGCTCTCTTTCTTATGTCTGTCTCTGCAATTTTGATAACTGTAGTTTTAATTTTTCTAAATATTGTCACATTGTTTTTAAGTTTACGGTTGGTTCCTTGTGAAATCCTTGAGGCTAAAATATCTAGTAAATAAAATTTTAATTTTTCACCTCAGACTTTGTATTTTCAGTTCAACAAGCTGATCCCAATAAAGTTTGAATACTTTGTAAAATGTAAAAAAAAAACAATGCTGTCATTTATATTGTGCTGTTAATGCACCTTAATTTTCAGTATAAAAGGTCAAATAAGGGATATTGTCGCAAGCTAAGGCAGGGGTTTTTTATTTTTTAGAAGACATCTTAAATCTGCAACTCACTGACAGGAAATCTTGAAACAGCTAGCAGCAGTTGGCAGCTTATTCAAAGAAAAAGAACAGCAACTTGAAAATGTCTGCAAATAAGTCAGACAAAAGGGCTGGAAGCTCCTTACTCTTCAAGAAGGAGATGGGATTAACCACCACATAGCAGATTTGGTTAGTGTGTCCAGTGCCCTTCTGAAATCAACAGAGTAGTGACATAATATTAATTATTGTTATGGGGGCCAATTATATTAACTTGTGTCACCTGAAATCAGCTTTTGCAGTGGGAACATTAAGTACAAACGATGAGCCTTAAAGGGCCAATTCACACAAAAATGAAATTCATGTACAAAGGTAAACACTTATGCAGATTGAACAGTTTCTAGATGATCTCATCTGGCAGGGCATGTACCCGCAAAAAATAACATAATATCAGCTCAGTGTAGGATCTTTGTTGTTTTGGGAAATGTTGTAATGCTGTATTGTTGGGAAGCTCCAAAAATGTGGAATTTGTCGGCCAAACTGGCCTTGTATTGTTTTGGATGACTTTGGAGTACTTATCCTCTCAAGTTTATAAAAGAAAACACATTGTTTCTAACAAGCATGTTAAAAAATGAGTTACAGTGTCTGTGATCACTCTTAATGACTGTTACTCTGTGTCATACCCACAATTTAAGAGAAATTCTAATTGCTTGAGCTGTTTGTGTTGACAGCTAAGATGTGGTGAAGAGTGATGAAGTTGTGGCCGAGTTGTGTACTTGTAGAGAGATTGAAGGGAGAAAAGAGGAAATTATTGTTATGTATTATGCTGAGAATGGAGTGGAATGGATCTAATTACAATATTAAGAGGGTAGTTAAGACTGTAGTAGCTATTGTGAACTGGATAAAAAGTGACTGTCGACTTGGTTGTGACATTTGATTGTTTCCTGCTTGTCTTGGCTCTAAATATTTTTAAATGATCATTTGTTTACTGTATTTGTACAGTTCTTCTGTGAACAAGTGTTCAAAAAGAGTTTACTTTGTTTGTTTGTTTGTGTGTGTGGTCCCATTAATAGTCATAGATCTCCATTATTTGCTCCATGTCTCTAGAGAAATATTGCCTCCATAAACAAATACTGAGTCAAATATGTGCTGAGGACGTTCTAGTTAATCTGTCACTTGGTCCTGATATATAGAAATGAGGCTGATTTGTGGAGTTATACAGATGTTGGATGAATGGAGGCCACAGTGCAGTCTCTGTGTGAGGGATGGTGGAACAGGTCTGACATCTCTCCTGAACTGAAAAGGGAAATCCCTGCAGGCACAGAGTCAAGAGGAGGGATAAGGGAAAGGGGCCAAGATGGAGAGAGGTGCGACTCCTTGGGGGTTAATGTTATTCTCCGATCGTCTGCTCCTTACGCACACAACCATACACATACTATGATTCTCTGTCAGTTAGCTAGGTGAAGCTCTCATCCAAAGAGAGATAAGTGCCTGAGCAATAAAAATAAACATTACACCTCTTGTGTGTGCAGTTGTGTGTCTGCCTATGCATGTGCTCTGCTTACATGCATGTTAGTTTATGTGTTTCAATAAAAACTTCAGTCCAAATGTACATTTTTGCAGTATTTGGCTTTGCGCTTGGCCTATCCAAAGCAATTTCAAATGAGTGAAATGGAAAATAAGCCCAATCATTCACTTCAGGGCTGTGTGCAGTGTGCACAGAAAAGACAAAACACATATTTCTCTCCCTAGAATAATGATGATAGACAAGTGATGTGAAGAAATAGAATCCAGCAGATTCTATTTTTTCCAGAACTCATTCCAAAAATTTGGACTGGCTTCTACGTATTCGCATTATTCCTGATTTATTTTCTGTCCCAAGCTATTCCTCAAAGGTACACCTATTCTTCAAGACAGAGCCATATGTCTGGAAATGAACAACAAATGCCAGTCTGTGCCCTGTTATAAATCATCACACACTTTCAACTGAATAAATCCCAAATTCAAGACCTTGAAGGACCTTGAAGACCTCCAGCTGTTAATTTGGCTTTCCTTGGCTTTACATATTTGGTTGGCATTTCCTCTGTAATGTGATCTTAAGACAGGATCAGTTGCATTACTGGTTTCAAATGAAATAGTTTAATTATTATCCTTTTTCAAAGTAAGTAGTCATCCTCGACAATGTAACAATAACATGGGTGTATACACAGACTCATACTCAGTACTGAAATTTGTAGCAGTGCTCTGGATCTAATTTTGATATTGTGTGCGTATGTGTGCGTGTGCGTGTGCGTGTGTGTGTGTGTGTGTGAGGCAGCCAGCAAGGCCCACCACAGAAGCCACAGCAGGCTGAAACTGGACCAGGGCCAGAGCCAAGTTTGATTTTTGTTGAACGTTGTTCTCATGGGTCCACTGTTAGTATAAATTCAGTATATGCATCAAGTTTTAGATTCATTTTTGTGCGCACCTGCATCTATATGTGTGTGTTTTATTTGTATTACATCAATGTGTGGACCAAACTTTGTGTTGGTATCTTTGTCTCTCCTCGTTGAGTACAAGGGTTAAGCTAAGGTTGCTTTGGGTTCAGGGTCTTAGATGGTTCCATTACTGACTGTGGAGATGCTTAAGGGTTGTGGTCCTCTTCCCCCAGCCCTCAGACAGCATATGAGAAGTCTTGGGCCCAGTTACCCCAACACCAGTCCTTAACCCCCGCGTTAGCACTCAACTATGTAACGAGACATGCCTGGGAACTGCTCCTCTCATGTTACTAATGATTTGGACATCTTGCTCTTGTCATTTCCTCTTAGACAAACTTCGATGCTGACGCAGGGTAACTGCCTCAAAATATCCAGGGAGAAGGGGGAATAAACTGCTGGAAGGGAGTATGAGAGACTGCTGGTTTTCTGTGAAGGGAAAATGGACTACATTCACCAGATGTTTTTTTTTATGGTTGTTTCAAAGAAGGAAAGCTCACAGGCCTCATCATCTCCAAACAGTGATGGGTCTGTAGTTGCTCCTTATCGCTACTTTCTGAGAAACCAGTTACAACCGGAACTGCACGCAGGGTAGAGGGCACTGATGTTGGTTTGGATTAAAAACCGGATTAAAGCGGTGTTTGGTGTTGTAGCTTTCTGATCTCCCTATAAACGGCTATTAAACTTTAATTTCTTGTATAAAGAAATAAGTGAGGCAGTAATCCTTTTTTATGAAAATGTCTATAATTGTTCAGCCAAATTAGTGTTTTTGCGCTTTTACCACATCACACTGAAGAGTCTATCTTTTTGGTTGTTTGCATTTTATGTGATTTCCAGTTCGCATGGGACATGTCAAGCTGGCTCTTTTTTTTGCAGTATTATCTCCTTCTTACTAGATTATAGTATCTTAAACATTAGTATGTAAATAAACATTGCCAAGGTGGTGATGCTCTCATCTGTTCACTCCTGCCATCATGAGGTTAGTCTTCAGAAAACAAAGCTGTACTGATGAAGACCAGACTCTTGGTGGAAAAATGAGTAACACAATCCTTTATTTAGAACAGAACAACAGAAGTGAGTGTTGCAATCTCATATTTTATTTTTCATGAAATTCCCTCATTTGTCACCCCCCTTTTTTTTGTTTTTTTGTTTTTTTTCCTTTGCTATAAGCCCTCTAGCCTTGTAGACAAACAGAGCCCTAGCCCTGTAGTACTAAGTGTCACATCCAATATCCTGGTGCCAGAGGTGATGAAGCTAATTTGGTGGTCAGTAAGTGACATGGCTAACAAACATAGCCCTTATCAGTCCTGGAGCACTGGAGGCTCTGCTCTGCTGTGCAATGCTCTGTTTTGCATTGTGAAAGACCGTGAGTTGTTGCCACGGGTCATTAGTGCAACCTAAAGCCCTGGCATCTTTGTCATTCGTGGTTTGCAAATCTGGGTGTGGATATTTGGTTCAAAGGTTCAAATGAACTTAGAGGTGTGCTCCTTAAAATACCCTAAATATTTTCTTGAAGGACTAAATAAACATACACAGCGAGCACCGCATATTTTGCTGGTGTCTCGTAGCTCACAGTATAAAAGTATTTCAATGAGGAAAAGCTGAAATTCAGTGAGACCAACTGTACTGTGCTTTACAATGATGTGGTGATGCAGCTTTAACATGTTAACTAGTGACACATTAAAGTGCCATGTGAACTGCCACAACAGCTAACTCACTCTTTTTTTCCTTAAAATAAGAAAATATTGATAATTGATTTATCAATTAATCAATTGTTATTGTTATTTTTTGAACAAAAAAGGGAGTAAGTGATAATTCACTTGGTTTTACATCATAGTAAATACATAATGGTTGTAGTTTGGGTTTTGAACTGTTGTTTGGACACACTGAAATTTTTGATGTTGTAACAGTGGATTCTGCAATAATATGATGAGCATGTTTAGTTGTTTTCTGGTACTAAAGAGACCAAATTATTTGTTGATTCATTAAAAAAATTAATCAGAAGAAACAGTGTCCACGAATAAAGTTCCTTGAACATCCTAGAAACTTATGAAAGTACTTGCAGCTAGATCATTCCGTCTAAATTAAATGCTGTTGATTTTCTTTCACAGATTATGAATTCAGTTTCTATTTTAACTGAGGTGTGATGGTAGTATGGCATTTTGAAGGGCTGTGAATGTACTATGGGTGTGCAAGCATAGCCCAAACCCCCAGGGCCCCCTCTCCTGAACGCCTGGGGGGTTCTCTCCTTCACACAGCCTGCTCCTTCTCACACTAAGATGGTTTCTGAGGGATCACACAGCTGTCTTAAATGCAGCTCTGTTTTTGCATACTTTTCCCACACAGTTTTGTCTTTCCTTACACACTCAGCAATTTGTCAATATACCTTGTTTATTCTCAGTGATTGACAGTATGAATTGGTTTCACCTAGGAGAAGGCGGGCGGTGGGGAAAAAAGAGAAAGGAGTAGTGTGGTTGATGGTCTTTTTTTGACTGGTACCATGGCTGCCTGTCACTCGTCTTTTATCATTGAAATTGGAGTTTATCTTTTACAAGCTTAAGTGGAATGTTTTTGTTTTTCAAGTGATTATTAGCATCCTCCTTGGCTGCCGTCTCCGGCTGATGAAATGAGCACATCAAACAGTGAGCAGCACTAACGAAGCGGTGCGGGCTGGCTTGCTGGCTGGCTCCTGCATTTTGCTGTAAGGCACCTGCTGAAGTGACAGGCTGGCAACAAAGGACCCCTCGCCACAAGAGAGTCATCAGTGCTGTGGAGTGGGCAGGACAATAGCGCAAAGAGGGGGCTTGGGCTTTTAGCCACGTGCCAGCTCGTGTCGACAACACACAGAAGCAACTGAGCACAGAAGATCACGAAGGGGAGGAGGTGGGGAGGACAAGAGCAAGGGAGAAGGAGAAAGGGGAGGACAGTGGCTGACACCTGCATGTGCTTGAGTTGTTGTTTTTTTTTTTTTCAATGGTGGACATCTTTACTAGGCTAGTGACTCAAAATGCAAAGGAAAGCAGAGATAGGATTGGATTAAAATGTGCAGGTGTGCACGCCAGACACACATAAAGATGAAGATAGAGAAGAGTCTAGTGTTTTTATGGAAGGTGAGGTGATAGTGCAGATGTGTTTTATGGAGGCTGCAATCGGTGAAATGTACACACAGTGAAGCAGAGCACTGTGCTAGTTTATTTGGATTGTTGGGGAATAAATCAATTTAGGCCTCACATGAAGGCCAGGCTATTTGTGTTGTGCTATTTACTTTCACTGCAGTAAAATAATCATTAGCCTATAAAAATTTGAAAGTGAAAAATGTAAAGGAGGCCTATAAATAGTTAGAAAGCAGTATTATGGATCACTGGCCTTGTAGTATCCCCATGGACCTCAGCAGTTCTCTTTGTCTTAATTCCCTTTTTTATCATTTTGCTGTGTTTCTACCATTAGGGAGAGGGTGGAGGTCTGAGTTGTACAAAGATATCACACCCAAATATACACACATACAGTGCAGAAACATTGAAGTTTACATTTTTCATACTTCATTTAATTTCATTTCAAATTTAACTCCTCAATCATATAAAGACACCTTCATATTAAGTTGGAAGTTGTCTGGGTTGATATTGGTTATTAGCAAATTGCAGGTATATTGGCATTTCACTTACTTTGCAAACCATGTCTTGCAATTAATTCTAAGTCTAAGCTTGCAAAGTTGTAACCTAGTGCCTCTCTCTGTCTGTGTTGCCTTGGAGGTGAAAGTGTCATTCAGTTTTAGAGGATTATTATTTGCAGTTTATGGTAGTGGGTGAAAAAAAAAATCAATCCTCTAGAGTTTCTTGCTGTGTGGTGTCTTGCATATAATACAGTGGTTGAAATCTGTACACCAGTAAAAATTTGGCAGTGACGTTTTCACATCTGGAGCTTTTCCTTAACCTTTGCCAGTATTGAACACAACTTACCTGGATCATTTGTAAAACAAATGTGCTGCAGGGGGTTTTCTCTCTTTTTTTTTTTTTTCAAATTGCTGGCTACACTGTAGCGAATATATGGCTTTGGGTTGTTTGAGTCACAGGCAAATCGAGACATGAGCTTTAATAATGGGTCTTTGGACTCATGAAGTTGTTGTAAAGTTTTGTTTTTTCACCAAGTATTTTTCAGTATGGGTAGGGTAACATCGACAGACTACATTAGAATGAAGAATGAAGTCGGCTAGTGCTGGTAATGATTAAAATGCTGACAGTCACTGGTGGTTCATAAGCTATTCTCTGTGTACCAGTGGTCTAATTAAAGAAATGTAGTAACATTACTGACTAATTTCTGTTTAAAAGGGCTGTGCACACCTAGCACCTGATGTAGTTGGCTTGGTTAATTAAATTAGAGACCTAGTGTTGCAGGAGCCACTCTGCAAACTGTCTGCATACCTTACCTGTTAAAGCTATCGGAGGGTGAGTTTCTCTGCTATATTGGGGCAGACAGTGTGGCAAATGAAGGCTGGATTCCTGTGTAATATTGTGATCTTGCAAATCCAGTTGCCTTACAAGGTAACACCATTTGGGCTTTAGGACCGCTTACAGTGTTTTCACAGGAGCTGAGAAGAAGTGCAGAGCAGGAGGCATCCCAACCCAGTCAAAACACAGAAGATGAATCTGTCAGTTAAAGGGGGGGCAACTTCTATTGTATGAGCATGGCTTAGATTTAGAAATCCAACATGTTATAGATTTTACAATTTAATTGAATTTACAGAACAGTTACTACATTCTTACATAAATTGTATCCATAATGTAGAATTGCATACGCTGTGATAGGAGATCCTCCATGTCGCCCATAGCTTCATTATCATAATCAGAATTTTTCTGACTTGAACATTTGTTTCTGCATTTGCTTTAAAAAATCTGTTTTGTTAAAGTTCTAGTGGTAATAGCCTAAAAAAGCCACATTGAGTTTGATCAGACATTGAATTGTACATTCCCAGTCCAACACACACACAGACATGGGACATGCACAGATGTACAGTCTTTGTACAGTCTCAAAGAGACATAACTATTTATCCAGCTATGTTCAGCATGTTAAATAATGAACCCTGTTTGATGTCCGTGTTGTTGTTTTGGGTCCACTGTCTGACTATTTGATATTCTGCTATATTCTCATGCTGAGTTGTTCCCTGATTAACTTTATGCTTTTGCAGCCAGATTTTGGGGGGAACCAAAAAGTCTAAATGATTTCACTCTGTAGTGTGCTTGGCTGGCTTTGTAAAGCCCATTTTCAAAGGTGTCTGCCTTCATCTTCATGTTGTGCTTTCTCTTTTAGATTGAGAGACAATAAAGTTTCCTCTCTTCATTTCCTATTCCATCAAGTCTTGGACTGTCTTTCTCAAAGACCTCAAAGACTGGCTCACATGCTGAGGTGTAGCTTGTCCTCTCCCACTCTCTGCCTCTCTCTCGGCTCCTGGTCCAGTGAACATGAGTGCTTGCACATTTGGGCTAATGATTTTGAATAGTGATTAAAATGAATTGGAGAGTGTGCTTCGTCTGTAGTATCCGGACCCCTCCATCATTAGTGGTTCTTTTCCCCTCTCTCTCCTTTTTTATCTTTCTTTATCATCAGTGTTAGTCAAGCAGGGGTTTCAGACGAGGCCTGGGGTTGGCTTTCATGAGCGCAGACTCAAAGATTTCTCCACTTGTAATCATGGACACCACTCTTCCAGCACTTTCACTGTCGTCTTCTGGCTCCTCAAAGGTGCCTTTGATTCCCTCACATCCTACACCCAGGCCGGATAGTGTCACATTATATTTTTCCTCTATCCTTTTTAACCACCCCCCAGTTCCTTTCTTGTCCCTCTCTTTTCCCTTCTCTCTAGACCCAAGCTCATCAGTCTGTTTTCATATTTATTGTCCTCGGATTGAGAGCTGATCTAGCACTCTTCTTTTTGGGATTGCTTAATTCTGGGATCTTTCCCCTTCACCCCACCCCCCCCAAAATATTGCCTTGATCCACCTTTTTATAATCGTCTTCCTCTCTTTGTTTTTCCTCTTCTCCTACTTTAAATGAATAATGCAGAAGGGAGGAAATGGGGATTAAAGAGGAGCTAAAGCCAGTGCCAACTTCTGTGGTGCACAGCTCCACACCGACTCTCACAGGACCACGAACACATCAGGGCTAACAAGCTTCCTTTTTTTTTCTCTCCTGGCATTTTACTCGTTTCTGCATCTGTCCCACTTGGTCTTACTCCATCCCTGCTGTGCCCAAATCTCTTTTGCCTTTTTCGACTCAGTTGTGCCCCAGTTGACTGAAGATGTACTCTTTCATATCAAAGTTGGATGACTTGTCGTCCACCATGTTGAGAAAAGCTTAAATATTATATATATATAAAAGTGTGTTTTGGAGAATAAGCAAAAAAATCATGTTATGATGACAAAAATGTTAAGGAAACTACAGAAAGGGGTAATGCATGGAGAATCTGTTGGTTGGTACATATTATTGTGGAACTTTTTAGCATGTAACTAATCATAAGATTAATGGTCCTTATCAAAAGATAAATAATTTTTCTCTTCCCCCCAAAATTAATGGCTAGAAACAAGTGGTTTTCCATCGACATGAAAGGGAATCTATAGATTTTTGTTTAGGAACTTTAGTTTCTTTGTCATGAAGAGTACTACTTATTCTTTAAAACTTCTGTAATTTAATATCTTACATGTTTCTGGAGGGAGCTCCTCAGAGCTTGTAAATAGAGTTTCTGATGATGTCACTGTATAGGTCCCCCAACCAATACCAAAAGGCATTGAATACCCCCTTGATTACTCATGTTTTTTTATTTGAGCTAGCATTGAATGGCCATCAGGGTAACAGCAGCTTAAAGTGAGAAAAATGCATAGAGGTTTAGAGTGTACTCTGAGTGATTGACCATAGTCACAAAGACATGTCACAGAGAAAAGTCATCACTGATTTAAAAGTTTATGACAAACAAAAATGGGTTTGTGCTAAGAGAGAGAACAAAAAAGTATGTTCCCAGAAAACTGCTGAATAATCTTATTCATTTATTTTTTCCCCTCCTCTTGTCTTGCCTCATTCTGTTTCTACCTTCATCCTCTATCATGTAATTACCTACGTGTGATTGGGCCTGCTGTGAGAATGTCAGGCTAGAGTCTCACATTAGATGGAACACAGTCAGAAAACAGTCTTTGTTTACACTGAGTGGTTGGTGGTCTAGATGGGAAAGTTTTTGTTTTTTTTAATTTCCTCTCCATAAAACAGCCACCCTTTCATCAGAGAAATATGGTGCTCTTGAAAGCTCACTTACTAATACACTGAAGAGACTGCCAGTTTTATGGATGCAAATACATTGTATATTCACACCCTGACAGCCTATTTGTAATGTAATTTCAAGTGCAATTGTGGATTATTTTCAAGGTAATATTTTATGATTGTGTGTGTGTGTGTGTGTGTGTGTGTATGTGTATGTATGTATATATTTATAAATATGTAAATATATAAATACACACACACACACAGGTATGTGTGTGTATGCATGTACATTTTTAACAAAAGCATAAGAATTTAAAAAAAAGAAGAAAAAGTCTGACTAATTAAGTACATTAAACTGAGGTAAAACTTTTGTAAGTATCATTAACAAATCCACAAATAGACTTTTAAAGGCAGGAATCAAGATTTGATTATCCCAACAACTGACATAGACACTTACACATTTCCTAATTTTAAGGGGTTAGGCTGCTCGTTGTCATTAATTATCAGTGGGTCAGGAGCTTGTTTAAAGCTAAAGATTTAAAATGAAAAACACACAAAAAATGCAATCAAACCACTTGTACCGAAGGTGTAACCATTTTGAGGAGTAGGTAGCACCAATGTTACTCTTGCGAAAATCTTGAGCCCTAGTCCTCATATTTAGCCTGCATTTATTCTCACTTTTGCACTCTACACTGTACACGGGGCTATACCGTTCTATATTTGAAGCTCTCAAATATTAAAAAAAATATTCGTAAAATATTTATAAAATAGTTTCTGATTATTCTCTGGACACTCAGGGAATTTAACTTTTAGCTTCTTCTTTCCCACTGCTGCAAAAATCCTAGCCAGCTTGTCACCATTTCTTATCCCTATGACAGAGAGGCAGTTCCTTCCTGTGATTAGAGCAGGGTTGTGAGTGGATCAGAGCCAATGAGAGTAACAGAGGAACAATAAAACAGGATTTATGGAGGGAGATTTAGTAGATTTAAGGTTCACATGAAAGTTGTGTGAAAGTGAAAGTTTAAATCAACCTGTGTGTTTGACTTGTCCAGTCAGTAGGGCAAGGTTTTGCTTTTGATTGGTTGAACATCTCTTGAACTGAGTGTGAACGAGAGCTCAAAGTGTGACCTTGCCTTGTTTGATTGAGCTAGCTTCGTTAATTGTGCTGTTTCTTGGTGTGTGTTAATCTAACATGGCAGTTTTAATTGATCTCGTTAACGTGGGATGTGGGAGGTGAAAGAACGTCAGGGAGATCGCATGCCCCTTGGTTATTTTGACACGTATATAGATGCACAAGAGGGTTAGGGAGAGGATCAAGGGTGCCAGTCGCAATCTAACAGAACACAAGCCAAAGTGTAAAGAATCAGCATGAGAGGCAGGAAGGCTGCCTGGGTGAATGACTTGCAAAGTCCTCTCTGACACTAAAATCAAAATGCCACAACAACCAGCTATTTATCCATCCAGTGTGCTCCTGTATTACTGGTTCTATTTTCACTTGGTATCAACAATTCCCATGCATATCCAGAGAGTTTCCACATAGTCTGAATGGGGCAAGATACTAGGTTAAAATATATGTGCAAACATTAAGAGTTGAAATATATTGTTTTTCTTTTGTCAGCTGTTTTCACATTTTACCTGTTCTTAAGCATCAGAATAACTTGTGTGCATGTGCTAACTAAAGAATAAGTTTGAAAAAAAATTTTTTTTTAGATTTTTGATCTAATTTTTTTTTCGGTTTAGATTTGAGTATTTTGATGAAAATTTGATTGTTATAACTGAGATTTCAGCAACATTTTTTTTGAACAATTAACACAATTATTATAGTTTATTACAACAATAAAAAAAAACTTCCTTAACAACAACAAATGAAGTGCTGTGTTTTTGCTCTGTTATGCTTTGTAATGATCCCTTTTCCACTGCACACAGTATGTCCTTGTCTGTCAAACATTTTAATTTAAGAAGAACGCACAATGCAGTTTTTAATTTAGAAATCACATTTCCCCAATTAAATAGGTAATCACAATCAATTAATCATAACATCGGTCTGCATATTAATTGGGAAAACAGATATCCATGACAATACTTTTTTCTTCTGAAATAACCTTTACCTATTTTTAGCCTAAAATATCTTTTTCTTGGTGTTTGTTCTCATGCAAAGAAACAAAAAGACATTTCCACAACTCATGGCAGAAATTTTTGAAAAAAATGTTTTTCTATAGTGGGCTGAATAAGTTAAAATAAAATCCAAAAGATTCAGGACGGTTAACAAGGTTTTTCTAGTTTGCCTTCGGCAGTAGATGCTTATTATTTAAGCCTTTTTTTAACACTTGAATTGATTTAAATTTGTTTGAAATAAGCTTTTAATACAAATAATATTCCCAATACAGTCAATGTAATCCCAGGAGAAATTGTGTTGTGCAAACAATTATGTTCATGATCTTCAAAGCTCACATGAAGGCCAGTGAATCCCCAGAAAAAAGCTGAACTAATGTAAAATAAACAACCACAGTATTTGCAAAATATGAGCCTCACCCTCGAAAGCACTCCTCAATTCACATATTTAAACCCCCCAATACAAACAGAAATACACTTTAAGTGCCATGCACATATATGTGTGTGTATATATATATATGTGTGTGTGTGTATATAATGGGCAGATGTCTAATTAGTATCATTAGCCTTTAGAGAACGGGACTGCTGACATCAGCAGAGAGACAGCTCCTCTATGCCTTTCTCCTCTCCATTGTACCAAGGGATTTTTAATTGGCTGGGGAGGTTTGAGGTGACTGAGCTAGAGAGACAGTTAGTAATACACAAATGACAGACTGACAGATCTGCAGACAGGCGGCCCTCACTCTAGTGGAAAAACATGTAAATGTCCCACTGTAGAGTGTGTTATGTCCCTCTCTTTTTTGTGGAGATGTCCATTTGTGTTTTCAGGGGTGTACAGTACTCATATGAATAAGACATTGCAGAGAAACAGCAGATAGCAGTTGATCCCTGAACCCCTGCATGGGACTCTGAATTGGCAGACCAAACATACACAGTAGTAGCCCTGGTCATCTTTTTTTCTGCCCTTACTTAATACTGTATATTCAAAGTCTGGCTCCTATTCGTTTTAACTTTGAGGCATATGCAGTTCCAGTTTTCTCTACGGGAATCCAATATGTCCACAGATGCTTATGTATGCACATGTGCACACAGTAACGTCACAGCACATATGTGTGCACACAATTCCTCAGCTTAATTCTGTATGTTAAATACATGCAAACACTCACCTCACGTATGTGTTTACATGAGGGTGATACATGGTTGCTGTTAAACATGCAGTGTATTCTGTGTAAGTTATACTGTAAGTAAATTGGTGTTAATTGTGAGACTATTTAATGATACAACTGGTATGTGTTTTACATTGTGCACTGCAAGTGAACCTATAGCGTGTGTCAAAATCTTCCCAGATACAGGACTTGATTTGAGATGCTGGTATAATAAGTTAATTGCATCAGTGAGTAGAATTTTTGCATCATATTTTATAAAAATTGTGTATATTATTTATTCATTGGAATAACATTTTATATTATGGCTCTGTTTGTTTTAAGTGTGGTAATAAGCCAAGCAACTGGTGGTGCAATGTCTCGTACAATTAGTTTGCTTCTAGGCTACAAGCCAGAACATGCAATTAAACAGCACTGTGGTATACACCAATGCCCAACACTCTCACCTCTTTGTGACCTATATTTTCTCAGAAAACAGAAAATGAAGTGGAACTGCTTAAATTCCAATAAAACAAGTAATTCCCATGAAAGGTTCCTTGGAGGAATGCCAGCGAAACACTCAATGGCATTATCTCTTCTTTGTTCAGATTAAAATCGCTGTGTAGCTCTGTTGTGGTGCAACCTGAGAGGAACCTAGACAAAGAGTGTCAAATCCACAGGCACGAGGTGGAATCCAGTTCTGCTGAAACAGGACACTCTGGCAGCAACAGCACTTAGTAGTCTGGTACCAAACAACAGGCAACAGTTGCCTAGTGGATTTAAGGTTACTATTTTTTGTTTTCAAATGTTACGGTGTTATACAGTGCCCTTTTTTTTTTTAAAGAAATGACAGCTTACTGTTCTTTTCACTGGTCAAGATTTAGACAGCTAACCAAAAGTTGTATTTTGTGTGTTTGATTCTTAGAGGTGCAAAGGATCCAGCTCCTAACACCATGGATATGGACACGCAGCCACAAGGACAGCAAGCAGCCGTGCCAGTCTTCCAACCCCAGGTAGACTTCACACACACACACACGCACACACATGAACACACATGAACATACCCACTCACATGAACACCACCATCATGGGCTGTGAAGTCGAATGACACATAAAGTGAGATGTTGAAAATTTTGAGCCGTCAGGTATTTTGTCATACCTTTTATACTCAGCTAGACACCACCTTTTAAATTCTCCACTGGTTTTAGGCCAATGTTTCAAATCAGTGAGCAGGTCTGCTTTTGAAGTTTACATTCACAGGATTGTTGCGTCAATATGACAAATCTTGTTTTGTTTTTAGAAATGTAATAGATATTTAAGTTACTGGATTAATCAAAATAAAAAAAAAACTCTCAATGCAATTGACAAACAAACAGTTTCTCAATCATACTTGATGATAATTGTAATGAAAAAATTTTAACACTGTTTGAAAGATTTCATCTTTATGGCCCACCCCTTTTACTAAGTGTCTCTGTTTCACAATTATCCTGTGATATAATGAAGTGTTTTGTTCAATTCGATAAGGTCTGTGGAATTACAAATTCTTTCCCTGTAAAAAGAAGATGCATTTAATAATTTCTGATGATATGACCTATGATACATTTTGAACTGGAAGTGTTCTAATTTTTTTCTTTTTTAAAATCTGAGTTGATCAAGTCATGCTCACACTCTGAGCATCCTCCAGACCACCGTAGCCTGTATGTGGGATTGACAGCAGTGGATGAATGTTGAGTTGTTTCTCTTGATAAAATCTCTGGAGGCTGGGTCCCCCCCCCCCGCACGCCTCTCTTGGTCTGATACAGCTCATATTCACTCTGTTCAGAACTGGTCATTGTTGGATTATGTTGCCGCCTTCCAACATCAGGCCAATTGATTTCTCTCAAAAAGGATGTTTTTGCTTCCATAACTATTGAATAGACTTTAAACAAAGAGGATCATCCATATGCCCCAGAGTAAATGTGGATTTTTTTTTTTTAGAAGTAAACAACACTAAAAATAGGCCTGCACTCTCAGTTGTTGTTTTTCTTGCATGTGCAAGGGCACTGCAACATTAACTCTGGAATTGCCAAGGGGGTTAATTTATTCTAAATGTGTAATTGCAAAATTAAGGATAAACTGGGTTGCACAGAGAAGAAAGTCAGATAAAAGCTCTAATGATTAATTTCACTTAGGCAACACCCTTCCCACGCAAACACACAAAGACACCAAATTTTCGACTCCACTTCCATCTTCCAACAGTTGATTATGTGTTATTGTTCAGGCTTAATGATTTCTCCCTCTGTTTTTCATTCTATTTCTAGCAGTTTACATCAGTTTCATTTCCAGACCCACTTTTTTGTGCTTAGGTTATCAGGAGCACAGCAAACTTTCCTTGTTGCATCCTGTTCTTTTCATTCTCACAGAGCAAGTCTGAGCTGATTTCACATTTAGAAGAAGATGAGAATCAGCAGAGTATGTAGATGGCTGTCTAACCAGCATCCAGATGGGAGACTTTCAACAAGTCCCGTATCTGTATCACACTTTCCCAAGGTTCAGTCTGCATGGTAGCACATGGGGGAAAAACCCCCACCAGTCTCCTCTTGAAGAAATCCGAATTGTATATCTGATGAAGGATATTCTGTATCGCTTGCAATATCATTTCTCTTGGTCCCGAAGGTATGATGCATATGCATTAGGTAAACGAGATGAGCTGGAAAGATGTGCATTTTTAATGGCACATTTGCTCTTTGAGTGAGTGGGAGGGTTGGTGAGGAGCCCCCCTCAGATCAGAATTTGATAGTCACTGCAGTTTGACAGACACAGATCTGTCTGTTAGAGCTGAGACAAGGCAGTGCGGTTGAGGAGAAGATTGAGAGGAGAAGGACGAGAAGCACCTTTGGGGTGAATCTTGCCGGTTTGGCTGCCTGGCTGGCTCACCGGCTGACTGGCTGAGGATGAATATTACATGGTGCTGTGCTTAAGGGGGCAGGTGACTGGTGAGGGTGGATATAGGCCCCCCCGTCCCCGCCAGTTGCTGTTTCTGTCTCTTGTTGTATCCCTCCTTGTCTCTCCTGGAGGCCACATCTTGAGTAATCTGTTTTGGTGGAGATTCTCATCCATACTAAATCCTTGAATCATCTTGATTTTGGCCTGCAAAAAGTAAAACTCTTAATCACAGCTAACATCTAGTTTACCATTTGAGAGACACAGTGGAGTTATTTAAGTGGGTCTCAACTGGTTTAACCTCTGTTCTGGGCTCTTATAAAGCTAAACTCACATCTTATTTATAAGATTTTTTGTATTTGTTCTCCAACAGCACAACAAGCTGAAAACCATGTTTTATCATGGGTCATAAATTGTAACTGTTAACGAGGTGAACAGTACTTGTAGGGCACTGCACTGAATATTTACAACTTTTTCACTTCTGAATGGCCACTACTGTATGATCCTAATGTTTTCTGACAAAGTTAACAGGTATACTGCCAGAGACAACATCTGCATTGTTTGATCAGCTGTATAAGATTTAAATTAAGCGATCACAGGGCATGGGATGGTCGGGATTGGAAACGTTAAAATTTTATTAATACCAATGCTGTAACTGACTGTGGTTTTTTAGTTAGATTCTTTAGTCTGATTTGACTCCCTTATTGATTTCTGATCAATTTTAGTCTAACTGATTGTAGCCTGAGAGCTAGCTGAAGCAACAGTCTGTCTGTAACAATCTAAAATGGATGAAATGAGAGAATATTTGTACAGCATTAAGTTGTATTTAGGTTTATCAGTCAAGAGTAAAAAAATGCTAAGCATGGCGCTGTTGTTGTTATAACTGTTATAACAAAGGGTATTTCCTATCTTAGCACACTTTTGACCGTGTCTTCCTCTCCTCCAGGACTCCTTCTTGTTGTAAGTTTTTATCAGTATAGACCCATGAGTTCAAGATGACTGTTTTGCAATAAGCACCACAACAGCAATAATTCAAGGAAATGATAAGCTCGGCTACGTATGTTTCTGTTGGAACGGGAAATTTTGAATAGCTTCTTAACCACTATGATTCCCATCCCTACCTGGTGGTACCAAAAGTTAACTGCATTGTTCCAGCTTTGAGTCTGGGACCGTTGTTTCATGTTATTTTTCATCTCTTCTTTCTTCTCTCTTTCCTCTTTTCCTCCCATTTCTTAAAACTAATATAATTATGTACTGCTGGTTAGTGTAATTATCCCTAGCCACACCACAATATGCGACCAAAGTCTTCAGATGATTTCTCTCTCATGAGAGATGTTATTTTTTAATGTAGCTGGCTCAGTATGGACATTTCCCTCTTTCTCTGTTTCTACATACAGGACCTCTCTGTCTCTCTCCACAGGAGACAGCACCTCTCCACTGCTGCTGGCCTTTCTGTGGCAGCCATTGGCACTGCTGGGCTGTCACATCACACCCTCTCCTCTCTGCTGCCTGTCTTCTCCTCTCTCTCACTCTCTCTACCTCTCCCTGTCTTCTACATTCTCTCCTCCACTCTCCATGTGTCTTGTCAGTTGTGTTTGGCAATGGTGTCATTATTGAGCTGCCTGAATCACACTTCCTCCAATGAGCTGCCTGTCTGTCTGGCCTCACTCTCTCTCTCTCTCTCTCTCTCTCTCTCTCACCTCCAGCTAGTGAGTTGCCCATGGCGGGTGTATGTCACCATTATACCTGAGACACTCTGTCCCTTACAGACGTTACCCATAATACCTTGCATTGCTGCCACTTAATCTCCATCCCCTGAAGCTTGTCCCTATTACCAAACAGAATGAATAGAGTGAAAGGACTAAATGCACCACATCATAGGTACAGAAACAATATTCGCGATAAATGAAAGTAAATATGCATAATGAGAGTTAGAATTTAAGAAAGAGATGATGATAAAAATCAGTGGGCCTAACACAAAATATTCTCAGAGACTGTGATCATTTCTGCCATTTGTCAGTGGATCCTCATGTTAATACAGTAATAATTAACAGCCAATGACTTGCTTTTCTTGTGTCTGCCTTTTTATTGATATAAAAAGACTGTGATGGCTGAATTTAAAAAAAGTCATTGTTAATCACATTTTCCATAGCAAACCTTCATTCTTGGACTGTACAGTTGTATTTAAAACACATATTAGGATCAAATTAAAATCCTTACAAGCAGTAGTATGTATAACCTTCCTCTCCTGGTTTTGTTCAGACACTGACCCCTGCGTCATTCAGGGTCATCTCTTTGTGACTTCCTCCTGTGTGTGTTTGTGTGTGGGTGTGTGTGTGTGTGTTTGTCGGGGCCTTGTGTTTCAGCTGGGAGCTCCTGATTCTGTGACACCCGTGTGCGGCAGATGAGACGGCCTGTCAGTCAGCTTTGGCCTGGCTGCCCTTTGAAGGCCAGGCCGGGGGGCGAAGAGGTGCCGCAAATGGCCTGTGAAGTTTACATACACTGCCCACTGCTAAACAGATTAGCTCTAATGAAGTGTCTAATGCCGGGGCCGCTGGCTGACATAATCCTGCCTGGCAGCCCGGCCCCTTGGCTGCCAAAAAAGCCGCCCTCCCTCCAGCCCTCTCTTCTGCCCTCGCACGGCCTCTGCTGCCACCCAGGGCGACTCCACATGGGGAGGTGCCCACTGTTAATCATGCCGGACAGTGTGCGATCTGACATGCAAATGTAGGTCATTGCATATGTAAATGTGTGATTACGGGGCTGGCATGCCAAGACACATTAGCAAGACTGTGCTCTCAGCAGGCGGTTGTCACAGCGCTTTAGAGGCTCATGCTAACATTTGTCAAGCTACCACGCAGCGAATGAAAGCAATGCCCTCTTGTCCTCTCTCTCTCTCTCTCTCTCTCTCTCTCTCTCTCTCTCTCTCTCTCTTTCTCTTTCTCTCTCTCTCTCTCTTTCTCGCTCTCTTTCTTTCATATACACCTCAAACTGTCCCTCCTGCATCCTTGCACAATTGCTTCTGTCAACCATATGACAAGTCATTGCACAATATTGTCACACTTTCAATGTGACACCTCGTAGATATTTGCATTTTTCCTTTTGTTTTATGCAAGTTTGTAGAGCTGTTGCTTCCAATTGTAAGTGGTGGCTATTGGCAAAGAGCTACAATAGTTTATCAGAGCTGCTGTATTGTTGAATAGTGAGTTGTGGAGCAGTGTGTCATTGTCTCTGTCACAGTGACTCTTTACACAGCTTAGGATGATGGTGGTGTCATGCTGAAAAATGCACACACCTCAGTGGTGTCAAGTGTTAATTGGACAAGTCATCTAATTGGCTTATGCCTCTTCTTCGGCTGTCAACTTTAAATTTTAAGTGCCCCACTTCACTGCCCATGTGTGTGTTTTTATATATTTGTTAATAAAACACTGATAAAAATTGTAGGTTAATCCTAGATATTATTATGTCATGCAGTTTATGGGTTAGTTTTGTTAATCTTGTTGATTTTTGCACCCTACCTGAGTGTAGTCAACATTATACTTAAAGGCTTTTGCTATCTAAAATACATTACCAGGCATTATCTTATAGCTGACCACCAATGCTGAAGGACTAAGTTTATTTAATTAATTTGAACAGGATAAATCTAAGCATTTACTGATTTTCTTTGTCTTTATATAAGTGTAATTTGATATCTTTGGGTTTACAACAATGGCGTGGACTGAGCAAGATGTTGTAAAGATGTACCATGGACTCTTTAAAATTGTGATAGCCAATTTTTTACAAATTAAATAAAACTTTAAAAGCATTTAAAGTAATTTAAAAAAGCATAAAACAACCCCTCCGATTTCCCAGTAGTGACAATAAGTGTCTTCAATAAGCAGGCTTACTATCCACACACAAAAACTTGTGTCAAATCTTTCCTTTTATATATTCTCTCTGGCTTAAGTTGTTAATTTTTCACTGAATAAAATCTCAGTTTTCCATGTAGAAACTTGGCAGTTGGTGGAATCTGTTGGAGCCTCTGGTTTCGGCTCATGGTACACAAGTAGCACTTAGACCATTAACATGAACAACACTCTTTTTGTTTGTGGTAGTGCTTAGGAGATTCATTTTTGACCTTCTCTCTGTCTTGGCCTTCCCTCCCTCTGTCCTAAGTCGCTTACCCCTAAGCTGCTCCCACCGCCACATTGGCAGAAGCGCTGGTGACATGTGGCATTCTGATATCTGTCACCTTCTGTTTGCTCCCGCCGACGCCTTGTACAAGTTTACCAAAAGGCTTGAAAGGTCAAGCAGCCGGCTCCCTTTTTTTTCTTCACACATCATATCTAAGGGGCTCATTGTGGATTATGCTTATGTTTATGTTTTGTGTTTTTTTTTCTCTCTTTTTAATTTCCTTTTTTATGGTGGAAGGTGAGTGTTTCAGCTTGTCAGTGACTGGCTGAAACACTGGACTGTCAGTTGTATAATTTTGCAAACAAAAGGATGAAGAGGAGACTAGATTCCTTTTAACTTAAAACCCTGAGTCATAATAAAATGATAAGGTCCTTGCATTTATACAATTGGATATGTTATCCCCCTTTGTAGTAAGATTTTTTATATCACTATAGGGAGTTCAGATTGCTGCTTTAGCCACAAAACAGCACCCATGGAGCCAAGTATGATACTAATTAGCCTGCTTAGCAGATGTAAGGTATCATAGCTGGTTAGCTTATTTACAGAGGAACATAATCAGTCTACATAAAAATATGATAAAAAGCATAATGTTTTCCTCAATCTGGTAAAAAGTTCACTTGCTACTTGTGTGTTTACACTTTTAAATCAATTAGGAAAAGAATTTGTAGTCCCAAAGCTCTAGGTGCTCTTTGCTTAAGTAAAAAGAAAAACAATACAAAAAAATAAGGACTTTCCTGCATCATAGGATTTAGTGAGGTGATGTGCTGCAGTTAAGTGTGTGCACATTTCTCAAGACCTCCCAAAGCATGACGCATCAGCCTAATGCCAGTCAAATCATCAGCAGCCTAGAGCAACCTCTCAGCAAAACAAACTACAGAAGCTGGGGCCTCAACTCAGTTTCATCCACATCCTTTAGCCCTCATCCTTTCTTCTTTCAGCAAAGTACAGATAGTTGCACTTCAATGGTGAATACTTGGTTACAGCAGAATCTCTGTAAACCTTTTTTGTTTTGGTTCCTTTTTTAGTGTTTTTTCCTTGAAATATGTGTGTGTGTGCATGTGATGTGTAAACAAGCACTAATGTGTGTGTACAAAAGCAAATACATATGCAAATCTTTTTTCCTTTCAGAAACCACTGCAACCAGATATGGGCCATAACTCACTGGCAAACTTCCAGATCGAGAAGAAGATTGGACGTGGTCAGTTTAGTGAGGTGTACCGGGCAAGGTATCTGTTAGACAACACGTCAGTGGCCCTGAAGAAAGTCCAGGTAAGACAGTACTATCACTGTGGATAGACAAAATATCTCATCAAAGAAAAATGTTAAGCCAGTCTTGTCTCTAGCAGCATTTACTAGAGCTGCAATTCATGAATCCAAATGCTGGTATTAAACACTGATACACAAACACAGCGAAAAATAGTGGAGAAAAAAGGGCAAATCTAAAATAAATTGCACAATATTGTTGAAAGATGCAAGAAAAATATTGTACAGAACAATTAAAAAATTGTTGGGGTTTCTTTGTCCATCTTTTCAGTGAAATATTATTGAATACACATTGTGACCGTAAGGATTCACTATCACATTCACACACTTAAATCTCCACCTATCTTCTTTTATAGAATGAAAATGCGCACACACGTATACATGCATATACAAGCATGCATACCAAGTGAACATAGTGCTTTGATTGGGGCATGTACAGTACACATACACCTTACACAAGGAAAAGTGTGTGTTACTCAGATGTGAAACACCTGCAGTCACTGTAACACTACCCTCTAGATAACAGCAACCATGTTTTCTGTTTAGTGTTGTTTTTTTCTGTCTACTTTTTCTACATTTCTCAATCTTACTGTTTCTTAAATATGTCATAACACCCCTCTCTGTCCTCTCTCTCTCACTCCTTCTCTCTCTTTATCTCTCTCTCCCCCCTTTTGATCTCTTGATAGATATTCGACTTGATGGATGCCAAAGCTCGGCAAGATTGCATCAAAGAGATAGATCTCCTTAAGGTAAAGAACCAGAGAAGAGGGAGACAGCGTCATGCACTGCACTCTGTTCTCTTAAGGTGCCTCAGCTGAGATCTTCTACCACAGGAAAACAATTGATCTGCACCAGACGGCTTGGATTTGCGTGTTGATGTGTGGGCATGTGCACACGTGTGTGCGCTTCCTGGCATCGTTATGAATGCAGAAGGGTGTTTGTGCACACAAGTGAGAATATGAATGAGTGTGTGTGTGTGTGTGTGTGTGTGTGTGAGTGACTGTACAGTACATTTGTCTTACTGTCTCTTTATGTCTCTGAGCTTGTGTGTGTGTGTGTGTGTGTAAGACTGTTTTGGTGCAGGGGTACATCAGTGTTACATCCCTCTAGGCTCACATTGACTCTTTTTTAAATGCCAGAACTATTTTTTTTTCATCTTTTTGTAATGTTTAGAGGCGGGCAACAGTGCATCAGCATGGAAATTTAGTAGTCTCCCTCATGTGTCCCTTGATGTTTTACCTCCTCCTTTTCCCCATTCTTGTTTCACTTTTATTTTTTTTTCTTCCAATGAAGTAGTTTCATTTATCAAACTGCCATAAACATGTCAGCTGGGTTGCTCTCAAATACTAATGAACAAACTAATGACAGCTTCAATATCTCCCCCTGTCTGCAAGATCCTAGATGTGTGTCAAAGTTGCGTGTGTTTTTGTGGTTTGACTGTGTGCGTGTGTGCATTCATGCATACCTGGTAGTGTTTCCTCCCATATATGAGGCCTCGTGCATGTGTGTGCACTGCAGGCGGTTTAATCGCCTTGCACACACTCACACATACACATCAGGGAAAGAAAAGAAAACCAATTAGTTTGTTTCAAACACATCAGTGAAGCTCCCGGGGCTCTTTGAACCAATCAAAGACAACGATACTCAGATTCAGGCGAGACCCTGTAGAGTGCTGTAATCTGAGTAGCAGATCATTGCCTTGACGGCACAAGATGGTGGGTTTGCTGTATCTCTGACCTCCAAAGGGGGGGGGGTCAGGGCAGGGTTTAATGTCACATGCTGCCAGGTGATTACATTTCCTTTTTACTTTTAACATCTCCATCATTTCCTTTTTTCTCTCTCGTTATATGGATCCTCTTCCCCCTTCCTCTTTTTCCTTGTTCTTTCTCTTTTACTTGTTCCTACCACTTCTGTCTATACCTTATTTACCCTGTTGCTATGTCATTCCATTCATCCCTTCTTCCCTCGTTTTTCTTGTCCTCTCCTCTCAGAGCTTTTTGTTCCCTTGTTTTCTCCCTGTAAGCTGATTGCCAGTGAAAATGGAAGTTGTGCCTGGCCCTGCGCTGCCCAGCCAGCCTGATAATAAAGGGCTGAGTGTGAGAGAGAGACAGTCCTTCTGCCTTATCCCCCACTAGACAGGCCAACAGGAGACACAACCAAATCAGAATAATGAGAAGCACACTGGCATTGACCCACTGGAATGACACACATACTGGCGTGTGATCACACACGCATGCGCACACGCACTCAGTCGTGGCCTTTCAACAGTCTGCCTATTTGTTTGTTTGTCTGTCTGTGTTTGTGTCTGCTCATTCATCTGTATTTTCCTGTTCTGGCATGATGATTTCAAGTTGAGAACTTCACTTCTTACTCAGCCCTTTTGTCTAAATCCTTGCTGATAGGAATGTTGGTTGCAGAAATGGCCTGTTCCCTGCCAATCCACTAGTTTTTGCATTCTTTGAATCCCACAGCTTTGTATTCCGCTTGCTTGTGGTTACTACTGAGCCTAGATTATATTCTGAAGACTAATGATCTGCCCTAATCGGCAGTGAAAAGCTGTAATGATGTCTGTGTGTTCTGTGCTTCTCTATGTTACGTGTTTCAGTTCAAGTCTGTGTGTGCACATGTGCATGTCTGGACTCTATGTAAAATTGGATTATACCAGCAGTTTACCGTCAAGACAAGAGAACTGGCAGCAACCAGCTTCATTTAACCTGATATGCACACCATAAATTCACTATAATCTTTAGATCTCTTTACTAGCAATGTGTTCCTTCTCTAAGTTTAGTACATATTTAGTTTCTCATTTGATGGACAAACAACCCAGAATTGCACATCTACTCATTTTCTTAGTCAGTGAATTGAGAAATATCAATTTGTTGTGCAACACAAGGCATTCATTTCTGGTGGTGATGGACAAGCTGCTTTTACTTTCTCTCAAATCTTTGTCAGTCAAAGTACAGAAGTCTAAATCTTCTTACTTACAATGATAGTTTTTCATATCCCACCAGCTGCGTTCCTATGAGCATGTAATTCCCTTTATATCTGTAACCTAATTTATTAACATGGTTAATTTTCTACCATCAGATTGCATTAGTCAGTATCTTGTTCTTTTCTGAAACACATCACCAACTCACCAAATATATCACAGTCTTGCATGATTAAGTAATTACACACCAGTGTGTGTAATTACTTAATCATGCAAGACACCGTGTGATATTTCCCAGTGAATGATTGTTGTATTGCAGTACAGTCCTATCCATCATTTATGTAAACATCTGCATGTGAACATATCTTTATTCTTCTGTATCCTCCGCCTGTGGTTCAATTTGTGGAAGAGTAGTGGGTCTGGGGTGGGCATGGAGTGGCGGGGGGGGGGGGCGCATGTAAAAACACAAGTGCTGTTAAACAGGGTGGAGCCGTGCAAAACTGCCACACAGAGCCAAAATTACAACTGGCAAGAGAGAACAAGGGAGAGAGAAGGGAAGATGGAGACATGGAGAAGAAAAAGAGAGAACGAATGAGAAAAAGGGATTGTGGAGGGGTGCAGAGATGGAGTGGAGTGTGTAGTGTTGCGCAGTGTACTGTACTGTGTTCTCCCTTCCCCTCTTCTCGGCATCATCCGGAGCATGAACATTTCTTTAATCACAGCAGAGAAAGCAGAGCGGAGCCAAGTGGAGGACGCGTGTCACATTGCTCCGTCTGCTCGCATCACCCCCCCTACCCTCTAACATTGCCACGCCACACAGCTCCATTACTCCAGCTCTCCACGTATCATCATCTCTCCCCTTTCCCTCACCCTTTTTTAAAAAATCTGCTCACCTTATCTCTCCTATTCTTTTTTCTATCCTTAATTTTCCTCTCTCTCTGTAACGACCTTACCCTGCCCTGTCTTCATCATTTCTTTTTCCTGTCTGTATCACTGTGTCATTTGTTTTGTTTTTTTTTTTTATTCCTTTTAGTGCCCCCACCCCTTCCTATGTCATCTTGCTCTGGATGGATAGAGACTTTTTGTTTACTAGAGGGAATGCTGTTTCTGCCTTATTGACCAACCAACAAGAAGGAATTTCAGCCAGAGATGAGCCTGAGATGCTTGTTTTTCTGACTGCCAGCCATGTCAGCCTGTCAGGCGTGTGTGTGTGTCTCACACATGGGTTGTTGTCTGATCACAGACAGAGGGGTTGTTTTGACATGTCACCCAGCTTTGTCACACTGGAGGACAAAACCGTCTCATTAGGTCCACACTCCAAATATGGATTCCAAATATGGATTCAACGGTTTTATTTTAATTGGTGTTGAAAGTACAGTGGATTGCACTGCTTATGACATGAACCTCTGATTATCAGCTGATAGTGTTGTTTTGATATAAACTGAAAAAGTCTTATTATTGTAAATCTTCTCTTGCAAGAAAATTATGCCGTCTTGAATTTGAGTGTTGAATTATGAAGTGTGACCATGGAATCTCTTAATGTGACAAGTGTCACCAACATGTCTTGTATTTGCTTTTTCTTTCTTTCTTCAAGTCTTACTGTTTTTTTTTCCTCCTCTACAGCAATTGAACCACCCCAATGTGATAAAGTACCATGCATCATTTATTGAGGACAATGAGCTGAACATAGTCCTGGAGCTAGCAGATGCAGGGGACCTCTCACGTATGATCAAGGTAAGGAAGTCACCACAAGAGCAAAGGACTGCTGAGAGACTGTCCATACTGCTGAAAGTGCAGGTTATTTGTTCATGAAGTACTGAAGTCGACCCCAAGAGCTTTAAAGGCCACTGTTTCAAAAATAAATATATAGTGTCTTTTTGCCAAATCCAGTGTTTTTTTTATAATGAAGAGAAATTTTTGCATGTCTTGTATCTGATAAAATGATAACTAGAAGGGCCTTAAGCTTTTTTGTGAAGATGAAAATGCAAAGAGTCACAAGATAACTTCAGTATTTGTGTGCTGCAGACCAGATGCTGCACAGTACAGTTCCATTGCCTTTTTTTAGTCAACATTCCGTTTTTATTAATTAACATTCAGAAGAACAATTTTTGAAAATTTTAAACTAAAACTGAATCAAATGAGGAAGAAATCAGAATTCTTGTATGAATTTATATATTTATCCACCCTAGTAGCTAATCTAACATTACAATAGACTGCTAGCATGGAGGCAACAGACTGCTGACATGGCATTTTGTAACTAATGAAATTGTGGCAGGAGGTCTGTGGTTTGTGGTTGGTACAGGATTTTGAATACCTGGACACTGAGTCAGTCTGAATCACCCATCTCTTAATTACATCAAAACCCAACTAATATAATGCCTCCTGCAACCCCCTTTTAACCCCAGCAGTGTCGACATTTACCTAGACTCTGAAGGGGAAGTTGTTAAAAATGAAGCTGTGATTAATGGTCATTAAGTTTAGCATGTGTTGTATGTAGGGGGTATTTGAACAAATACTGAGCATAATTTATCTGGTTTTAATCATAATGTTCCTCTTATCTATGCACATTAAATCTTGAGGCGAAGTATTAACAACAAAAGCAAAAAAAAAGTCTGCAGTTTCTCATCTTGGGTAGAGCAGTGCAATAGTTACAGCGGTTCTAACTAGTAAAATCAAGGGTAAATCAAATGTATACTAGAATAAAGTATGTGATGTAAAGTACATGATTTGAGCCTCATGCATGTGTCAGGTTTAGCATCTGCTAAGCCTAGATCAACAAGCTTTTCTGTGTGTGTGTGTGTGTTGGGAGTAGGGGGTATTGTTAAAATTGAAAAAGAAGAAGAAGCTGGTATGTTTCAAAAAATGGTAGCTGTTACTTCCCAGGCTCACCCTGTTATTCGTCTTGAGTTAGACCAAAGCCCTAGTTATTATAAAAACCTGCCAGTATAGCAAATTAGTGGTGTGCATGTAAAAAGCCTGGTCTTCTCCCATGCATAAATGATGCTGCAGCGTTATATTGGCACAGCTCGACAAGCTGTTTGCAGTCATACTCAGCAGCTCCACATCCGCACAGTTCAACACAGCAAATTAGGAGAGGTGAGGATTAGCTGTACAAGAGAGTGAACATGGCAGGCTCAGCACACACACACACACACACACACACACACACACACACACACACACACAGAGGCTGAATACATACATACGGTATACTGTGTAAGCAAAGAATGTGCAGACACAACCAGCAGAAACACACTCATGGGAATGTTCAGAGATGCACTTTACAAAGACGTACCATGGCAGCCTGTAGAGGTAAAGATAACAAACCACTGAGCGTCACTACGATCTTAGCTAAGCTACGGAGTATGCTGGGAGCATTCAGACTGTGTCATCTCCTTATGGCTGCTGACAACATACAGTCTTGCACAAAAGTACACTCTGCACCACTTTGTCTCCTGCATCGTTTTAAACGAGTTGTTTTTTTAATGTAGCAGTGGCAGTCCAGAGGTGCGTGCCATGGATTAGCCCCCCTCCTCCCCAAAGCCGTAATTTGAAGTAAACACATTCGTACAGTGTGCCATATGTAAAACAGAACCCCCTGGATGCATGAATTTAACATTTTTTATTCTTTTTGATTTTTCGTCCTCCACACCGTTCTCTCCTCCTTTTCTCTCTCCCTCCCTCATTCTCTATTACTCTCTCTCTGACCATCTCAGAATTCAAATGAAATCAAATGGTCCTTGATTTGCATGCACTTACAGAATATTGCATGTGCAGTGTTTGCTATTAAAGGCATGGAGAAGAGGGTGGTGGTGGTGTTGGTGGGCGTCTATGTGCTCCCCCATTGACATCAAACAGTCCTCTGATATGGAAATGGGAGGGCAAGGTAAGAATGGCTCCTCACTGAGGCTTTGTTTGGATGTAGGCCAAGGTCTATCCCTCCCTCTCTCTATCTTTCTTTCTCTATCCCTCTCTTTCTCTCACAATCTCCTTCATAATTTGTATCTAACCATCACCTGCAACCTTTCTTTTACTTTCTTCCACTTTTTGTGCCACTTCTTATCCCTCTGTGTCTCCATCTTCTCTCTTTTTCTGTCTGTCTTGCTATCTCTTACATTGTGTAGTAGGGCTATTGACTAATAATTTGAACAGTCCTGTTTTATCTCTTCCTTGACCCCTGACCTCCCTAGAGATGACAGGTTATTCTGTTCCTATTGAGAATAAACCTTCATGAGACAAGTTATGTGCAACCCTGTTGTAGTGCCACAAATACTGTAGCCTCATTAGAGGAACACATTTGATTGGGACAGGATGGATAGGAAAAGGAAAAGTAGAGAGTATTTGCTTGCATATCTTCCAGAATACACAATTACACACTCTTTCTAAACACATGCCTGCAGACACACAGATTTGTCTGAATCAGTGTTTTTAAAGGGCTGATTTATCAGGTTACTTTCCTATTGACTCCCAGGAAACCTTCACTTACTGTACCGTTCTTCTTAATGTAGGATTTTTTTTTCTTTTTAGGTAGGTGTCTCTGCATATGAAAAAAGAGTGATTGTTGGGTGCAAGGCTGTCATTCAAACTGGGTTAAAGTTGGGCTCAAGTCGAGGCATTTTTTTCCTGGAAATGGAACCACAAGGGCACCTCATAAAATCCCTCTGGTAGCCAGAAATCTTACATCCTCTAAGTTTTAACCACTGCCCACTTCCCTCTGGCTCTCACTGTGAATCAATAAGCCATAATGCCTAAATTGAGACTCTGTCATCATTGAGGCTTTTCTGAAGATGGACCACACTCTTGACAGTTTAGAATGACTCACTCCACCATGCAGAATAGATATATAAATATGTAAATCAATAAGCATACTTAAAACAACTTGAGCCAAGGTACAACACAAAAAACTGGACTGTACCTAAAATAAGAGCTGCATCCCAGATGGATGAGTTTTGGAAGGTATCACAAATTTCTTCTCTCTGTTCGAGAGAATGCATGTATGCTTTAGAGAAAATGATACTGAGCTCGGCTAGGCACGGGACGGATTAGGAAGAGAGTGGTCTGGGTTCCATTAGCAGTGGAGTCAGAGCTGGGGACTGAGGCTTGAGATGGATGCTTTATAAACACACACAGACATAAACACTTTGCTACCATCTTAAAATTATATTCCATGCCACACAAGACCCTTTTCCATTCCTATTAAAATATTTTATTTGTTCTCTTTTTTTTTTTAGGTATGCTGATGTTGGTTTGATTTTTCTGATTTGGTATATGTATGTGTGTGTGTGTGTGTGCGTGCATGTGTATGTATGTTTGTTTGCATTTACTTTACAGCACTTTAAGAAGCAGAGGAGGCTTATTCCAGAGAGAACAGTGTGGAAGTACTTCGTCCAGCTCTGCAGTGCGCTCGAACACATGCACTCCCGGAGAGTCATGCACAGAGGTAGAGTTGATACACACACACACACAATAAGCATAAGCATACACCTAAGCCACATTAGTCAAAGGGCAAGAATTTTTTCTTTGAAGACATTCTAGAGCAGGATGTTCCAAAAAACCCAAAAAAGGCAAAAAAAATGTAGGCCTTACTTTGCTAGAAAATGTCAGAATGAGTTTTTATCTCAACAAAAAAACTCCTCTCAGCGATCTCATGGAACAAATAAAAACACTCAGTTTGAAACTTATTAACTGTTGACCAATGACCCAAGTCCTGCCTTTTGTTTAATAGGCAAACCATGTAATTCTCCAACAGCTCTGGAGTTACCTTCCATACTTTAACCAGTTTGCTGCTGTCGGCAAATCCCAAAGCAAAACGGTTTGATAATGGGTCCATGGAATGAACTTGTAGTATAATTTAATCGTACAGGATGATTAAACAGTGAATTATGGACTTTTGGTCGTATTTATAGGGTTTGGCAAGCTAATCGATGAACGGACTGGGCCTCTTTCACTGGAAAGTAACATTCAATGCCTACATTTTCTAAATTCAATAATACTTTGTGGGCCGCATGTGAAGCTTTGGTGGGCTGGATGTGGCCCCTGGGCTGCCAGTTAAAAACCACTGACATACACTCTCACAAATGCTTGGCTTATTTCTTCATTATAAGGATAAGAGATGAAATGAGATGTGGTCCTGAGTGTACCAAAAAACAGATAGTTACCAAAAAAGTGCATGCAAATGTATTACCATAAAACAGTAGCAAATTTTTGGCAAAAAGTGAAGGTGTTGAGTTTTTTATCCGTGATGGATTATCTGTCTCAAACAAGTTTCAAGTCTCTGCAAGTTAATTTTTAATAGAATACGATATAGAATTAAAACCAATGGATGTCTGGAAAGCAGGAAAATCATCCCAAGATGTTGCTGTACACTGTGCTGTTGCTTTCCTGTTCATTAAACAGAATAATACATACAACACTTCTGGTTCACTCCTCCTAAGTCCTTAAAATAAAAATAGATAAAAATGGAACATAAAGTCAGTGAATTTTATTCAGTGTGAACGACCTTGTTGCATATGACAGAAGGCTTAAGTGTAGGTGTTAAACAACACATAGACCAGAGAACACAGTGTTTATGGGCACACATGCTTTCAGTAGGGCCCAGTCAAACCAAGTCCTGGACTGTGCACAGGCTCTTACACATACAGACACACACACTCACACTCAACTACAGGTGGTGCACTTCCGTTGGACTGACTCTGATTAGTGCACAGGGACACTAATGAACCCTGAGCTGTAGACTTTAATGACCACTTAGCAGAGACGGCCTTTTCAAAAGCTGCTCACAATTATATTGGGGCAGTAAATTTCAAAGGCTGATGCGTGTCATATTAACATTACATTAGAAAAAACATCAGAAACGATTTGTTAATGCCCATATTGAGTGAAATTTATTTTTAATAATTCACTTTATGCATGTAATAGAGCCATGCTTTCTGACCAAAGACCAAAAACTAAACTTCCACAAATGAATTCTAATTTCAGTCTCTACAAAAAGGCATTGTTGCCTCTCAAATAAAATCTAAATAAGTCAAGAAAGGAACTACTTTATTATATTTTTCTTATATAAACAGAAACACACAACTGCATACTGTTTGAATTCAAGATTGTTTTCTTTCATTAAACTAAAAATTAAGGTGACTACTTTTCTAAAAAGATTCAACCAACGGTGGTTGATACAAATGCAACAACGCAAGGCATAACATACTATAACATACTAGCATTACTTAATAGTTCAAAAGCAAGAAATCCTCTTTAGTGTCGATGTTGCAGCCTTTTATTGATTAATGACTAGAAACCAGTCCAACATTACTCATGCCTCAGCCTCTTGTTCTGCCACTCTTTCTCTTGCTTTCTCTGTCAATATTCTCTTCTGGCTCTTTGTCTTTGTGATAATGTCTATAGAAGCTGCTGAGTTTATTGGTTTCATTGCTTACTCACTCATCTCTAGTTCTGGAGCCTTTTCCCTCCGTTCATGGACATGAAACCACCAGTACTTTCTAGTGCCCCAAAAGAAACAGCAGCAGCAGTCTCTAAAATCAGCTAGCTCCACAGCTTACAGAGTTAACTAGCAGCTACAGCTCACTTAAGCAACAAGTATAGCTCTCTGTTCACTAGAAGTGAGCAGAGACAGTGTTTTCTTCAAAAACACTTCACCAGTTTCCCCAAAGTGAATAGTTGTTTGCATGTGAGAAGGAGTGCCATAAAGCCTTGAACATTATGATGCTGCATCATTCAAGTTACATAGTACAGCAACTGGTGATGGGGTGCAAAGTAACTGAGACATACACCTCTGCCTATAACAAGTAGCTGTACCATAAAATTTATTGAAGTAGTTTTTCAAGGTTAAATGGTTTCATAGTAACAATAGTTACATGTTACTTCAGCTCGTCATAAAACACACTTTGTTCAAAGTCAGGTGAAATGAAATCAAACTCAACTAAACCGTCTTGGTTTACTGCCCTGCCAGTAATCATCTTTGGTTTGTATAACACTAATAATAGTATTCTAGGTAGGAGACTAGGGACAGATCAAGCTTTTAGACGACAGACAGCTGCTGATTGTTGGGAGCTCAGTAGGTGAGCAGGAACCTCTGAAGAAATAAACACCTGGAGTCACAGAAGATTTTGTTTCGATTTGGAGCCATTTAAAAGTGGGAGGAGATCTCAGAGTTAGTTTTTTAACCAGTCACCCAAAAAAACCAACCAGCAATGGGCTCAGCCAATCCTGAAGGATATGTGAAAATTAAATCTCATGAACTAAATTAATTTTGGTCTTTATGCAATTCAAATTGTACTGAAACAGTTTAATTTTACTAAATATCATGACCAAAGATATTCAGTTCATTCAGGCTTTAACATGTTTTGCTTATAAAAAAAACAGCAAATACCAGATAACTGAAAGGGATTTAAACTGTCATTTTTGTTTTTGTATGCAATCAGTTACCATGTATTCTCTCCACCCCTCTCCAGACATCAAGCCAGCCAATGTTTTCATCACAGCTACAGGAGTAGTGAAACTAGGAGACTTGGGACTTGGACGATTCTTCAGCTCCAAAACAACTGCCGCTCACTCTCTAGGTAATTCACAACAGTCCATACAGATGTAGATATACACACTTAAACACACAAATGCTCGCTTAGACATTTAGACACAGAGGTCCCCAGTAATCACCCAGTGTTGGATGTGTTTCATTAGGCTTGGTGAGCCCAGAGCCATATGTCATACAGTCATACTTCCTATCCACTGCTATACCCAGCCCCTTCAGAGGCCACTTAGCCTCTTCCTGTTGCCTTGACCTTTAAACCTAACACAGATGAAGACTGGGCAGAGGCCTTCGACACACAGCTCTGATTGTGACTGTGTGCCATAAAACAAGCCAGCCAACTTTACAATCAGGGTTATTGTTGGCATTGAGGGGTGTGTTTTTCGCCATAGGAAGTTAAATCATATAGAATTATTTTTGTTCAAAGATGTGAGAATTGTGGTCCAAAACTGCCACAATCATTAAGAGTTGAATTTGGCCTTGATTAAGAATCAAGATGTAAGCTTGACGAACAGAAAGGCGCCACATGGTTAAATGCATTATTTAATGAATAAGGCTTTTAATGCCTTGTACATTTAATCTTTCAGAGTGAGCATGAAACTCGTTCAGATAAGTGTGAAACAACGTTAAGATGAATATAGATTTCCATGGGAAGAGAAATAGACATTTGACCTACTTGTCAGTGAAAACCTGAAGCTTGTCTCAGTTTACTTGAGACATGGGTGTAACACAACTACACACAGGCTCTCACACACACATCTATGATGGGTGATTGATAAGTTTGTGGTTGAAGGAAGGGGGAAGAATGAGTTATACAGCTCTTGTTACATGCATGTACAACTCAACTTTTATTAACTATAGAAAGTAGAAGTTAATTACTTTTGTGGTATTTCTGTTATGATAGTACAAAAAATTTGCAAGTCAGCAATGTCTAAGAAAAAGGACAACATGCGCCTTGGTGAGGTCATCTTCTGCCTCCTTCTCAAGGGTTTACCTGAGGAGGTCCATGAGGAGCTCAGCAAGAGTGGAGTTAGCTCCTTCTTACTGCACAGTAAAGAAATACAAATAAAATACAAATTTCAAATGTTGCACATCATGTTAATTTTACAGGCGTTGCTACTGTGCTTTTTTGGATTACCTGGAACAGAAATATGTTGAAAGTTATCAACTTCAAACTTTCTGTTAAGTCAAAGAGTTAAACAGCTTGTGACAAGAGCAGGTAAATCATCTCCTCCTACCTTAGACCACAAGATAATCAATCATGTCTCATACTTCAGTTTTAGGTTGTTCTATTGTTAAAACACAAGCAAGCCCACTTTTTATTCATTTATTAACAGAATGATCTTAAAAGCCTGCCTTTTGGTGTACTGTATTGTAAAAGTCTCTATATGTTTTTGTTGTTTAACAGCACAAAATTCTGCAAGCTAAGAAAGACTGTACATGGTATGGATATATTTTATGAACTGAATTTAGAAAAGAAATCCTTAAAAACACTAAAAACTTTTTAGAAACAGTCACATTTGTCGTATCAAAAGATGCAACATTTTGCCCTTTTTGTAGAAGGTGGTTTGTTGATTAGATGTGAGACTGATTTGCTGTTCAAAACATTATGTTATGAGGTGGTTCCAGTATCAATTTTAGACCACCGGCATGTTTTGAAAAATGATCAGAGGACATCCTTAAGATTGTCCTCAATAATAGTTTTCATAAAAAATATACTTCCTCAGATAATTTGTCTTTTTAAGTCTAACAATTCTAACAGTTGTCTCTGGGCTGTAGAATCATTGATAACTTGTGTGTTAATCTGTGTTATTAGTGACTGAAAAAAAATTTCTTGATTTTTCAACATTTATATGGACATTTGAATTTTTTTAGTATTTCACTGTAAATTGTGGCTCAGACTAACATGGTGATGTTACACTGGTTTCATTCCTTTTTCAAATGCTTCATCATAACAACTCCTTCAAGATGGAAAATGCAGAAAATAAATTTCACAGACAAATATAAATGCTGTCATTCGCAGTCTCACTTCCCCATGTCAAACTGTTATTACCACAAACATAGTGCTATTCTCAGCCCCTGCGCAGCAAAAGCCCAGCCTTTGAGAAAGTGTGAATCACATGTTCAGCTCAACAGAAGCCCTATCGAGCACACAGTGCCAGCAGAGGCAGGTGAAATAGTCTGTGATTGCTCATTAAATGTTGAGTCCACAGCACCCTCTTTAGGTTGACAGGAGACAGGCAGGCCCTCAAGCAGAGGGTCAAGTAAAATACCCATCATCATTAATCTGAAGCAATCAAGACTGAGTGCTATAAAAACAAAATAGCATAATATTTCTTTCGTCTCCTATCTTCTTCTATTCTAAAATATGTGAAGTAGGCTCATGAGGTTTTGTGAGATATACTTAATATATACTCGCATGACTACTCTCAAGTATAGTAGTGTATTTGTGATGGTCAAATAAATTAAAGGGTTAGGCATTTCAAGACCAATGTCTTCAGCCATGAGTGGGATTTGTGAAGGTGATTAAACTGGTTGGTTTTAATTCGCTATCATTTTCTCAGTCACGATTGTCTTCTCTAAATATTACCACATCTCTTGTCCAAAATGACAATGAGACAAATATTTGCTTAAACTGCTAATGGGTTCTGATAAATAAATTATGCCATAATCTATAGAATAATGCGAGTAAATGACATTAGTCCTTCCATACCACTCATGTTTTACAGCGCAACCAAATTTTTTTTCTATTTCATTCATTAATAATAGTCCCATCTATAATAACATGTCAATAGCCAAGATAAATAGGTGTACAAATTAGATTGTAAGTTGTAGTAATGAAATTTACAGGAATTTTTCTTTGTTTTGTTATTGGTTAGTCTACCACTTGTTTAGATCTTTTAAGAGAAAATTATATGACAGTGCTTTTTACTTTGTATTTTAATGTGTAGAAAAAGATGTTCTGTCTTGGTTAGCATGGCCTGTTGACTCAAGATACTCAGAATGAGTAATCCGTCCCCTCTCTGTCCCTGGCTTTCCTTGTGATTTGTTTCAAATAGCAGATCTCTCTTTTTTTTCTTTGTTACCTATCCTTCTCTCCTGCAGCTTTTTTTCTATCTAACTTGTCCTCACTTCTTCTTTCCCCTCTCTATGCCTCTGGTGCCTTGACTTTTAGTCGGAGATGAAGATGGGGAGGGGTGGATGGAGTGGGGGGGGGGGGGGGGGGGCAGAGTGAGAAAATTAAAAGAAGGAGAGGGGAAAGCAAAATTTAAAAAAAAAAAATGAGCAAGATAAAATTTAAAACGGGTGACAAAAAAAAAAAAAAAAAAAG
>JAPZDV010000021.1:9828154-9857536 GCA_029814665.1 Acanthurus lineatus | reverse complement strand
TATTACCCGCACCTGCTGCGCCTCAGATATATATTCTAGTGGTTTCTGTATAGGTCTCTCTCTCTCTCTCTCTCTCTCTCTCTCTCTCTCTCTCTCTCTCTTTCTTTCCCTCTCTCTCTCTGGGCCAGTGGTGTTGTTTGGGTTGAATTTTTTCCTTGTGTTTATTTTCTTTGTTCTCTGTTCTCTGTTGTCCTCTCCTCTCCTCCCTCCCTTGAGCTGGGCCATGACAATAGATTTAGAATTGACATTAAGATTGTTTAAAAAAGTAAAGGTTCTACTTCTCTTATTTTTTCTTTATTGGAAAATATAGGCCCATATATGACAGTATTACTTTCCTGTTTTGTCACTACAGCATCCATATTAATCTTAATAATACATCTATGATAATAGAAATGCTAAAGTTTTCCTTTAAATTCCACAGTTCAAATACCAATGCTTATTTTAGCTGCAGTGAAACAGTGACACATTCTCCATCAGCTTTCCTCAAAAGTTCAATTCACTAAAACAATCTGGCACTTTTAATTCATCCATTCATTCTTCATTTTATCTTTCTTCCTTCCATCTTCCCTTTTTAGTTTGTTGAAGTAGAGCAGTGATGACTCCGCTGGGTCTAGGTATATTTTTAATGACTGTCCCTACACTGTGACTTATTGCCTTGATTAATATATCATCATAAAACCACATGAAGGACCAATGAGCACATAAAAAAGTCATGCTTTCCTCACATTGTGTGTGTGTTTAAGAGAGAGAAAGGGACAGAGACAGAATGTGTGTGTGATAGAAACAGAGAAAATATGTAGAAAAGTTCATCTTTTTTATATGTGTGTGTGTGTTAACATTTAGGTGTTTATTTAGATGTGGCATGTGCATATATTTGCACGTGTGTTTATAAATAAGTGAGAACTTGTAAGGAGCCTTTCAGTCCCGGGCTGTAAGGGCTCCAGGGATACATGGGGGAGGTGGAGGGAGACCGAAACCTCTCCCAGCTCCTTTTAATTGGCATACAGGGAGAGAAGCTGGAGAGAGAGAGCGGGATCAGTGCTAATTAAGCTGGAAGGCCCCATCCAGACCTTTTACACGGACAGGGGTACTGGCTTTACATGCCTGGGCTGAGGAAAGCAGAGCCTGGCCAGCTGAAGAAGAGCTGAGGAACAAAGGATAGAGTTTGTGTGTGTGTGTGTGTGTGTGTGTGTATGTGTCTGCAACTGTGTGTCTGCAAGGGTGTGTGTTTTCTGCCACCAGCACCTCACACCCCTTAGACAGACAGCAGGCATTCGTGTGCATTGTATGTCTCTCGAATATCAATGAACCACACACACGCGCGCACACACACACCCACACATACACACACAGACACACACACTCTGAAACTCACACACCAGGGCCTCAGAGGTCAGAGAGTGAGTCAATCATCTAACTCATTGCGACGACACAGACTGAAAAAAGGCGCAAGTGTGCATCTGTGTGCATGTGTGTGTGTGTGTGTGAGTGTGTGTGCTGGGAGCAGGGGGCCGGCAGCTGTCAGGGGCCAGGAGCAGCAGGCACTAATGAAGCAGATGAATAGTGCAAAAACTCGCAAATACAAACAGGACAGTTGACATTTTTCATCTGTCAAAAGCAGAAGATGCATGAAAATACGATGGGGTCTTGTTTAACCCTTTGCCTCCTGGTGTCTATAGCTGGCTGATTTTCTTTTCTCTCTCTGTTTTCTGTCACTCTGTCTTTTTTTTTCACTTAGAAATGCATGGTTTTGGGAAGCCCACAGACATCAAACCTACCTGTTCTACAGTACTAAAAGGTCTACATAAATTTGTTTCAAAGTCGTACAGAGTGTTTTCACACTCAGCCCACTGCAGGTTATTCAAGTGAACTTTTATTGCAAATAGTCAGCATTTTTTGTGAACACATGGGCACTCCAGACCAACTCATACCCTTTTGAATGAAAGCCAGCTGAGTCTGTCTGGCACTGCCCTCAAGTTTTTTGCGTGTTGAGGGCTCTCAGTTTGTTGGTTGGAAAGTGTTTTAGTCTCTGAAATAAAAGTGCAAGATGTTCGTCGACCTTTGTGATAAAATTCTCGTGGTAAAACCAAAGTTTTTAGACCTCACTGGACAAATGACGCATTATAGGCTGCAGCGCATGGCCAGACAGCTCATGATTTAATTGCGGGAAGCTTATACTAAAAAGTAAGCAAAGACTATTCACACATAACAGATCATTTTAAAAAATAGTGGATAATAATTTGAATCGGATGTCAGATATTAATTTGCTTTTTTGTGGTAGAAGCAGAACCAGTGGCAAATATTTGGCAGTCTGTTAGATGTTATCAGTGACACTCTGGTTGCATGTTGCAATTTAAAGATGTTCTTATGATTTTCTTTTTAAATCCTTGTTATAAATGTGCTTTGAGTTCTACAGGCTTTTTATGCATAGAATGACATACATGTGTACAGGATGCTGTTGGGATGCAGCAGAGTCCAATTTCTGAAAATCAAATTACGCAGCATCTGATCCGTAAGAAGACTCATTTGCTCACAGGATCATTTGTGGCAGTAAAAAGGAATTTCCAACACTGGCATTGGTATTACAATGACTGTGTTGGAATTTTTGATTGATGTTAAATTTGTATGCATGTTTTGTCTTCAAGTCATAGAAGTATCAGTTATATTTAGATCAGTTCAGTGTATGTCATCTTTTTATGGCAGCAGACCAAGCTTTAAGGAACGAACATTCTTACATAACAAAATTGTGTATCAGAGTGTTGCATACCTGTTAAGTATGTGGTAGTTCTTAGTGATGAAGGTTTATAGCTTGACTGTGTTGCTTTACGCAGGCTCTTAAGCACTAGCAGTATCCCTCTGGAGATGCCATCTGTGTTGATTCTGAATATGCCTTCTTTAAGGATGTACCATTGCTGCATATGCATGTGTCCATGTGTCCGTCTGTTTTTGTCTCTTAATTGCTGCAGAATTCAGTCTGAAATCTTAGGTTACAGATATGAGGCTTTGTTACTAATGGAAGTGCATCAGTGCTGACACACTAAGAAATGCACATTTCCTCACATGTCTCATCACTGTCAAACGCCTGCTGTGCCAGTCTCAGTAGCTGTTGTTGGCGCAGAGAGAGAGGGAGAGAGAGGTGTCCAAGAAGAGACAGTGAGAGGGAGATCCTCTTTACTTAGTGTTCACATGTGTTTTTTTACAGGATATACTGTATTAATGTGAGTGTTTGATTAAGAGAGGAGATGAATGCATGATGGTAAATGATGTCCAGAGAAGAGATGGCCCACTGAGATCTTCTGCTGTCATCTTGGCTTCCCACTGAAAGCTGTGACAGAGACAGAAATCATGTTAAAAATCTGCTCAGTGGAGAAAAATAACTTTTCTGTCTCTGCGCCATCAATGTTTGACATTTTTTAGGAAAGAATGAAATGAAGAATCTGCCTACAAGTCTGTGGTGTGCTTGGACCTTTTTTTGGCCATTGTTAAAGGGTTGCAATACTTTGTGGTAAAGGATAGCCTGCTCTTATTGTGACTACAAGATAGACTCGCCAGTATTTCCTTTATGATCATATTTACTCATATTTTTGTCTCTGTTGTGTCAGATATTATGAAAGGTGGCATATTCTCACTATTCACTATTCTCGCTATTTTCTGTATGGAACGATAACGTGGATCCATAAGCAGACCCATTGTTTACATTGTTCTTTCAGTCTACCAATTATCAGGCTGTCAAACACATAAGGTACAGTCTCCAATAAGAAAGATGGGACACCTGGAAAAAAATACTAATGTGTAACACATTTTCATTAGTGCAGTTATTATTCACTTACTGAAAACCTTGTTTTTCTGTGTTAATAAAGCAAAGCCAAATCAACAAGCAACAACATCTCTAAACAGTTCATCATCATCAACACTGACACATTTTCCAACCATGTTTATTTATCATCACTATCACAATTTGGCCCGTCATATAAGCAAAAACATAGTGTTTTTTGTTTTTTTTTTTTTGAAAGCACCAATTCAGAAAAAGAAATGAATTTCAGTGTGGTGTTATGCAAGTCTGCTGCAGGCTTTACTTTGTGCATGCCAGTTATAGAAAGTGAGTCAGTCACTAAGCCTGGCAAAAATGGCATGCTATATTTTCTATTCTTAGAAAGGCAGGACGGATTCTTCACCTATTTCCCCTCAGCAAAAGTCTCCCTATTCTTTCCACTCATTCCCATCTGCCCCTCTCTGCTCTGCTTGCTTGCATTTGTTTTCCAGAGGATACGGTTTCCTCGCTGCTCCAGCAAACTGAAAAATTCTCTCACATGCCTGCACTCCTCTCCTCACATCCTGCTCTTCCTTTCTCCACTCTGTATTTCCTCTTAGACTCATCTCTAAGTTTTTCGAAGCAGTCCAGCAGAAAGTGGCAGCAAACCAGAGAAAAACACATAAGCAAAAAGAAACTTTCATGGATTTTTCTGTTTTGGTCCACTGCATTTTAGACCACAGCTGGTTCTGCTACAAAAAAACACATACATGAGTGTACACTGATTTAAGACATACCCAAACTTTTGACATACCGACTTGTTGTCTGGTTTTATTTGTCTTTCACACTCCCTGCTAATCAAGTCATATACCTTGATAGCAGAAAACTGCAGGTTCTATTTTTGACGTACGGCACTCTGTCTTCTGTGAAGCACCTGTTGAAATTTCTGGGTGTTTCAAGCTTTTTCTTTGCTCTCTCACAACCTTTTCTCTTGTCTTCTCCCCCTCTCTCTCTACATTCCCTCTCCCTTTTCCCTCACATCTTTATATTTCAGATGGCAGCCCTACAGAGTCCGTTCTATGGGGATAAGATGAACCTTTACTCCCTTTGTAAGAAGATAGAACAGTGTGACTACCCCCCACTTCCCTCAGATCATTACTCAGAGGAGGTAAGTACTGTATCAGTCGCCTTGTACTGCTATGCTAAGAAGCTATGGACCTGCTCAGTGTTTTAAAAGAACTCCTGATAATCTCAACTCCTGAACTTCTTAAAAAAGAAACTTAAAAGAAAATCCTTAATATCTTCAAGTGAGCTACTACGTTAAGCAGTCATGGCCGGTTTCTCTTTGTCTGTGCCAGTTTGCTGATTTGGACTTGTGTTGACTATTAAAGTAAATTTTTTATATGTAAGTGAAATCCACCCATCTGTCTGAGCTACGGTACGATATGATTTGGTTTGGTGATCAAAAGACCGGCTCTGATTTTAACTGTTTGAAAATTAAATGCACATATTAAAAGCATGTGGCCATGCTACAAACTAAATTGGCTGCAGCGTCATGTTTCCCTAACTTAATGTTAAATCATCTGCTGTAATTCTGCTGTAAACTCAGCCATGCACAGAAATGTAATGTAGCCGGACTGGGGTTAAAAATCGCCTTAATGCTGATTGCTCGTGATGTGTGTATGAATGCTTTGTGTCTGCATGTCATCATTTTGTGGGTGGCATTTTTTCTTCTTCATCTCCTTTTTCTCTTAAATTTATTAAGTCAAATGTGCACACATGCAAGAAGTCACACACTACCTTATAAGTGCACATGCAGACAGAGACTGCGGCTATAAGAACCATATAAAATGACACTGTTTTATTATGGATGCACAAAAGCTTTGTTAGTTATTGCATTTGCTCAATAGTTAAAATCACTGTAGAGTTTAACTGCAAAGAAAAAAATCTTACGGTGTATAAACATATGCTTTTGTGTGATCTTTTTGAAGGAATATAACTGTGTATGGGGTTTCAGAAAATAGTGAAAAAAATTACTTTTTGTGCCTTTGTTGACATCTTAAAATACTTTTCTCTAATTTTGACAGTTAAAAGTAAAGATATTCAAATTACAATATAAATCTAAAACAAAAAAACAAAAAACAGAACAACCTCATATTTTAGAGCCTAAAACTAGAAAATGGCATTTTTAACTGTGTCAATTAATCCAAAGTCAAACATTTCTGTAAGTTATTGACTATAAAACTGTACATCCAGTAATGGACAATTAATTTTCAACTCTAAATTACTGATATTTTATATCACAGCAAACCTTTTACAAGTCATGCTTCAATGTTTTAGGAATTTCTATGTATTTCTAATGAATGTTAGCAAAAATGTAAATCATATATATTTTATACTTGTGGAGCTTGAACCTGAAAACGTAAGAAAGTGATCGTTGAAGCAAAAGATGCTCAACCTATAGTAACCTTTCTCACCATTCTGTCCACTGTATCAGCACACAGTAGCTGATATTAAGTAGCTATCTATATTCACCTCTCTCCAGTCTTATATGAAACACTGAGAAAGGCTTTTATTAAACTGTGCTTTTTACTTCATTAGGTTGATAAAGGCTAATTGTGACATGTCTCAAGCCTCTGCAGTGTGTGTGTGTATTTCTTTTTTTTAATGTGCAGGAGCATTTCTGCAAGTGTATATTTTGTTACAAGAGCTTTCTCTCCAGTGACACACACATACACACACACCACAGTGTGCTTCTGTGTTGCCCCACATGTCACCCCCATCCAGGAGAAAGGGAGACAAAGCGAAAGAGAGAGGGAATGATAGAGCGAGAGACAGGGCGATGGAGAGATGGAGATGAGGGGGGTGCCTGCAGCGCCTGTCTGGATGTAAACAATGCTCCTGAAGGATCGGCAGCAAACTGTCAGCTGCTCATCTTTGTTGTGTCATTTAACCATCTCCGTCTATGCTCAGCCCCCCCCACGCCTCCCTTCACTAACTCCTACTCCCTCCACCTGACACACCCCCGCACCCCCCACTCCCGCACCCCACTCACCATGCAAAGAAGCGCATGAATATTTTACATATCTGCATCTCTTCTCCAGCCCCCCCCCATCTCCATTCTGTGGGACTAATTCTCAGACTGTCTGAATTTGCATCTTTCTCTCACTTTCGCTCTCACTCAGGCACACACACATACAAACACTGAGGCTGACGAGAACTCGTCCAAGCCGGTGCCACGCAACAGCGGCCAGGAAGTCGGCAGACAGTTACCATAGCGACCTTGCGTAGATGTTATTTTTTTTTCCTTTCCTTTCCATCTTTTATGCTCTTCCTTTTTTTTTAATGATGGCGGTGGCTGTTCCGCCTGCGAGCCTGTCTATCTATCTGCTCCAATCAGCCGCTTCGCTCGGCTTCAAGTGTAAGCACTGTCTCTGGATGGCAATGGAGTGGCAGCAGTGTGTGCTTGTGTGTCTGCGTGTGTGTGTGTGTGGGCTCAGGTAAAAGTGGATTCAGCAGACCAGTAAGCGATTAGTGTGCTAACCCAGCCTCGTGTCTTTGTCTCAGCTCGATTACCTTGTTGTTGTTATTATAGAATGAGTTCAATGAAAGATAAGCAGCACTGTGTTTGTTTCTGCAACTGCTCTGTTAAAATCCACAGTTCAGTCTCACAACAGCATTTTTGTCTCTTTGCCTCTCGACCATCAACCCCTGTCCCTCTCACCAGCTGAGGAACCTGGTAGATATGTGCATCAACCCTGACCCGGAGAAGAGGCCGGACATCACCTACGTGTACGGCATTGCCAAGCATATGCAGAACATGACTCAGGGCAGTTAGGCCCACAGTTACACACACTATAGCTTGCAGAACTCCTCCAGGCTTCCCTCCTTGCTCTTCATGCTGGACTCATACACATCTATCAGCTTTTATACAATAACTAACTCCAGAGTCTAGCTCCTTGTGATAAGTAATATGTGTAACACATTTGTATTTTAAGGTTATGGTACGGTCGATAACATGACTTAGACCCAGACCTTTTCTGCCCTAGGATAAAGATCATAGAGATTAAAGTTTTTTTTGTCAGATGGACCTCCCATTCCTTAGACTTCACTAATGTTACAGCACTGAAAATCAATGTATTGTAACTCACTGCTGTGTGTGTATGGCTTTAAAACGCATGTCCTCTGTACTTTCATATAGTAAAGTGAAGCGGTTCTTCAGCAGCTGCTATGAGCGGATGCATTAAGAAGCAGATTTACTGGAAAAATGACGGTGTTACCAGTTACTCACCCTTACAGTCCCACCAGTTAATCGATGCAAATGTTCTTAAAATGACCCTATAAGACCTCCGGTGGGTCTTATGAGAACTTTGATCAGTAAATGGCACGAAAGACTATAAAAACTATAAGAACAATAATAAAACTGAAGTGAAGAGATTTTCACTCAGTGGCAGCGAAGCTGAGAGACGTAATAGAGTGTTAATGATGGTTGAAGCGTTGTTGTGTTGCACTTTTTACCCTGGTACTGTAAGGTTTGCAGGGTGACTATATCTAATGAATGTATTAGGAAAGGAAGGATCATTAAGGGTAGACTAGAGATGCGCTGGGGGGAAAACATGGACAAATGTCTCCACAACACTTAAATTGTCAGTCACTTGAAGCCTTTGTAGTGCTTTGAAAATTTCAGGATGACACTTTTTTGATAGCCTAGAAGGAGTTGTTGAAGCTGTAAAAGAAGCAGTTTTATGTCTACTGTTTACCTGAGTCACTGACGCCAAAAACATTTTCTCTTTGGCTCAACTCAAGCAAGTTATACTGCCATTACTTATTGTTAGCTTCAAAGGAAGACATAAAAAAAAATCTAAATTATCGAACAATCATGACCCAGTGGATGCATTTGACCCACAAGAAAGGTAGTATATGCAGACAAAAAGTTGTAATTAGTGTTGCTGTGTAAGTTTGCAGTGTAGTTGTCTTGTTAAATGACAAAATGTGTTGAAGAGATACCTTGTGTAACCGTCCACATTATAAGTTTATCCCAGTTTAACTACCTGATGTACGTCCTCAGTTAAGATACCAAAGAGAAAAGTCACACATAGAGAGAGCAGTGAAAGCGTTTAAAAGACTTGTGCTGAAAAAAAAAATGAAAACAAGCACCAAAGGGGCTTATTTCGTTTTACTGTACATAACGAAAAAGTTCCAATGCACCTACACACACACACACACTTACATACATACATACATTCATACATTTATAGTGAATGGGTTTACACCAGTTAGTCATAAAGGAGCCTGACTACTGCTGGTTTACACGATGAATATGATAATATGTCAAAATTATATGATAATGCTTTATTTCAGTGTCTAATGAATTTTCTTTTAAAATGATAAAATAGCCTGTTAACCATTCATTCAAATTATTATACACGTATGCCCATGTTTCTCATGTTTTGTTTTTTATTTTTAATTAACATTTACAGATGTGTTATATACAAATTCAAAGCTTATAGGTGCAAGATAATGTAAGTTATTTTGTTTTGGTCAACAGAATATTTTGATAGTGTGTTGATAGTAGATATTTGTCTGAGACTTGCAAATACAGTGTTTGCATTTTTTGTTTGCAGTCGTCCTTATTGCTGTTGCTTTAAAAAGCTTTTCTTTGTCACTGCAGTAAAAAATGTCTACATTTCAGGAATTACCTTTATTTTTCATCATCTTCACCTGCCTTTACTGTCTTCCATCTCTGTGCTCTCTTAACATGATTGTCTGTGTAGCACTACAACCATTAAGTTTTGCTTTAAAGCACCTTTTAGATTTTAAGTAATAATACAGTGCTGAACTTCTCAAAGAAATTGGCAGAACTCAACAGCAAAAATTCAAAAATGCCTTTTCTTTTGGATTCGCTCAAAAGCCCCATATGTTTCACCAAAGCATCATAGGCAGTCATTAGGGAAACAGCCCCGAGAAGAAAGTTATTGATGGGCTGTTATTTTATCATATGATGTCCTGAGACATTTTCCTCCGTTTTCTTGTCTTTTATTAAAACTAAATGCATATGTGTCGCTTTTATCCATCATCTTGTTAGTTAAAAACATAATTCTTTATGTGGTGCAAAAATCAGGTTGCATTGCCTTAAAATACAGTATTCTGTTTATGCACCGAAAAAAGAAATGCATTTTTTTTAATTCAATTTTATTTTCTACTCATCACTAGAGGGCTGTTCATAACATACAGTGCTAAGTCACTTTAAGGCTCAGGGCCTTTTCTTCAAGGGAGTCTTTTTTTCTTTTTCTTTTTCTTTTGTCCTTTTGTCTATTATTTCTATTTGTCTATTTGTAAAATATGACTGTACTCTCCTGTGTCAGGTTGGTATGGGTGAGTCCAGGGTTCGCCGGAATGTCAAATATTGAAATTAATATTTATTGTTTTGGGTAGTTTTTGGATGGTTGTTCTCTGAACATTTCATGTGAAAGTAAAGGCCCTCATCACAAACGCCTTGTATGCTGACTAACTGCAATAAAGCTTTCTCTTGGACATTAGAGTGAGTGCTTGGAGCTCTTCCTAGGTTTTAATAGGTTTTAAATCTCATCCGATCTTTTGAACCAGCGTCACAGTTTGAAAATAAAAACATGACTTGATTGTTTAGAGTTCAGTAATAAAAAGAGGTCACACTGTAATGTTCATGAAATTCCAAATGTCTTCAAGCCCAGCTAGCATGATTCAGACGCAGCTGCAGCTCTTTTAGACCAGCAGCTTTGGACCAGGTGGGTTGTTTAAGGAAGGACTGAATGTCAAAGGCCAGAATGAGCCTGTGCTTCCCCACACAATAAAGTCTGAACATCAGCAAATGATGCCAACTTAGGGATAAGTATATACATATAACTTCCATTTTTTGTGTAACAGTTTTACAACATAACCCAGAAAATAACTGACACACATTTACGTCCTGCAATAAATTCCGTAGACATCAAAGTTTTTGTAAAATACAGTAGTTTTCAGTGATAAAGGGCAATCTGATCATTAATCCATCGTATGTGATGTCCTGTTATTTTTTCTTTTTTCTCCTGACTCAAAAAGTTGATGAAGATGACCTGAAAGCTCAATTTAATCTCAGACAGCAAAGCTGATTATGTTGCAACATAGTTTTTTCTGGAAAAGAGATTTTTTCTTTTTTCTCTTACTGAAACATGTTCACTTGTCTGGTAATAGGTTAGTATGCGTTAACCCAGGTAAGTATGGATGTTGGATGTTTTAGATGTTTAGAAAAAAATATTTTTTTTTCCAAAAAACAAAAACTATTACTGATGGGCTTCCTGCGACTAGAGGTCTAATAAGTTATTGTCCAGTTACTGTGCATTTTGTTAACTTGCAAAAACTCCAATTATAGTTGGTAAACTTTGATCCATGTGCATTGTGTGCAGGCAAAAGGCCAAACTGCTTAGAAAAACTACTCTTCAAAAAAAGAGCTGTGTATGTAAGGACAAGGCGTCATACTCTGCCACTTCATCCTATTTGCTTTATTTGTTTTCTCTTTGTGCTTTTTGTATGTGAGTTTCTGTTACCTGGACCAGCTGCCTGTCTACACAACAACTGTAACAACAAACTAGATACAATGAGACAGTCAAACTGATGCGGTCGGTAAATTGTGAAAGTTTGTTTACTTTCTGGACTCTCTGCACCTCAGAACATAGATATTGTGGGCTGGTACACACAAGATGATGAAGATGATGAAGGATGGATGTCGGAGACCTTCAGAGTTATTGTCTGAAAATGATCTAAGTTAAAGATTGTCCTTTCATCCATGGAGTTATTCTTGTCACTGCACTGAAATCAGCTGAGTATTAACATACACAAAGTGAATCTTAACTGGTATAGTAATTGAATTTGTTATAGTGTCGTCTTTCTTGATCTAAGCAGCTGTAGACCAAAGGGCTCCGGCTCCGATCATTTCTTGCTCTCATAGAGTTTTCCACGTTCTAAGAAGACAGTGATGACAACATCTTTTTCATCATCTGATTTTTGCACCTTTCAATGCCTGTGTGTCATTATCCTTTTAGTTAGAAAAACATAATTTTGACACATTCAAAACAATAAAAAGTCTCTTATTGAAAAACTAAACGCACAAATGAATTCCTTGATTCCTTCCAACACCAAAAGAGAGATTTTATCACTTTGGTTTCAAGTAAAGTGATTTTTGCAGTCACAGGTTTTAAGATTGCCAATTCTGCTAGATTTGCCAGTGTGAGCAGTTAAAGGTGCAAATTGCTTTTACCTGTTTTCATGTGGATCCATTGACAATGTGAATGACCGACAAAATCACTTTACCTTTAGTCTCTCCACTTACTGTGACAGCTGTAATCAGCAGTGAGATCTTTATATTAGAGGAAATGTTGTTTCTATTTTTGCATAAAAGTTATTTGAAACAGGACATTTAATTGCCATTTTTGCATGACCCAGCTCTAACATTATTTAATGCTGCAGAGCTGGTGACCTGCTAACTTCGATAACAAACAGATTCAAGGCCAAAGATGCAGCTGACATCATTTATGTCATCTTTATCTGAAATGTATTCAAATGAAGCACTGAGGTCTTGATATTTCACAATCTTATTTTACTAAATGAGCAGAAAATGAGAAGCGAATGAACGTTATGAATTACTGTTACTCAAACATTTCACTTGTTTTAGTTTTAATCCCCGTTAGTACAAACACTATTAATAAATACAACACAACACTTAGAAACTACAGAACTGATATACTTAAATATTAGCAAATTTACTTGTTTGGTTGTCGAGCTTGTTTCGAGCTCTATGTGCTCGCAGTGACAGTGGCTGAACGCATCCAGGTGACACTGAGCTGCTTTTGTCACGGATGCTTTTGGTGATTCTGAAGGACAGGTTTCACACGCTGCCCTACTGATTAGACGTACTCTTTTGGTTCTCTCAGTCTGAGTAAGATTTGGGGTGAGTGAGTCTCCTGTTAATGAAACCTTTTGTATTTGAAATCTCCAGTCGCCTACCACTTTGTGCCCTGTCTCAGTTTCTCTGTTTCACTCAACAAGCTTCAGTTTATTGCATATACTGAAAGTGTCTTCAATGCAGTTAGTGAACTACCAAATCAATTTATGACTCTCTAAAATCTTCTGTCAAATTAATGGTAAATAGACAACAGTTATTAATAACTGGTGCAGTTATTTTCTTTGTGCAGACTGAAGCTACTATGTTCTCATGTTGCTTTTAAAAGTCAGAATTATGAAAGTCTATAATAAAATCTCAAAAATGTCTCATCTTATTTTTTTTCTTGCACAGAACACAGCTACTTTAGAACCACTTAAGAACATAAAGTCTGCAGATTTGTCAATTTAAAGTTGCAGGAGGGGACTGACGTGCTCAGATAGAAATGACTTCAATGATTTTGAGAATGCCGGGTCGTAATAAACAGTGTTAAACTGATAGCTCTACAAAACCAAATCAGCGTTCTTTCATTTTCAAATAAAAAGAAAAAGAAATGGCCAGTTGTATAAAAAAATGTTATTTTCTCTTAAAAAACAGTCACTAACATATTTTTTAAAAAATCTGCTTTTTTGCATCTTCAGGAGTGAAGGTTGACAGATACAGAGACCTGACTTCACAGAGCACCTGTTTGTTTACAAGCTGCCTGCATTTCTAAAAGCACACTATGTTTATGTTGTGTAGAGTTACTTACAGTAAACAGTTGGCTGAATTTTGACTTCAGCTCAGAGCAGCAGGATCCTGAGACCACAGAGAGCTGCCTCATCCAGCTGTTTGGGTGCATACGCATCTCCAAGAGGGGACCAAGAGAAGATATTTGCACGCCAATAAAGAAGTTGTGTTTCAACTTTTTTATTGACTCGAGATGGTGATAAGTTTTACGATGCAGCTTTGGTATAAAAAATCAGAAGTCTGCTTTCATTTAAATATCACATCCGTTTAAAGTGTGAAACTCCTCTAAATGAGGGAGAAATTGCTATTTATATAAACAACACTGCCTGTTTCCCGACTTTTAAACACTGCATTGCTGGTTTAAAATTGTTTTATCCCAGATTAAGAGGAGAGCTGCAGGTTTGGTGATCTTTAAAAACTCTGTTGTTCTAGGCTCAGTTTGCTGTGGGACTAAAAAAGCTTCACAATTTCGCAAGGACGTCTGATTTCAGACATGAAACATAAAGCACTTATTTTACTGCCCTCTCTCTCTCTCTTTTGCAGACTCCTTCCTGCTTTTAGGCTCACAGGCCAACAGTATTATAGCCTGGCCATGCACTCAAAATCACACATGGAACTACTTTTCATAAATGCGGCAGAAAGATGCCGTCTTTTCTCCCAGTTTTTAAGAAGGGAAACTCTTTGCCGTTCGCTCCAGGAGTGAATGTCTTCATTTGTGGGACTCGAATAATTTCTCTAGTGTTGTTAGTGTGTTTGAGGTCATTAGCGGAGTGTTTATGGTCTCCTTCCTTCTTGCGTCCCCGGAGTAGCCCCCTCCCGTTTCCCCCTTACTCCATTCTGTAGGTTCCCTTCACTCCACCCACCAAGCTAACCCATCCCTCTGGGTCCTCCAAGTCCCTCTTGGCCAAGGAGCAGTGGGGGTGGGCCCTGGCTCTCGCCCTGTAATGAACTCCACAGGGACTGCTGTTCAGTTTCATCACAGCAAAAATTGCTCCCATGGAGCCCTGAACACAGTGAAAACAAACAAAAGTAAATATCTGGAATTAATACACGAGCTGTTTGGCTTTGGCCCCACCCTCGCGGACCCCTCTGCTTCAGAGTATACAGATATTTATATATATATTACTAGAACCTGGCTCTGCTTTTTGAGTTTAATGATGAGAAACAGTTTTTGAAAAGTTAGGCAACATGCTGTTTCTCCCGGCTGTCTGCCACACATCCCAAATCCATGCATCCCTAAGTCCATCTGGTGGTGAAAAGCCTTCACTGCAGTTTGCATTTAGTGGAGGGTCCTTTTGTAAAATAAAGTATGAATATTCTCTGTAGCTGACAAGAGTTTCTATATAAGTCTATTCAGATCATTCAATGCAGCTCATGCATAAAGTTGGAAATCAATACAACCAACATGTGGACTGTCAATGAGATCATTTCATGTCTCATCACATACTCAAGACAAAGACTGAATGTAAAAATGTGGAGTCTAAACATTATATTGCAGATTCACCAAAATTTTGAGGGTTTTTTTTTCATTTTTTTAAGACTCAAAAAAAAACATTGGATAGTTGCAAAAAAAAGTGCATCTTTAAAGCTGCACGCAAACAGTTTAGTTAAGCAGCTCATATTCTTGCGAGTCCACATGTGAAACCACATTCTGCTGCAGAAAATGTTTTTTTTTTTTGCTGTGTGTGAAACTGCAGCTTTAACTTCCACTTTAGCTGAAAAAGAGGAAGACCTGCACTCATATCTAAAATGCTTGTTTTTTAAATAAGTGTGAGTTGAAAGATATGATTTTTTTAAGGCACTTCGTAAGTGCGTTGAATGCATTTGTGTAGATTAAAAATAGAAGAAACAGCAGAATAATCTCTCAGCTCATCATTTGTCCCAGGTGATCTCTGAGTGTTCTGAGGCAGAAAAATGGGGCCGTTCTAGAGGACATTGACTTTTTTTTTTTTTATCCCCCATGCTTGTTTGTTTTGTTTTTAGAAGCCTGGAATATCAATATTTTTTTGCACATTTGAAATAGCTTGTGGCGCATGCTTGGCAATGGCAGCCTGAGCTTCAAACATATTAGTTTGCTGGGAGAGAAGAATCACCAGGGACAGTCTCCAAACACAAGCGGGAACAGCAGCACAGTCCTGTTCATCATTTGAAAGCTGCTATTGTTTGAACTTGGGTAACTTTAAACAGGTTAAACTCATATTTAGAATGAAACGGTTGTCTTGTAGGCCTGTTCGGTTTTTCAGGTTAGAAGATTTGTCAGCAGCTGCTCTCCAGGGAACATGTTGAGAGGTTCAGGTAAAGAAAGACGGTCCCTGCAGTCATTTATCAGTTGGAAGCTACACCCAGCAGGCCGCAACTGGCGTCACTCATCAGCAATGCTGCTGACAAACCAACATATGTGTAGGCAGGCACACACACACAATAAACACCACACATAATAAGCATGTGTACGCTGGTGTAATGAGTGACTTTTGCTCCGCATGTCCTTAATCTGCAACCACCAGGCCATCACAGAGGGGGCACAGTAAAGAACAAGCAGCCTGCAGTGAGCTGAGCCAGAATAAAAAGCCAAGTGGCTCACTAAACCCGTCAGAGGCTCTTAAAAGGCACACACACTGCTTCTCCTTCGTCTGTCCGGCAGCCCTACAGGAGGTTTATAAAACACTGGCCCGCAAAACTAAACTGGGAAGCATCGGTCCAGCCTTCCGGAACGGGCGTTTTCACAAACTGTAAACTATTGGAAACAAATGTCGTCTTAAACGTGTTCAAAAGAAACCTGATCCTCAGAGACACTTTACAGGTGGCCGGGGGTGTGTCAGATGTAGACAGCCCTCACTAATACACACACACACACACACACACAAACTCACGCACACTCACACACCACTGCTGGCTTTTGCTTCCTATGTGAGACTTTATTCACTCACCTCCTCCCCTCTCTGTTGACCAGACTACTTCCTGTAAACAGAGAAAGATGTCAGGTCCTTGTGATAAAATACTCTTGTGTTTCTAAAAGAGTATCTATTGAAGTAGTTACTTGTAGTAACTTCCATGAAATTCAGCAAATTCTTTTCGCAATTTTAAATTAACTAATGCTTTAATACTGTGTTCAGAGGTTAATTTACATGGTGTAAATTTGAGCAAATCAATGATCCTCTTGACAACATGCTGAATTCAGACCAGGTTTTGTTTTAAGGTGAATCTGTTTCAATCAATCTTCATCATCATCTCATGTTCTGGGACATAACTCCCTGAGAATCCTGTAGTGGTAAACATTTGAGGTTTTATGTCCTCCTAAGTTGCCTATATTTCAGCCGTATGCCAGGCTTCCGAAAGGATTTCCCTCACTGTCACAAGCACATGTGCACGGCTCCCGTAAAATAAGCACTCTGGCCATAAACTCGCCAATGAGCTGTCCCCAAATAACCACATCTGTCAGCTCAACTTAAACAGGCCCAAAAGAGTCACTTTTAAGAAGATGAACGGACACTGTCGGCTGCACAAAGACACTGTTTGAGGAACTTCTTATCTCTGTCATGAAATAAAAATGTAAAAGAAATGGTGAGAAGTGTTCATGTGCTCCTCAAGACTGTGAAAGACTGTGAAAAAACTGATTCATCTGACGTTTAAAGCTAAAAAAAATAGTTCAAAGAACATTTTAAATGATTCTCTTATCCAAAAAAAAAATTTGACTTTGTTCTTAAGCTAAAACAAACTTTAAAGTTTGAGGTGCTCTCTAAACTGATGTGTCATATTTTAGTTGTTAAACCAAACTCTCGACATGCAACATTATGTAATGCTGCAGTTTCCCTCTCATTTCCGTGGCACTTGAACTGACTCTGTTTTATTACCAGCCACGTTGGATTTAAAACCATCGCACACTTGCACACAACTCGCAGGCAGCTCTGCATCTCACCTCATAACAGTAAAGCCCGGGACAATAAACTGATTGCTGGTCTCAAATTTAGGCCGCGTAGTTTGCGTCTCAGGAGTGATTTAAACACAGCTGCTGCGAGATGAGCTGAGACCCGTATGAGTGTGTGAGTGTGTGTGTTGGGGGAGAGGGGGGTGTTTTACCTGGCCATGCTGTGTTTCCTTGTTCTCACGGTCCTTCTCTGAGCCGCAGCCAAACCCTCCGCCCCCCCTGCACTCAGTCCCCTGCCCCCCCCACTCCCCTCTTCTGTACACTGACTGTACGTCCTCTGACATTATAAACAAAATGTCCTCCTTAAAAAGTACAGTTTAAAAGGTTGCTGAGGAGGGAGGAGAGGATGGATAAAAGAGCACACAGGGAGTCGGGGTTGCTGTCAGCGTATCCCAGATAAGTTCTGCACGTCAACTCTAAGAAGAAGCTTAAAAACGAGCCCTAAGAAGAGGCATTGTCTGGAAAAATAACAGTAGTCAGTGTATTACTAGCTGCACCTGAAAGACAGGCGAGGAGCCAGACACACTTTTTTATGGTTCAAAAAAAAAAAAAAGGATAAAATAAAACTTGGATCATGGTGAAATGCCTTCTGTTCTGGATATAATCAATAGCTAAAGAAGAATCCAGTTCAGGGTTGTCTCTCATATTTCAATCCCTGCTCTTCTGTGATCAATAAAAGTGAGCTGAAATCAAAGCGGGCCCTCTTTACTATTGTCTATTCAACGTTAGCAGACAAAGACTGAGGAGCCTTTGATCGCCCTGTCTGCAGGGCCCACAGCTAAACACAGACCCCATCCTCCCACTCCCACCCACCACCTCCAGGTGAGCTGTGTGTGTGTGTGTGTGTGTGTGTAGGCTAACCAAAATGTTTTTCACACACACAAACACGAGCACACACACACACAAAAAACAAAAGCACTTTTTATAGGAATCAGAGAGGGAAGCTATGAGGTTGTGTCAGCTGGCAGGTCATCACATGAGCTGCTGGCCACTGTGACACAGTGTGTTGCTTGTGTGTTGCTGTGTGTTGTGTTGTGTTGTGCAGTTCGTGGGTGAGCTGTTCAGTTGTGCTGTGCTGTGTTCAGTGGACATTTATGTCCTCTTCCTCTCCTCTGTCTTCTTCTTCTGTTTTTTTAGTCCTCTTCTGTATTCATGTTGTTTTTGTTCTGTTCTGTCCTCCTCTGGTTTTGCCTCGTTGTTCCTGCCGTGTCCTCTTCTTTTTTATTCCTTTTTTGTCCTTTTGGGGTTTGTCTTCTTTTGTCTTTTTTCCATCATTATCTGTTTTGTCTTCTTGTTCCTGTCATGTCTTCCTCCATCTCTCTCTCTCTCTCTGTCCTGTTGTGTTCTCCACAGTTTGTCCTGTTCTGTCTTCTTCCCTGTCTCACTCTGTCTAACTCCATGTTCCTGTTGTCTTTCCTTCAGTGTTTTGTTATTTTCTACCTCGTCCAAGTTTCTTTTTTTACTTCCTCAACCATATTTGTGTCCTCTTGTGCTCTTTTATTATCTGCTGTTAAGTTTTTCTTGGATTTTTCTCCTTTTATCTCATCCTGTCCTATTTTTTGCCTCCTTGTAAATGGTTCCTTCTGTTTTATCCTTCTCAAATTTGTCTTTTTCTGTCCTAAATGCTTCTCTTTTGTTCTCTTCTGTCTCCATCGGTCTTCTTGTCTTCTGATTTATTTATTTCTGTTCTAAATTCTATCTCTTCTTTCTTTTTTGATTTAACCTCCTCTGTCCTGTGCCATCTGCCTCTGGTTTGTGCGAACTTTTAACTATCATGGTCTCCTCTGACTTGACTTCTTTTAAAATGTCCTCTTGTCTTCACTGTTTTGTCTTTTTCCCTCATGTTTTGTACTATTCTATTATGTCTGACTAGTCTTCATTCTTTTTAGTCCTTTCTAGATTGATTTTCTTCAGCCCTTCACACATTTGTTCTTCCATTCTGATGCATCTTCTTGTCTTCCATTGTCTTCTCCCCTGCTCTCATCTGTTTGTCTCTCTTGTAACTTTTTTAGTTTCGTCCTCTTCTGTTTGTCCTCATCTTCCTTTCTCTAAGCCATTTTCCGCCTCCTCAACCTCTGATGCACTTTGCCTTTATTCTCTTCCTCTCTTTTTCAGTGTGTCTTCTTATGTCTCTTATGTCCTTTTTGTCTGCTCTCTAATCTCCTCTTGGATCTACTGTCTTTTGTTCTATAGTGACCTCTTCCATTTTTTCACTCCTTTCTTTCTTGTCCTGTGTTTTTATCTATCAGTCCTCTTCTTTCCTGTTTCCTCTTCAGTTTTGTCTCCTTATTACCATCATTCCTCCATCTGTTTCACTCTCTTTTGTCCCTTCCTCTCCTGATGTGTTTCTTCTCGCCTTGTCTTGTCCTCTTCCATCTTTTTCTGTCTTGTCCTCATCTCTTCTCCGCAGCTCTACTATGTAGCATGTTTACTGACAGCTCAGAGGAGACACCAAAGCAGCAGGACCCTTCGACTCTCGACATGCACCTTGTTTACGAGTCCCAAACGACAGGCAGCTCCGCTAGAGCCTCCTGTGTCAGTGGAGAGGAGCGGGGAATCTTTTCGGCTTGAACACAAACACAATCTTATGATGACAGCCCACAAGAGCACACTCAAGATGAGCTTATTATATCAAGGCACAGCAGCGCACGCAGGTGCAGATTAAAACCGATGCTCTCTCTCTCCATCTGGCCCCATGAGTGCACCAGCACCGAGTACAGGCAAGCTGTATACGTGTTGACACATATTCTGGGAGTGATTAAAAGCTCAGTCACTGTGTTCATTTAGAGGTGAGGCACAGAGGAAAGTTACAGCAGGAGTCCATGTATGCGTGTGTTTTTTGTCAGGAGTGGAAGAAGTGCAGTATTTTAAGTGTTTAGAACAAATACAAGAGTTGTAAAATACTCTATTTAAAGTAAAAGTTCTGAATTTCAAAATTCTAATGATGTAAAAGTGCATAAGTATTATCAGCCAGTAAACACTGAAAGCATTTTTAGATTGCTGACACTTATAAACAGATGCACCAGCAGTCTCATACTGCTGTAACTTTTTTTTAAGACCTAGATTTAACTACTTTGAAACTTAAGTTCAGTGGGTCAGACACCTTCCAAAAGATCTCAAGATAAATCTGCGGGGTTGTGAGATGATTAATGGGAGAATAATATAAGAAAAAACTTTATGTATGTAAAATGTTAGAAGTCTTTACATCACTATGTACAATTGTGTGTATTTTATAAGCTGATATTTACCACTCCAAAAAATCTTGCTCTGAAAAGTAACCAGTAATGACAGATTTCACATAAATAAACTTAGCGAAGTGTACTGTTTTCCATCTCCCTCTGAAATTTGCTGGACCTGAACTCCATCACATTTTGCATGAGATGGCTGTACTGTATTACAGAGCAGGTGCACTTAAACACACAGTGTGAAGTTTCCGTCATTGGAGATCTCTCTCTCTAAAAAAGGTGTAGTTTGATAATTGTGACTTATTGAGGATAATGGGAGTCTTTTTCTTTATTGTTTAACAACATCTTTGCCAGTGAAAATCTACATGACTGACTCATGTAGAAATGCTCATGAACAAGGTAAGACATCAGGTTTATTCACTGTACATTCAGTCACATTTGTGAACTTCTTCCTCATTGTCTAACTGGTTTTATCCTGGAAGTCAGTAACAGGTGACAAATTAAAATGCATGTTAAAAATGCATCTTCTGGAATAAAAATTCAACATTCTTGAGGTCTGAACATGTTTGGAACATTTGGTAAACATATGCCAATACACAACTTGAATGCTATGTTGCTAAGCCGCACTTGTCTGTCCAGTCGTCATTTATTTAATGTTGTTGCTCAGTTTTAAAAGGTGAATATTTATAGTTTGTGGTGGTGGATGAAACAGAACTCAGTTTATCAGTCTCTTGTGCCTCCAGAAGTGTCTTGCAGTGTGTTTTTGGCATCTTCTTAAACCCAAACCCAGAGTTATTCTTTCCTCCTCTTTATTCTGTTGGCTAAATGAGTTACAGCTACAGCATGTCGTCTCATGATCTGTCAGTATGACCACACTCTTTAGCTCTGATGCCTAGTTACACTGCAATAACACACATACAAAATGTAGATGTAGTCATTTTCATACATTCAAATGTGGAAATGTTACATACTAAACTTCTAAGTTCAGTGCTTCAGTAAATGTACTCAGCCACTTTCCACCTTTTTTTTGCATTTGTTTACATCTTGTGTACTATTGCACTGCAAACAACATGTCATGCATTTACCTAAAAAATCTTAATTAACACCCTCGTCTCTGTTCCTAAAGAAGAAGGTAAGTGAAGGAAGTAAGGTCCGCCTCCTCTCAGCAGCCTTTTCTCACCAGTCTGTCTGCTTGTTTGCTACTTGTTCTCTGACTTGCTCATCTGCCATGTGTGTGTTTGAGGGAACCAACAGTGTATGTGCTGCTGTTCGCTCTTTCTGTGTGCTTGTTAAATGCGCCGTCACCGGGGGAACTGGGAAACACAAATGGACAGAAAGCCAAATTAAAATTTTGCACATCTCTGTTCACAGCCTGGTTTGGAAAAGGTGGAATGAAGTGACGTTTTTTTTTTTGTTTTTTTTTTTTAACCAAAGAAAGTTACAGGCAGAAATATTTAGAAAGTCATGTCCACGAAGCAAGTAGGGACTGTTTTATTCATTATTTATGAAGCGTGCCGCCAGGTCTAATAAACACTGAGATGTTATTCGGATGCCTCAAAATTAATAGACGTCGTGAACTTTATAACATCCCTCTGTCGCGTTGTTGTGTAAGGCAGAGTAGATGTTCGGCGCGGAATAAGAATCATATGCATTTATGCAAGTGAACAAACATGAGGCTGGAAGTGTGTTTTGTGAATTTGTTTAAAGGCCAATATTAGCATATAAGCGACAGACAGGACTCCTGACTTCCATTCAAAGTCGGGGGGGGGGGGCACGCTGGAATCTGTACCTAGTGCCACTCAACCGGCCCCCACACCTCTGACACTGAACCGAGGCGGACATGAAGAGCACCTTTCAAACCTGGCCGAAAGGTTACAACCTTTCAGCCGGTGGCTCCCCCTGCATTGTGCCGGTGGAGGGACCTTGGTTGAGCGAAAAGGAAAAAGGGAGACAGGAAAAAATAAGAAAAGTTAAGAACTCAGAGACAGAGCAAGTTTTCCTCTCTCTCTGTACGCCTAACCTTTAAGCCGAGTGCCCCCCTGTGACTCCTGGATTCCTGATTAGTTTACAGTATACTCCCAAATCAGCATAATAAAGCGTGTGATGAGGCTGATAAGATCTAACAGTCTGCTCTTGTTTACCCTGCCACAGCACCAGCTCCTTCTCTGCATGTGTGTGTGTCTGACCCCGAGGCACCGAGTCACTTGATGCGTCTTGCATCTCTCTCTCTAACACACACATACAACCCGCACTCACACGTGTAAACACACACACAACACCCCCACTGGTAGAAATCCTAGTTGTGCTGCCGGATCTCAGCGGAGGCCGGGAATCCACATCCCCTTTAGGCTAGTCCTGGGGTGCATTTACTCCACACGCACACATACCAACACACACACACACACACACAAACAGAAACAAACACAAGCCCACACATACATGCACGTGCACGTACACAGACACACGCTGTATCTTAATGAGAGAAGGAGACGGTGCTATGAAGGCGACAGCAGAATGAAACCTACTCACCAAGGACTGACCTGTGGTTCAGGGGCGGCAGCAGCTCGGCGGGGAGCTCCTCTCCCAGCACTGATCAGAGGGCTGCTCCGCTAAGGCTGCTCACGCTGACGGCGCTGGAAAAACCAACTGATTAAACGCCACTGTCGCCTCAGCTCAGCTGCTATATGGAAAGAAAGCTTCCTCTCTTTTATATATTTTTTTTTCACTCACTGTTTGTTTGTCAGTCTCCTTTGTTTTCTTTGTCCTCTGCCGAGACAGCGGTGTCGGTGGATCGGAGCTGTGAGCGTGAGGGATTTGTGCGTAATTAGCTGAAACGCTCACCCAAGCAAGCACAAAAAGTTAAAATTTTAAACTTTTTGAACTATACTCCTTTTTTTTAGCGCTATTTCACTGACACTCTGCTTCACTTCCAAGATCAAAACCTTGCTTCATGGTAGAAATATATTTTATTTGAGTCTTTGGAGTACATGGACAGAAAAACAGTGCTGCCAACTTGCAAGTCCCATTAACAAGTTGTGCAAACTTCAAATTGTGCAAAGCCGACACATGAAAAAAGTCATGACTGTGAGAATATATGAATATACTGATGAAATGTTCACAGAGTGACAGACAGACAGCGTAATTGGATCCACTGACCACTGTTTTAAAGTTGAGCAATCCCACCCAGTCTATTATTTATTATTTTAAATAGGTTTCACAGAGGAGCGGGAAAAAAAACTCCACCAAAACCAAATGTTCAAATGTGTATTTGTATTCGTGAGGAACTCTGGCCACATGACGACTTATAGCTATTGTTTATAAAAAGCAATTTTGCACACCAAAACTTTCTGAAAAGCTTGTATTTCTTGCAAATTAATACATTTATTGGAACCTCCAGCTGCTGCATAATATAAAAAGCCAGTTTATAATTAAAAAAAGCTCAGATAAAAGGGTCCACAGGAGACATGAGAAGATAAAGCTTCGGGGTCAGAGGTTGAGGGCGGCCCGCCTAACACACCTCTCCGTTAGTAGCCAATTCACAGTTTCTCTGGACCATAAAAAACTGATTCTCTGTCTGTGTTTGACCATATAAGGTGCGGATGTAACATTGTTGAATGTGGAGACATTCTGGCACAAATGAAGGGTTAGAGGACTCTGCCCATTATCTGTGCCCTCTGGCCTAGTTGGGCGAGTCATCCAAGGATGGGCATCGACTCTGCCAGCCCCGGGGCCAGACTTCGCTGATTGCCAGCCCCCTCGTGTCATGGGCACAATGTCAGCAAGCCTTTGTTGGTGGATCTCAACAAAAGCCATGCATCAGATTTGAGATACAAGAATGTAAAATTAAATCATTATGATCGATTAATTTAGAAGAGAGTTGGAAAATTATTCTGGAATGTTGGGATTTGACTTGAGTGCAGTGGTTTGCTGAAGCCAGTGTTCAGTCAGCTGCCCTCCATCCTTCTGAGCCTCTCGCCCTTGACTGACACAGTTTGGCCGGGGGCTTCTCTGGCCAGAGTCGACAGATCATGGAAGAGCTGGAAGAAAGACAGGACAGGGGCAAACAAAGGAGGAAGCTCGCTGCCATGCCCTTGAATGAGAGCTGCTCTAACAGACAGACAATAGCCACCTTGCATATCCAGCCAAGTCAACTTTTCACTTATCTTCCCCAGTTTTGTCTGCCTATTTTTTTTTTCAATTTAAAAAGTTAGCCTTTCTCATTTCAAAGTCACTGTCCACCCTTTGCCCCCGCTGTGACAGCCAGGAAAGAAGCGAAGATCTCCAGGCAAGACAGAATGAGATCCTTAGTGTTACCTCATCTGGGCCCATCGGCAGCAGAGGAAGGAAGGGAAGAAATAGGAAAAGGAAAAAAGGAAGGAGGAAAAAAATAAATAAAAACAAGTGGGCAGGGGGAGCTTCAGCAGGTTAGGGGAAGCAATGGCTGGCAGCACAAAGAATGGTTCTCCTTCTGTTTTTCACCTCCATTAATATCTGAGCTCCAGCCTGCATATATCCTCATTCATTATTCATGAAGCGACCAGGAAAGAACGCAAGCGAGGAGGAAGGTGAGAAAGCAAAGGCCAGAGATAGTTCCAATCAGTCCCGGTTTAAATGACACTGAGTGACAGAGCCTGGGGTTTTACGACTTGCTGTTCAAATGAGACTCTGCGCTGTGATGAAAGGTCCACATCGGCCCGCCGTTAATGACCGGCAGGATGCATTAGAGGCTGCACCACTCGTAAAGCCGGCTACCACACTGGGTAGCAAATTTGCCCAAACTAACTTATTATGGTTCCACACAGCAGCACTGTGTGAACACTGCCACATACTTAACTTACCTGAGCCTGAGCTGAGGTAAAGAGCAGCTGGATACATGGAAAGCAAAAGCAAAAAAGGGACTGTGATTGATGCAGTTTCCACTTATCAGCCCATTCAGACAATAAGAAAATATTTCTCCATGCATTTTTTTACAACAGACCTACTGCACATGACTCTCAACCAAACTTAATATTGCACTGCTACAACTAAAAAACAAACCTATTTTTTTTCATAAGATGTAAAAATTCTATGTAAAAACCAAAACGGACAACAAATTAATTGCACTAAGTCTGATATCCCTCTGTACCACAGACCTCCACTAAATGTCCAAAATCTATTAAAACACATAAAGTAGCCACATTGTTGCATGGTTTTCCTTCATTACAGTGAAAATTAGCCTTTTATTTAACATCGATCCCACAAGCAACATTCTGCTCCTGGAAATACATTTAAATCAGTTCACAACAAATGCACAAGTTCCTCCTTTTTGAGTAATATGTAAAAACTACATTTTTTTATTTAGCTTTTTATTAATATATAGTAGCAGAAGTATATAAGTAGAGAATTCTAAAGGTGTCAGGATATGGACTTTGTTTTTTTTATCACATTTTACTGGACTAACAAGATAATATAAAATATCACAAGCATTTATACTCACATTGTTCCCCAAACTATCACTAAACTGCATTATTAACACAACATCTCAATTGTACAGTTTTTTTCTTTCCTAAGAGGTCTAGGCAAATGAAACACTATCAGCTGTGTTCCAATATTCTGTCTAAAAGCTCAAATCTTTTTTGTGATTATGTATTTCATGTGGTTAATATTAATACTATTCTTTTCCCCCCTCGTGTGCTTAAACACTCTTGAAATGAAGTGAATTTGATGCTTAGTCAGATCAGTAAAACTGCTGTCCCTCAGGCACTGATGTCACTTTAAAAATGCCACACGCCTACCAGGATCATTTTGAGAGATTAGTGAACAAAAATGAAAACAAGCCTTCAATGAATATGTTACAGTAAAAAGGGAATTTTTAAGCAGAATGTATAGTAAGCATTTTGCAAAAAAATATTTTATCATCTCATGGGGCATCTGGTGAGTATGCTTTCACTGTCTATGTGTGTTTGTGTGTGTGTGTTTTCCTGAAGTCTCAGAAATGGTAATGCCCTTAACCCCAATGCAGGGAAGACTTAACAGTTGGTATTGACTTTGTGAACATTTACCATTGAGGATTCAGACTATTCAATTCTATTTCAACTGAGGGCTGCAGACGGAGAGGGAGGAAGTCCCTAGGCTCCATGTTGCTCACACACAAAAATACACATGCACACACACACACACACTCGCATACACAAGCACACAGTGGCACACACACTCAGACTCCATGTTGCATGTGTTATTCTCCAGTGATATCGACTCAATCGGATTTTAACCCCTCTCTGCTGGAGCCGCACAGAGACAAACGCTCTCAACATAACAAAGGCTGTGTGTGTGTGTGCGTGTGTGTGTGTGTGTGTGTGTGTGTACACTCTGCCTGTATGTTTTTAGATTGTTGTTAAGATATGTAGCCCTTTGAATAGCCGTCACACATGGGAGTACAAATGTGCCACTTATGTCAGTGTAAATAAAACTATAATCTACATTTTTATACACATCACTTTTCATTTTTACACACTTAAACCAACTCTGTGCTTATAGAAATGGTCCAACATTTTTTGGAATACACTTTTTCCAGTTTCTTACAAATATTGTTACCATTCTTACATACATGTATATATAGTAACAGTAAAGTCAGCATCTGGTTAGCTTAGCTTAGCACCGTCAGTAAAAAAGAGGGGAAACATTCAGCCTGACTCTGCTCTGGCTCTGTTTCTTTGGTGGGAACAGAAACTTCCTCTGCTTGCAACTTGCTGTGGCCAATAAACAGTCCAGAACATAACCACCTGTAAACTGGTTGTAGTTTTTGCTATTTGGCTTTTGTATTGCCAAAAAAATGAGAAAAGATGTGAATTAGTGAGCTTCATTGGCTCTAGTTAGACAGACCCAGGCAAACTTTTTCCCTTTGTTTCCAGTCTTTGAGCTAAGCTAGGCTAACTAGCTTAAACCTTATTTTTAACAGTCAAATATGAGAGTGCTCTGTCTTTTCATACAGCTATTGCCCCACCAGAAAGCACATAAGCCCATTTCTCTTAATGTCAAACAATTCTGACTCATTTTTCTGTGCATTTATATGAGTTTTTACACTTTCAATGCCCCCTTATTTTTTGCGGAGGGACCCTTGGTTTTCTGTCCTCAACCATTTTTCAGTCTCTGCTCTGTTCTTTAACTGTGCTTTCTGGGGATTGATTCCACACAGCCACACATCCTACCAGGACAACCCCCTTCAACTGCCCACTCAACCCACCCACATCATTTCTACAGTATATGTGAGCATTAGGACTTGTCACAGCTCCTCAGTCAGGCCCTTTATCAGTCCAGGCCATAGATTCTCATTAAACGGTTGAATCCCCAGTCCCTGACACTTTGGCCATCACACGTCCTATCTGCCATCTCTCCACCACTGACCATTTGTCCGATCCAACTGGACAGATAGCCGTTGAGCGACTGTGCTATTGTTTGCCTCACGCAGTGCTAGTGTGGCATTTCTTCACTGCTTCTATTTCATGCTGGCAAGCAAACACTCACATTTAAGCTGCTGTAAGCATGCACCAAAAGATACCTCACGGTCGGCAATTAGTCAAAAAATCCCACCCTGAGCCAAAAAAGTGCATTGCATGTGCAGCAGTACATCTCTGCTTACTGTAACTTGACTGGAAGATTGGCTAATCAGTTTAACCAGTGGTCAAACGCGGTCAGGAGATAGCCAACGCTGTGTGGTCACTAGATAAGAGGCGCTACTCCTTGAAAGCTGGGCGAGCTGCCTCGTTAGTGCTGGGTCAGTGAACTGCCGTCCAGATTTCTAAATGGCCACTCACAGTTCAGAACTGGCTCTATGTGTGTGTGTGTGTGTGTGTGAGAGAGAGAGAGAAAGAGTGGTGTAACTGCTGTCTCTCTGGACTCTCTAACCGAAGGCTCACTGTTCACCAAGTTCCCTCAACTGTTTAATAGGGATGTTTGTGTACCTGTGCTCCAGATTAGAGCCAAGCTGCTGAGTCTTTTCACCTTCTGCTGGTGATGTACACACACACTCCTGAGGGGCTTTGTTGTAATATTAAAGCGGGTAAATATCAGTGGCATTCAGTATTTAGTAGGTCTGAATAGAGGAGTCCTCACATTGTTCCAGGCCCTTGACCCTGTGTCTCTCTCTGTATGTACACACACACACACACACTGACACACGCACACCCGTACACATACACACACTTCATCTTCAGCCCCTGACCCCCACAACAGAGAAGCAGTGAGGTCTGTACTGAGCTGCTGCTGGATTGACTGGCAGTTCATGTGTCCACGGAGAGACAGAGCTGATGTGTGTGTGTGTATGTGTGTACTTGTATATGCTACATGGTGAGGACAGGAATAAGGTTTTAACCATCAGAGTGAGGATATTTTTGTTACTGAGTACATTTTTGTGGGTACTAAGACTCTCAAAGAGGTGTTTGAAAGTGCAGATTGTTTTTCAGGGTCAGGTAAGAGTTCAGTTAGGATAATAAATGTAGCTGTGATGGTTAAAGGGTGAGAGAATAATGTCAAAGAGGGCCCTCACAAGATATAAAGTATGTGCACATGATGACGTTGAGTATACAGTCTCATATATATACACACACAGTATGAAGATGAATATATTATCAAAATGTACTACAGATTCACCTCACATACATATGCTGTATGTTTGTATGTGGCTGTGAGAGAGAGCATGTGCCAAACAAATACCTGATGCAGCAGAAGAAGGATGGGAAGGAGAGATCCATTTTTTACATTTCACGTACACACACACACACACGCACACACACATCTATCTATCTATCTATCTATCTATCTATCTATCTATCTATCTATCTATCTATCTATCTATCTATCT
>JAPZDV010000021.1:9811812-9823542 GCA_029814665.1 Acanthurus lineatus | reverse complement strand
CCCCCCCCCCCCCCCCCCCCCCCCCCCCCCCCCCCCCCCCACCAGGTTCGATGTTTCCTGATACTGAATCCAGAACTTCTGCTGTTAATGTCTGGCAGTTTTCTTCTTGTCATAATATTCATGTTGGGTTTGATGAAAGCCAGGTCATGGTTTAAATATAAGCTTTCTGCAGACAATCTATAATATTTTAAAACAAACTACCTAATGTTGATGTCTCAGGGAGGAGCAAAGGCCTAACCTTATGGCACCACTTACAGTACACTGCCTCCCTCTAACTCTGATGACTTTGTTTCATGTTTGTCTAAAAAATGTGATCAAATCTGCTTCAAATCGTACGACTCAATCTTAACTAATGGCACAATAAAAAGTGCAGTGTTATTGATGTGAAGGTCCCATGTAGTCCAGCAGTCCAGATCTCTGGGAACAATTCTTCATCACCATCAACCTCAACATTCATCACGCTCAAAAATACTTTTGTACTGCCATAGTACAGTGAGACAAACCCTGTAAAAACTGTGCACAGCACTAATTTGACTTCTGTGTAGGAACTGTAATGTAATTGATGCTAAAATGTTACTACAGCACCTTTAAATTACACTAAAATTCAAAAAACAATGTATATACGGATGGGATCCAATTCAAACTTCAAACATGTTTACGTGTTTGCTCATTGAGTACATTGGAATTTTACAGCCTTAACATCCATTTAAAACTTAACCAGTTGGCTTAAGAAGATTTTTGGTTGCATCACACCCACAATGAAGCACTGTCAAGGTTGTGTTCTTTACAATACACACAGTCAAAAAGGAGACGCAGCCAAAGGGGTTATCATTGTGCATCCTCCATTTCTGAACAACAAACTGTACATCTTTACAGTAAACAGCAAGTTACTCTGCTTGAATTCAGTGTTGTTGGTGCTTTGCTGATGGTTCAACGTCTGTGTGGCTCTTGAAGTTGGATTTGAGTCTTTGTCTTTTGCAGTGAGGCAGCACATTGGTGGTGCTGATCCATACGTATTACAGTAAGATCAGATCTGGCAGCTTGACAGCATTACACCACACCAACACGGTTGGGTGACTTATCTGCATTTACAGCCTGCATTAACCTGATGCTGCTTGCTTAAGAGTAACTTCCTGATTACAAGAATCTATGCGCTCAGGAGTGGAAATAGCCAAATACCGTGTTTTTCACTGGTCTAGGAGGAAATCCATATTTAGATTTCATACTAAAAATGTAAGCTCTTCCTCGGAAACACAGTACGTTCTTTTTGGGTTTCATGTTCCAGTTTATTTCCACTTAAATAAATTATAACTTTGAAGGATAGAATCCATTGTGTAATCTCATAAGAGTAAACACAAATACTATTAAAAGGTTTGACTTGATCACTGTGTTCTTGTCTTTATTTTGTTATCTATATTTAATAGAGAGACACATATCAGCCTCACTTTGCCATCCACTGCTTATCTGTTGCAGTATCTGACTGTCCAGAAATGGATTTGCTTAGTTGAATGTATTATTTTCATAGAACTGCATAAAATAGCTGCGTTTCATCCAGATTCACATCAGCTCACCACCCAGTGTGTGAGTCTCGCTCCCCAGAGAGCTTCTCTTCTCCTCTCCTTCCTCTTTTATCCCCTATTTTCTTGTGTATGTAAACAGAAATAAAGCATTTTTAGGCTCCAAGGCAGAATGTGATGATCAAACACCATGCTCGATCAATGACTTTGAAGAGATCTAACATCCCTTATAAATGTATTTCACACAGAAAGAACAGCTGAAATGAAGAAATTCACTTCTGGAGCCAATGGCCACATGTTTCTCTCTTTAGACTGAGAGAAGAAGGGAAGAAAAACAGAGAAGAAAAACTTAAGAAAGGAAAGGCTGCATCTTTTTTCTTGCACATGCAGCACTAGCCCCTCGTGCAATTTTGATTACATGGTCGAGCGACTGTAAGGCCTGTGTGCTCGAGCGCAGGGAGGAGTCAGTGAGAGAGCAGAGGAGCTCTAAGACTTTTCAGTAGATTTTACCTCCTGATGACTGGATTTTAAGTTGTCTAACAGAAACCAACTACATAGAAGACAATAATCTGCAAACCTCGACGTGTGTTAAAATCATCATCATCCTACATTATTGTGTCTGTTGATATGAAATTGAACAGTGAATTTGAAAACAGCCGTGTATTAGGCGTGTATCTTAAAGCCTAACATATCAAAACACAATCTTAAGAACAAAAAAAGGCTTCGCACAACAGCTTTGCTTCACTCCTTTTTTTTTTCATAAGTCAGAGGGCTTTCACACTTGAGAAAAAGCAAGTGTAGATCAGATGAAAGAAGACTTCCTGTTCTTGGTCGTGTAGTTGAAATGAAACTTCCTGTCACCACAGGCTAAGGTAAAGACTGGCTGTGACATCACTCCCACTTGCTTGACTTGACACTAGAGGCGAGGTTTAGGGTTTGGGGAACAAGTCCAGGAAGCTGCGTCAACTGATAAGACAGAAAACTTATGTAGCTTAAAATAAGACAACATTTTTTAGCTTATTATCTTTGAGTTTAGTTAGGAATTGGAAACATAGCTTAGATTTAGGGCGTGAATTTCTGCCTGTTGGTCCCCACTAGGACTGTACGGTGTGGCCGTACACACCCTAACTCTTGGATATGGCAGGTCTCTGTGGTCTGAAGATCCTGCTGCTTTGGGCTGGACTCATCGGTTTGGCCAGCTGTAAGTAACCTACTTTATATTTGTAATGAAGAAAAATGTGAAAGGAAATGGTGCTCTAAGAAGTTGTGCCCTCGTGTCTGTCCTATGAGGAAAAAAAGTCTGTAAATGTCAAAAAATATGAATGCTAGTCAACTGTAAGTGATAAGTTCTCTAATTTTTAACTCCAAAACCGAGCTGTTTTTGAAGTTTATCATATTGTTGTTTAGCATGTGATCGTGTTTATGAGAAAAGGTGGAACCATCTCCACGCCTGAGATCAAGACATGAATCTGTCAGCAATGCTTGACAGTAAGCTTTCTTATTTTCCCCTGAAAACTGGAAAACATCCACACACAAAATGTAATCATTTAAAGGGAAAAACTGAGGGCAGAGATGACAAGCTAGGGTGCATCATGTCTTTGACTTGCGCCTCCGTTTGTGCTACTTCACGTTTCTTAAACTTTACAAACCCGAGAACACAAGACAGTACAGCGCGCACTTGTGATGTGAGCAGCAGAAAAAGTGACAGGTTTGCGAGGCCCCTTTGGCAAAAGAATAAACAGTCATGTTCAATCAAAGGCTGCTGTTAATAAGAAGTCTCTCTTTAAACGTGTTCTTTCATTCGGTACAAAGCTTTGGGAATTTTTGCAATCATGTTTCTGTTCTGCTTTGACATTGTGTGTGTATGTGATGGTGAAAGTGTGCATCTGTGACTCTCTGTGTGTGTGTGCGTGCGCGCGTGTGTATGGGGGTTGGGAGGGGTGGGGGTTATATCTGTCAGAGATAAGAGAATTTTTTTTGGGGTGTGTCCCTGCAAGCTCTTCACTTCAAGCCTAGCTGCTGCAGGTGTATATGATACACATCTGATTGTGTGTGTGTGTGTGTGTGTGTGTGTCTGCATTTGTTTGAGCGTGCATGTGTGCATGCATGCACATGTGCATCTTGAGGCAAACCCACCTTACCGCCTCTTGCATCACTGAGAGTTCTGCTGCTGTTCGGCACGTCAGATAATTTTTGCTATTTTCGGCTGAGATGTGTGTTTGCGTGAGCTGAAATAAACCCGTCGCTTCATTTATTTCTGTTGTCTTAAATGTCAGCAAGGGTCAGTATTTTTTACTGTTTCTGACATACAGTATTTCTTAGTTAGTGCGGAGGTGAGTCATCATGGACACTACATTAACAGATGTCTATTATTTATATACATCAGGTTATTACTTCTATTTTAACTCTTGAATTTGATTAAGTAAAAGGGTCAGATCAACCCAGAAGGATGAAAATCCTGTGTATGACAGTTTTATTAAGCTAAACAAACAGCATGAGAGCGGCTGTGTCCCATTAAAGATGTAGACGTCTGAGCTGTCTTTAGCCATAGCAGTACAGACTTATGTGACCAAAAACTTTGGCCACTTCCGTGTTCCATTCTGAGTTGCACTCATTTCCTGGCACAGCAGAAGAGTGTGGGCAGACAGAGAGAAATTAAGAATTCATAAAGAAAAGAGGAAGCACAGCATCTAAAATGAAGAAGTGAGGTCAGAAATGTTAAGAATGCTGCATAATTAAAGCAGTCTCTGAGAGGAACTACAAAGCAGGAGATTTACTTTGAGATGAATGCAAAACATGAGAGAGAAAGGAGAGAAAGATAGAAAAAAAATGATGATGGTGAACACTGATAGAGAGAAAACTGCCACATGAAAGAGAGAACTGGACACTGGCATCAGTTTCTATACCAAACGTCAGGCAAGTGAATAGATTCGAGGACAGGCATCACTAAACTGTAACTACTGCCAACTTTGTACAGCGGTATATTTTCTCTGTGGTCTTCTTTTACCTCTTTCCTTGTTACAAGCTTGTGACCTTGACCAGGTTTATGTAACAGTTACAGTTACAGTGAAATGTCTCATCTACATTACACACTTGACAAAGAAAAGCACCCAAAGAACACCACAGAGGCTTCACTTAAAGTTAAATGATTAGAGAAACAACAAAAATACACAAAGTTTGGATAAATAAAGGGCTTTTTTTAATGCGTTCACATTTCAGATCAGCCATCACAGAGTATGAAACGATAAAATGTCACTGCAGAGAGCATGCATCTCTGCTCAGTGTGGTGAAACAAAGAACGCACCAAACCACATCCTGAGACTCATGTTAAACTGTCCCCCATTTACTCACTGCTCATCGCTATTGTCATACAGAACAACTAGACAAGGCGGCTGAGTCGTGTTTATGAGCCCGTCTTTAGTCCCAGGCCATGATTCCAACTCTGTAACAGGATGGATGAAAGCTTGATATAAATGATCTTTGGTTTATATTGACAGCATGAAGCATAGATTTATTTTTAATCAATGCTACGTTCATTTGTAGTGGCTGAGAACGAGGATGTAAGAGAGAAAGTAAATTGTGAAAAGTTCATTTGTGCTTCAATAGAAGCGAGTGATCTGTCCAAAAGTGAAACTACTTTGTAAGTAGGAGGAGGCTCTTGCTGTTAGTGCAGAACAGGAAATAAGCGGTTTGCCTCCACGAATAGCAAGTGTGGCTCTTTGCAACACTGTCATGGCAACCAGGTTGTTCAACCCTGCCTGTTAACTTCGGATGAAATTAGTCACTTTTTCCTCTTTTTTTAACCTGCTTTTGTCTCTGCAGGAAGAGTTTTATCAGTCAGATGAAAGTGCACAATTTGATAAAACTTATTATTAAGAAGATTTTGATTGATGATTTTGTTTCTGCATATTGTGCACTGTGTTGTTTTATGATTAAAAATTGCATTTATTTACATATTTTTTTCTCTCTTTTTTTTAATTCTAGCTCAAAACCCAAGTAAGTGGTAACTTTTAATTGTTTTTTATTCTGAATAAATTTGGTTGATTCTATTTGGGCTTCTGGCTGTGAAATACCCTCATCTCAGCTTCTCTTTGTGCTGTGTCGTCTCTTCACCGCTGCAGCAGCACCAAAGCATAAAATGAGTCTGCTCTTCCAATGGAAATTATGTACTTAGTACACAATGAGTGACAGAAGTATAGTTTCTCACTCTTATTTGACACTAGCCTCCATTTTAGAGACTTTTCTTGCCCAAAGTTTTATTGCTAACGCCAGTTAACAACTGCAAAATAAACTAGATCTGATCACCTAACTGTTAGCAACAATAAAAAACACACAAAAAGTCCACAAAATGCATTTGTATACCCTCAATCCTTTAATGTGAGGTGCCACAGTAATTAACACACAATTATTTATGTGCAAAACATTTGAACATCTTCAAGTTTTTGCTAATTTTAGAAATTTTTGCAATTCTGAGATACAATCTTTTTTTTCACATTCAAGTCTAGTGCAGAATAAGCATGACATTTGTATAACGAATATAAAAGAAAGGGTTAAACAACACTTCAGATACACAGCCTCAGGGTTGTGCTCTTTCATTTTTTGATTGGCTTCCATTTCAGCTGAGCTGAGGCAAACTAACATCAACTTGCTGCAAAGCATCTTCACCATGAATATATGATCATTTATATTATGTTTCATACAGTAGGGACGGATTGATTGATTGTTGCACAATGAAATGTACGCCTCTGCTTCCTGTCCTCTTTGTCTGAAGCACCTGCAAAGGGAGTCAAACTTAAAGGCCACATATGCAGCACTTGTCCATTACCATTTGCAAACACAACATTTAAACTTGGTCCCTCGTATCTGACTCATTTAGACAGACTGCCGCTGTAGCTTAGAAAGCTAGAGCGTTACCACAAACTAAGCACTGAATCAGAAATAAAGTCTCTTTTTTGATTGTTTCAGTGTGGTTGTTTTCTAAAACACAAATAAGTATGCCCACACAACCACACAGTGATACAGGAAGGCGCTGTACCCTGCACCAATTAGTGTAAATTCAACAGAAGCACACTTCTCATCCTTTCCACTGTTTGTCTCTCTGCTGTGTGTTTGTGGGCATACAGACAACAACACACACCTACAGTTTGTCAAACTTTGTCATGATTGGTCAGAATCATTTTTTCAAGAGTTTATACATATTTTTTTAGAAAATACATGCATATGATGCCTTTAAGATTGCTCCTTTTCTAAGCCTTTCCAAGTTATAAATCACATTATAGTGTAACTCAGATCTTTTGTAATGACATTTACATGAATTTAATCTCACTTTTGAAAACATTTAGCTGAGTTCGGGGAACTCAGAGCTTAAAATTTAGAAAATAGGAGCAGTTTTGTGTCAACCTTGTCAGGAGGTTGTTAAGTGGTATGAGTTGTATGGATGCAACTTCTTCCACTGGAACAAGTACATCATCTTTCATGTCAGTAAAATTTTGCATTTCCTGATCGTGAATAATCAAAAATCATCAGCATCAGGAGAAAAAACTGTTTGAACCTGACATTTGTTAGGAAAATTTGGAAAAATCTTAAAGATGGATCCTGGCTTCATAGAAACCAAGAGTGAGAGAAAAAACTATAGAAACTTGTCATCAAAGTTTCACTGAATTGTCTTTCAGTGTTTATCAAATCAAGAGAAATCTTAGTCAGCTCAGATTTAACAGCTACTGAATATACGTAAAAGATTTTTTTATGTGGATGGAATATTATGCTTATATACTGACTGAATTTTACGCTGTGAAGAAACTAGGCCAGGCAGCTATTCGTGCAGTGTTATGCCGACACTGTTCCACTGTTCATTAAGATTGGTAACCTTAAGGGTATCTTGTTGGGTTTTTGCAACCATAGGAAGACAACATTTAGTGAAAAAACAGAAAGTACTTGAGTTCAGAGTGGATGGATATTGGTGGATATTACTGAAGCAAATAAGTCGTAGACATAAATGAGAGTAAGGATCGACAGTAGCAATGCCAGTTTTTAACAAGGGGAAACAGAAAATTGTGCGGTCATCATCATCATCAACTTGTGGCACCTTCATCAGCACTGTGAAAATTGTGTTTTGCCTGATTTTTGTCTTCTTGGAATCCAGATGATTCATCAACCTTACCTCCACGCACCACCACCACAACAACAAATGCCCCTTCAATTTCAGTAACCAGCCTCTCTGACAAAATCTCAGCTCCACGCACCATGACAGCAGCTCCTGTCATGTCTACTGTCCCCACACCTGCACTCACCGCGACCACTCTCACCTCAAACTCCTCAATTCAGCCACTCAATTCAACTACCGCGTCCGGTAATGTATTCAGCCTCAGTTTACAGTTCTATTGGATTATTTAATCGTCTTTACATTCAGCATGATATTATCGTTAAATTGCGGTTAGGCTTTACATCAGGTAAGATTATTGGCAGCATCATATTTCCATGTAAAGGTGACTTCCAGCATGCTCTCCACCCCACAGCAGCTCCTCCTGCAGACACCTCACGCTCAACCCAAATCACTGCAATCAAGGAGAGCACAGACTCTCCGCAAAGCCGCACTCAAAACCAGACCTCAACAGCAATCACCACAGGTTGGACTTTTCTCATTTACAATCCAACGCCATTTGTTCTTACATAGGACTGTGACAAGACTATGTTACTCATACACAGTAAGTGTAGACCAGAGCTCCTAACAGAAGCAAAGCTAAGGCTCATACAAGTTCACAAAATTCAGTAACTGGATTTAATGTGTCAAAAGAGTATTTCAACTTGTAAGAATAATATAATAATATTTTGTTGTTTCCTTTTTTAATCCTTTTTAAATGCGTTCTCCAGCCATCCCACCCATCCCAACTGTCCAACCATGTGAGTATAAGAATTACATTTCTAAATATAACATGATATCTTTACATCGTATCTAAACATACACTGGCACAAACTATCAGTATTTCTCTTTAGTTTTTTCCCTATTGCAATGAATTAAATAAAGGTAGATTTATGCAGTGTGCTTGCAGTGTTTGGACTTCACTCTGTTTCTTCTCAGGAACACCTTCAACGCTAAGTCTAAAAAAATGAGAAGGAGTTTTAATAATTCTGTTGAATTTGTTTGCAGGTTATTACTCTGTCATACCCATCAAGTTTGGCTTGCAGATCAGCATTATGAACTCCATCCCTGGTAATATCTTCATCACCATTAGGGAAGGGGACAATGAGAGAAACGTCACTGTTAGGCACATCAATCAGACATCAACAGAAAACATCATGCAGCTGAAGCCCTTAACTGTCTATGAGCATATTGTGACATTCAATGGCCAAGGATGTAAGAGAGTTGAAAACGCCACGAATGAAACTAGAACATCCACTATTGGTGAGTAAAAATAAATCATTCCATTGATTGAATTTCTTTTTTATTTCTCTCAATTTAAAAAGAACAGAGCTTTGTGTAAAACATAAAGACATATTTGCATCTTTTGTGTATTTCAGATGAACAAGACATTTCAGAAAAACAGTGCCCTGAACTCCCACGACATGTTTGTTACGGAAGTGAATGGAACATTGGCTCTTCACTTTTTGGACCACATAATATTGCAGCTGTGTCATGTGAAACTGACAACACAACGTTTTGCATCAAACCCCGTTTTGATGACATTTGCTCAGACATGACTACAACCTTCACTTCAGGAGATCATTCCTTTAACTACACCACATATCTCAGTGTTGGTATGTATAAAAAACTTCTGTTCTATTTTGAATTGCATAGACATTAGTTCATCATGTGTATTAACTGTGCTGTTTTCATTTTTTCACAGTTCCTTACCTAAATCCAAGTGAAATAGAATTTACACCTCCAAATAAATTTCCTGCAAAGATAGAACCAAAGTTGCCTCCAAAGTGTGGAACAGATCTCACTGTTGAGTACAACTGTTCGGGTAAGTGGAGAGACTAGAAGTAAAGAGACTCTGTCTGTCGTATACTTTATTAAATAGGAAATAGATGGATGTAATTTGCACTCTAAGATGCTCATACTGTGGTAAAGCTAACAGAAATGACAATGTAAATCAATTTTATGCAAAGCTGCTATGATCTGTGTGATCTTTGGTGTAAGAGGAAGTTCAGATTTTTTTTTTTTTAAATTATGAATTTGTCCAAATTGGAATTTATTATTATTTATTATTTCATAACGGCTCATGGGCACTTAAAGTTTTTATATATCAGCTGTTGAGAAATTGTCATCCTTGTGTCTCTTCAGAAAACAGAAATCCCGAGGTGATAAAAACAGAGCTGGAGCCCTTCACAAACTACAACTGTACTGGTCAGATCATGTTGAACAATACCATCATAAGTTAAACTACAAAAACTAAAGAGTTTAAGATTGACTGTGGTATGTTGATAAGTGCAGCGATAAAAAATAAGTATGAGTAAAAGGAAAACATCATAAACTCAGTGTTACAGAATTCTAATGTGTTCTAATAGATCTCCAAATAGAAATCCAAAATCAAAGTCCAGAGACAGACTCCATCTATCTGAGCTGGACCACAGAGTACAAGAACTGTAGAGTTGGCCATTCAGACTCTGAGAAGCTTAATTATGTCTGCAGCTGCAAGAGTGACAACGAGGAGCAAAAGAGTAAGTAAAATATTTTAGATTAATTCTTTAGAAATTGCATTCACCTTACAGGGAAGTACTTTTGAGGTTTGTGCATTTATTTTATTTCGAAAAAATTTTTTATGTTATTTGCACCCAACCACCTTTCCTCTCTCATTACTTGTTGCAGTGTAAATATATACATACACACACACAAAAACGTAACATAATTGACATAACTTAACCCCTGCATGTCCAGACTGTAAACTATGATACTCCCAAAGCAGGCAAACATATACAAAATAAAATGGCTATGAGCATTTGGAATGAGGTATTTGTTACAGTAAATGCACATTCTTGCTGTTTTAAAATACTTATTCCAACTAATTTGCATAGCTATATAATCAGGAAATATCTCTAATAATTAAGAAAGTAAGCATAGCGCCTATAACCTGTTAGTATACATATATATAAAGGGTAACAACCTCCCCTGCTGGAACAAAAAAAAAATATATGTATATATATATATATGTATGTATATATATATACATATACACATACACATACATACACACACACACACACACACACACACACATATATATATATAACAAACCTGCAATAACATTACAAAACTATTTTACAGTGGAAACCTCAACTAGATCATGTACCGTTGATAATCTGACACCATACAAGGACTACAAGTGTTCAGTTCAACCCACCTATGGGAAGAAGAATGTTGAAAAGCCAGCTATTATAAATCGTATTACGACTGCTCCTGGAGGTAAGTGTCTAAAGAATGATCTTTTGGAAAAAAATACTGTCGACATGCATATGATACAAATACACTATCATGACTTTTTATTTATCATGCTTGTATATTTTGCACAATGTCAGTATGGTAAGGACAACTGTTTGGCAGTGAGAGTAAATGTCTTTGTGAAACTCTCTGTAGTGTAGAAACTCTTACAATTTATGGCTACCAGTGAATATTTAGATTTACAACATCAACACAATATTTACGGCAATCAGTTTTTCTGTTATGATTTTAGTCATCATAATGCAAGTGTTTTTAATTATATAATTAAACAGCTTGTTTATCCTGTTTGTGTTTTTAAGCAGTTTTAACTAAATGCTGACAATCAGGCAGCATAACGTTTATTGACAATACTACTACTGCTACTACTAACACTTCACATTATGCAGGCCTACAGTATGAGATCTTTACACTTACAGTCAGAATGACAAACATTTAAATGTAGCGTTAATCGTGAGGGAAGAAGGGTCATCTACACCAGGAGAATACAGTGGTTATGGACATGGACTCTGGTTTGACTCCAGTCAAGTTTGCAACACAGGTGTTGTGGCAAACAGAGTCTGAAGTTTGGTTTAAGAGTTTTTTTTTCATAATGCATTTTTAGAAAATGAATTGTGAAGGTGTATATCAAACATTTTAGCACCAATTACAATACATTTCCTCACTTTAACTCTCGTTACTTATACTCAATTAATGATTTTTGAGGAGTTTTTTAATTCATAATTTCATGCCACATAACAATAGAGCATAAAAACTTCAAATGGATACCTGATCTTT
>JAPZDV010000021.1:9748405-9804366 GCA_029814665.1 Acanthurus lineatus | reverse complement strand
ATTCTTGCCTGTGTGTCAGCCATCCATCTTTGATCAATCAGCTTTGTTGTCCTGAAAGCCATTTTTGTCAGTTTTTTTTTTTTTTTTTGTCAGACTCCCAGCTATCAGCCTTGCCCTGGCCCCCAGGTTCCAAGCTAGATCTACATATCTCAAATGTAAAATACATAAATAATGCAGCAACAATGCAGTAATATGAATTTAAAAACTACCTTCATAGTGTCAAGTAAGACACTAATAGGGAACAATTCTCCTCAGAAGTACTCTACTCTGTGGAGTATTTGGCTTTTCATACTGGAAGGACATTGTGTTGATAACACTTACACACTTTTTCTTAAGTTTTTAAATGTAAAACTTAACTTGTAGTGGAGTATTTGGCAGTTTTATGTAGGACTTTTTTAGACTGAAATGCTTCTAGTCAAACATTGCAAAATTCAAGGTAAGAAAAAACACCACCATTCCGTGCTGATGTTGCATCCAAAACAGGTTAGTAGTTTGTGTGTATGTGTGTGTGTGTGTGGGTGTGTTTGTATTTAAAGAGTTACAAAACTTTTTTGGAACTTAATTACAGACTGGTCTTCTATGAAAAATTTGCTCGCTGCTCTCAATTGTGCATTATTGTTTTCTCTTCTCTTTAAACAGGTTCAGGTTCTGCAGCATTTCTGATGTTTATCTACCTTGCATGCATTAGGTGCCACTCCTCACACAAGGAATATTCTTTCACAACCTTCCAAGGAGACAAGGAGACAAGGAGACTTTCAGCTTAAAACAGGTAAGATTTAAGAATTGCTGATGAGAGATTAGTTATTTATATTTTGGGTGTTAAAAAAGAAGCAAAAGGGGGGGTTTATGGAGAGTGAAAATTGAACTTGAAATTTTGAAATTTCAAAAAATCATGCAGTTTTGCATTCTTTATGTATTTCCGCAAACAACCAGCTTGTGTTTTGTAGTAAATCAAGAAATTTACTGGTAATGAGGAAATATGTTTGTACTGAATTATAGCAACACAGTTATTCACCTTTGTCGTATTGCTGGATTCTTAAAAAAAAAAAAATCGTTGTCATCATTCTCACTCCAGTGCTGTACAGGCTTCAGAGACACACCCTGAGTGCTGCATGCAATAGCTGAGCTTAAGCAACTAAGAATTTTCTACAACACTTCAGCTTCTTCTCTGTTGCTAATGTATTTTTTTTTTTATATTAACGAACAATTGATGGACAATAATTACTTTGATTGTCTATTAAGGATTGCAGTTTCTTCTCACTTCTCACACTTGCTGGATATTACACACCAACATGTGATGTTACACATGAGAACCAGGCAACGCTTATGGTTTAGGTTTGTTTTTTTAAACTGACAAGTTAATTTTTCTACCTTGCAGTAAAGTTTCAAGAGCCAATGGCAGTACAACCTTGGACAGACTGGAACACCGGCCTCTTCGACTGTTGTGAGGACAAGAGTTCTTGTAAGAATTGACACACAATCACAACTTTTTATCATATGTTCAAAATAACGTTTAGTGAAAAATCTCTCATTTACAAATGAGTCTATATAGTAAACCTCAAAACTGTTTGACTTTCAGGCTGCTATGGTTTCTGGTGCTGCCCCTGCCTTGCTTGCACAGTCTCAGGAACTTTTGGAGAGAACCGCTGTCTCCCATTATGTGATATTTGCAGCCCTGCCATAACGGCAGCCTGTGGACTCCCTCTGTGTGTTCCCCCTGCAGCTCTGTCTCTAAGGGTTGGCATTCGGCACAGATATGGCATCAAGGTAAGATGCATGTAACACTGACGTATTCTGATTTCTCATATCATGTTTGATAGAAACTCCTATGTAGGCTACATCTATACAGAATAAAGCCATTTAAAAAAAAGTATTTGATTTAGAGCTTTATATATTTCACTTCACAGAATTCACAGAAATATTTCATCTGCCTTTCTCTCAGAGAACATATTAAAACTTATGGTTATCAATCAGCTCTCTCTCACATATATAAAAGCTTTGTCCTGACCTCATGAGTGGCGCAACTTTTAACGTAGGAGGTACCCTTTAAGCGTTTGTATGTGACGCACCAGGCTTTCAATAAACTTTAATATAAACCAGTTTGCTGCAATATTGGATGCATATAGCAGGTACTCCACCCAGTGAGAGAGAAAGAGCATAAAGTCCCAAAGGGACAGGGAGTAGAGTGGTGGGTCACACACAGGACACTGGGGTTCAAATCCCCGTGAAGTCAGTAGTCTTTCCCTTAACAAAACCAGGTAGTTTAGTCACCTAAAACTAACCAAACTACAACTGTTTCACAGAATTAAACGTGATTGAAACACTAACCGGGGGTCTTGACTAAGCATCAGTATGTTAAAGGTTAAATGTGAGCATGTGTTGCAACTAATGTAATACAAAAAAAAGCATAAATTTTATGTTTGTTCTCCCCAGGGCACTCTCTGTAAGGACATCATGACTTCCTGTTTCTGTGAGTGGTGCTCCTGGTGTCAGATGCATCGTGAATTGAAATACCGCAAGAAAAACACTCCTGCTGTCGTCAACGTTCAGCCTGCTGTGGTGATGATGGCTCCTGGACACCCAGCTCCTGCTGGTTTTAAGTGAACAACCAGCAGGTTGTTGTAGCTTAGCTAAGCTTTGTGTTGATCTGTCCTAGTTGGTCTGCACATGAAATCAATTTGATTTGACTCAGGACAGTTATCTGTGATTTGACTATTCCGTGGTTGTTTAATACTAAAACTAATCATTTTTTAGTTAGGGGTGCAGCTGAGAGAGGAAATTTTGTCTTTGTTTTGACTTTATTTTATCAAGGAGCTAATGAGCTTGATGGGTTTTTTTGCTTACAGTTAAGACCAACATGTAGTATTTATAAGTGAATTACAAAGGTGTGCTCAGACAAGTAATGAAGGATCAGCAGGAAATTCACAGCTTTGAATGTAAAGGAGAGCAGTGGTCTCACCAAAAGAATTTGTTCATTCATTTCTGTTGCTATTTTGTATTAGAGTGTATGTAGTTAAAATACACACATATGATTGTGTCAAATTCATCCACTGGTTGAGGATTTTGAGTAGATTTTTATTCAAAGAAATAATCACAGAGAAATGACTGCTTGGGGTCACTGTGTTGTTTAGAGGGAAATTACAATCAATTGAAAAGTGTAAAAAAATAAAATAAAAATATTGTATGTCATATAAAAATCTGCTATCACTTATTAAGAAACAGTTTACAGTTCACAATTCACAATGACCACAGTATTTTTTTTTTACAATCAAGAGTTTATAACCCGTGCTGCATAAATATACACTTTTTATGAGCTACACTGTGTCTAACCCCAACGTCCTCTTATACGAAAACACATAAAACTAAAAGAGATCAGCTCTTGAGTTCCAGTGACCTTTTTTTCAGACTTAAGATAGAAATCATGTTTCTTTAAGATAAAATCTGATGTTTTTCTTCATTCCACATCAACAGGCTAAGGACTGTTAACCAGATAAACAAAATTTTTGAACTCAAGGACTTGCTGACAGATATATTTTACATTCACAGTCTTCTGGTGTTTTACAGACCAGATGACGTATCAGTGAATTAAGAAAAAAAAGCAAATATGTCAGTATTTTAAAAAATTGCTAGTTGCAGCTCTCATATAAAATATAGGCACCATATGGGATCATTCATTTTAACTGAAATAAGAGCAAATTGTTTTAATATCAAACTGTTAAAATGTATAACATGAATATAAATATTCAAGCAGCACAATGTTTGGGACCGCAACTAATATTCAGTTGAGATTTAATTATCAGAAAGTTGTAATAAATGCTGATCACATTTTTTTAAGGGTAAAAATAGTTGTATTAAAGTGCTTATTTTGTTCAACCACTATTTCAAAACTGTATATGCCCTAAAGATTAATTTACAGTTAACAATTACACAGGAGATCATAAAAGAGGTAAATCCTCACAATTTAGAGATTGAACCTGACAATGTTTGGTTGATTTTGCTTGAAAAATTGATACAACAGAATAAATTGGTTTTCAAAATAGCTGCCTATTATGTAATGACCATTTACTGCCACAAAACTGGCAAAACCATTGAAAGTCCATGCCAAGATAAAGTCTTAAAGCAAAAACACAACACTGGTGTACTGCAGAAGTTGCCACTTAAATCTATGGAAACGGTTGATATAATAGATGTGTCTGCATTTCTAACTCCATTTTGCTGTGAGCTTCAGCCAAGACCACTTTGAGAGTGTTGAACCTGGGTATTGTCTGCATGTTTGCAACTCCAACTTCTCCTAATGTTGGCTTCAATTAAAGAGGGGCATTTTCAAAAACCCAGGATGCTTTCTTGGTAAATAATATGTAATATAATAACACAATGTGCAAGAAAACATAATAAAAGTGCCCTTCAAGTGGAGAAAACATGCCACAAAGACTGTCCTACATACCAGTAAAGTGGCTGGCTTCAGTGTGTCTCTAAATGTTTGAGTATTTAATAGTTCTCTGTGCGTGTTTTTATTTCACATGTAATAAAAACACCTAGGGTACTCTCCACCTCATCACACCAGGGTGAGGAGTTCAAGCAGGACAACAACAGGACTGAAAACGCAGTATAATCCTCATTCCAGTAGAGCAGCAATAACAGAATATATTCTGGTAGTTAACAAAAATAATTTAAAACAGGGTTTGTGCATTTCTTATTTCAACATACATCAAGATTATTTGTTTTCCACTGATGATCCCTCAAGTCACTAAAAAAAATGTAGTGTATTAGAACTGGAGCATTTGCTACACATTTTTTATACAGACATGGTCTTACTGTGCAACTAAATATGTAGCCCACATATATTTCTGCACAACACTGATACCACTCTTTATTCAAGAAGAAAATACCATGGAGGGACATGTTGCTCCTTTAGCATGGCAGGAGAACAGTTAATAAGGCCTCAAATCTTACCAGTAACAAAGTGGGTCACATAGGGTCATCAGAGGATGAATTCTAGGAAACACTATGAGTGGGGTTTTCTCCATAATCTGCAGTGATTATGGATATTATTTGGGCTGTGCCAAACATAATTTTTGTTGACATTGGAAGCATCTTTTAAGGGTTTTAAATTGAGATACGAATGTCTGTCATATTTTATGACATCATGGGCCTCACCCTCCATCCCCCAAAAACAGATTAGTTTGACCACTTTATGATAAATTCTCTTTTTAATCCAAAAGTTTAAAAAAATAACCTCAGGGCTATCTTTCCATGTGGTATTGGTCACAGTATAATCTGGGGTGACTCTGGTGTTTATTCCTCCAGAAGCGCCAGAAGTTGGCCCCCTTCTCTCCAGCTGGCAAAGTCAGGTGCCGGATCATTCAGATAGACTGGCTTTTTTTGGCTCAGCATCAGGTTTAAATGCTAAAAACAGCTCAGATTATCCAGACCCACAAATGGCATGACCAGCCATATCGAAACAACCGCTGGAAGCATCAACTTTACTTCATTTCTTGTCTCTAATGTCAGGCTTCTCCTCTTTGCCACCAGTTGATGCCGCTTGTCTGGCAGTTGCAGGTCGGACCTTAGCAGGGTCAGATGAAGCTTTGTTGTTGTCAGACTGAGCTTTAGCGGTCTCTGGACGTGCTTTGGAGTCTTTCTTTGGTGGTGGAGGGGTGGCAGGCTCCCAGAGAAAGAACTCATGCAGGAGTGTGTTGACAGCCTCAGGACACTCCATCATGATCATGTGACTACCATCCTCCAGAACCTTCAGGAAGGCCATCAAAAGAATCTGACAGAGTTGAAGGAAAACACAGACGTAAGATTTTTGAATCAAAACAGGGAGCAACACTTACAAACCTTACATTACTGTTGCCTGTTGTTGACTTAAGCACACTTTCACCCTTCACTTCACTTTCACACTTTCATTTACGGATTTTTTTGACCACTTGATGGCAGCAGAAAAAGCTGTGAACATATCATCTGCCACCTGACATCCAGTCCATCTCCTTTTAGCTCAGTTTAACCTAAGGAAAATATCTTGATCTTCAGTAGATAAATGCTCCCCTGTGTTTACCAAAAAGTAATTATAGTGGTTTGCCTTCAGTTTGAAGCAAAGCAGGTAGTGTGAAGTGGTATCAAAGCTGCCTCATACATCTAGATACAACACTGATAAAAGTGATGAGAGTTATCAAAAAAGGCCAAAAACCAGAGAAAAAAAAGACCCTAAAGATGTTAACATGCTCCTTACAGCTGAGATGAACTGCAGACTAAGATAATCATTTTCTGCAGCAGTCAAGTGATAGTTAATTGATCCATGTTAATATAAAATATTTATTATAATTGCCTCAAAATTCTTAAATTAATGTCCTTAGTTCCAGAGAGCCTTTTTCCATTTGTTTGGCTATAGTACAGAAACTATGACAGAGCCTTTTTCTTTTGTAGTGTCACTTTGCCAATTTATCTCCTGGCCTTTAAAAGTTGAAACAGGCCACTCACCTCTGCCATGCGCTGGTCCTCTTCCACAGGGACAAACTTGTCATGCATGCCATGAACCAGCAGGGTGGGCACTGTGAGTTCTGCATGGTAGACCTCGTCCCCCTCCGGCCAGTACTGCCCGCTCATCATGGCACGCAGCACAAAGGACGACACATTGAAGGCATTGTTGTCTTTCAGCAGCTGCTTCTCTTTGGCACCCTGCCGAGCAAAGCCAGCCCTGTAGGGAGCAGAGCAGGGGAGATTTACCTGAGTTACCAAAGGCTTAAAAAACAAAAGGATTCTGATGACATTAAACTGTGGGTGAAATGAACATAATGATAAAACCAGTTGTAGCTGCCAGAAAAATAAATACTTGGGAGTCTTGATTGGAACAACTCTTTTACAGTTTACTACCTGTAGGCAGATAAATAAAAATAACAGTTTTGTTACGATTGTGCTGCTGTGCTGTTTTACTTTAGAAAGCTCCAGGCTAGCAGCGGGGAGAGGCAGTGAAGCACACAGGTGGGCAGGTTGAAGATGGAGCAGAGGCTGGGCTCCAGAGCTGTGGGACCACCCCCGTTGATCATCACCATCTTGTGAATCTGCTCCGGGTACTCATGGGCCAGGAAGCTACAGAATGAGACACTAGGGGAGCAGAACAGAGGGCTGGTTACAGGAGAGGCCAGAAGTTTCAAGATAACCACCCTGTTTGTTTTAATCACTTTTTAGTTACAATATACATATCTGGAAATGGCATAAAGTAAATGGCACACAAATTCATGCACTCGCTCATAGCTATAATCTGACATTTTAGACAGCATAAAAAGGCATCTTTGATGCTGGCATCTGTTTCTGAACAATTAAAAGTTGACTTTATCCTTTTCCTTCTTTTACCTTACCAACTGGCCTAAATCTTAAGCAACCCAATAAACTTTTGCTAAATTTATTACTGTGGCTACAAGAGGGGCACTTACAAGACAATGGTAAAAATACAACAATACGGTCTTTCACAGCAAAAGTTATCCAAAGTTTACTAACAAAGCTAACATTAGCCACCAGGTACCACAATGCACTGTTAATACCTGACAAGTACAGCTGTTACGGCAAAATTCCTAATGTACCAATTCAGACAAAGGCACATTTTATTGCTCATAAATGCAACTTTTCATTTACAAGAGAGAGAGATTTCCAAATAAAAACCCATGGGGCTGAGAAATTAGGCCAACGCAGAAGTGCCAAAAACCACAATGCCTTGAATTTAACTTTTTGACATACATGTGCTGAAAAGCAGTGAGTGCAGTAGTTAAGGAGCTGAAACCAGCAAATGCTTGGCATTTTTACTTTTAGAATGAATGAATTGATAATAATGTTTAAAAAAACTGCTGTACAACAATTAAATGACTAATTTCTTCAATACTATATTATCTATAGTTATCATTTGGTAAGGATCAATTCACTAATACTGTACCTGACGTAAAAAACATATTACTGGATGTAATTGAAAAACTCTAACATGCATGACTGGGCTTCTAATGCCTCTGAAAATTATGAGTAACAAACAACAGATACACATACAGCTAAGTGCCTATTTTATTCTCATTTTAATTTCTGTATTAGAATGGGGTATTATTTTACATGTCATGTATTTAAATTTACCCATAAGAATGTCCTATTAGGATATTCCTCTTGCGTGAATATCTCTTGAAGATGAGTCTCATATCCTCAGCCAAGGCATAGAAAGTGTATGCTGCGGATATCTGTGGTGCTGAGCTGGCTCCATGACCTGCCAGGTCCACAGCGATCACCTCATAGCCCAGTCTGGAAAAGAAGTCCAACTGGTTTCCCCAGATGTCCAGTGAGCCTCCCACTCCATGAATGAAGAACAGAGCCACGTCCTGGTGTGTGCCTTTACAGGCGGTTATCTTTCTCTCACAGTCAATCACCACAGTGCGCTTGGGCTTTCGTCTGCGCTTCCTTGACAGCTGTGGCTGATCAGTCTGTCCAGCAGCAGGTGTCTCTCCTCCAGCTCCTGTTTCAGATGTTCCATCTTTTCCAGATGTGACGGACTCACGCCTGTCCTCAGGGATGCTGACTGACGGTGACTTATTACATTCTGTCAGTTCAACCTCTACAGTGCTGTTTGGTTCTGTGTCTCCATTCTGGCAGTTTTTCAGCTCTTCACTCGCCCTGTCACCCAAGTTCTCAATGTATAGCTGTCCGTTGCGATATACTGTGATCTTTCGTTTGCAACTGACAATCCCACCCTGCCCGGTGGGTTCCTCCACCACTGGCCGGTCAGGAATGACATGTCGCACCCGAAGGACGCGGCCTGGCTTCACCTCCACAAACTCGTAGCCATCGGCTGGTTCTGAGGTTTCTACAGGAGCCACAACGTTGGCTGACTTTGAGGTGAGGCAGCAGAGGAGACCCTCTATAAAGCTGGTCAGCATGGCTGCCAGTCTGTAAGGAATAAAGCAATATCAAATCACACATAAATCAGCACACACACATGAAAACACGAACGAAATACGCGATATACATATCTAGGCTGAGGTATTATTGCCCAGTACTTGCTTACTACACAAATAAAAATATTATCTATTTAACTCTTGTGATGCATGAATACATAAAACCCACACACAGTCTGCACACTCCATACAACGCAAATAAAGTATAGAGAGTTGGAGTCTTATTTTAGCATGAACATAACTTACATTGTTACCATGATGTTTTCCCAAATTAATATTTTACATTACAGGATCTGCCCCCATAATCACTCTATCATCATTCTAAGCTGTATTATATCATGATATTTTTAAGAAACACAAAGTTATTCTTACTTATCTTAAGAACAACATAAAATTTCTGCATGAAATGAACATCTAGGAACCTTAAATGTACCATTCAAAGAGGTAAACAAATTCTTGCCTTTACAATCTAATTAAAGCTCAAATCCTTGAGACTTTGTGTCAGACGTAGCTCAGCACTATCTTTCCTCAGCGCAGACTCTGGGGGTATTAATAGACAGGGACAGTAATAGCTCACTGGGTTAAAGCTGTCCGCCATGTGATCACTCTGCAGCAGCACACGGTGCCATACTGCCACTCAAAACTACAAATCAGCCAATTGTTACTGGTAATGTTACTTATTTGAATATGGCCCAGTAATATGCTTTTTGAGCTGTGCTTAAGAATAAAGGGGAGTTAGATTATTTCATTGATGTAAATTTAGCTCACAAATAGTGGCTTAACACACACACGAAACATGATCTCATAAAGTCATGGTAGTCCTTACGTGGTCTGATAATGTGGAAAAATGGTGAATGTGAACATTATTAGATAGTAACTGCTCAATATTACAAACATATACAATAAAAAGTGGCCTCCTCATGAGCTCCAAACTGCTTATTTTGAAACTGTTTGAACAATCTACCAAAGAATGAATGAGACTTTACATAATGCATGTCTCATACACACTACAGGTACAGTATGCAGTACACGTTGGGTTGTCAGTTGTTCATACAGAAAAGCAACAACATAACAGCCAAGTAGGCTCTACATTATCCTACCATCCTGTTGCCCCCCTCCTGCTAGAGGGGATTTCACTCTTTAAGTCCACAATCTGTCAGTCTTGGATGGAAACAGTGACCCTGTACAGCAACAGTCTTACCCTTTAAATGATATGTTGTGTTTTTCTTTCTACATACATCCCACCAGCTACTGCTTTTCATCTGGGGATAAAGGACACAATGTAAAACAGCGTTCCTGCTTTGCTGGCTGTTCTTTCTGCTGTTCTGCTTATATTTGCACATCCTTTATCCAAACAGCAGTGTTTTATACTGCTGTGTGAGGGGGCTGAGCGGGCCATTTTGATATCACTGAAGGTGATATCCACCTCTGATGTTAGTCCCATTAAAAGGCATCCATTATCCAGGAACGGGGTCTGACCTGTGTTATAAATACAATGGATTTATTTTATTTTTCTGTTCCACAGCCTCTTCTTTCGTGAAACTATATTTCTTTACTACATTAAAAATCGAGGCTGGGATAAATATAAAAACTCCCATCCATCCACCTTCATCCATCTCTCTCCTGATTAGATTCTCCTCATCTACATCAGATATCTGAATCAACTTTAAAACCCATTATTGCTTCATGATAGTAACCAAATAGAGAGAAGAGTCAATTATCAAATCTTGTCCTGTCATCTGAGTGAATGTTGATTCAATTCACACTTGCATTGCTCGTCGTACTTCATTCAGTTTGGTTGAATATGCAGATTGTCTCTGGATATACACTACATAATTGTAGTGATTACATTACAAACTCCACCGTATCTGCTTTCACAATGGAGACTCCAGAGACAAGAGCTTATCTTCAGTTGGAATTTGGTGCTTTTTTCATTATTGTTTGCCCCCTTTGCTTAACATCTTCTATTTGGACCTCATACTACTATACAATGAAGCACTGCAGTGAGTTTGACCCCTCCTGTAGTCTCCACTGTTAGTGGCTGCACGAGGCTGTTATATAATGACTCACGCAGGTCCAACACAATCACAGTCACAGTGGGGACTGGTGCCAAGAAAAGAGCAAAGTGTCATGGAGATTTAACAGTAACTGTGAAATTATGTGGCACTGAACACTGAATCTTGATCCTTGATATTGCATACTATGTAAAGCCATAATCTGACCAAGAAAATGTGTTTTATGGGGCCACTTATCTTTGAAATATATCTCTCTTAAAGGCTAATTGACAGATGAAAAGACCTAAATTAAGATAAACAGGCCTATACCATCACTGTCTGCATGTTATCACAACAGATGAGTAAAAAATAAATTTGATTCAAATAAATCAAAAAATCAATCAGCACGTTGATCAGAGACATTGTTATTTTATAGATGATGATTAGAGCAAGTGCTAAGCAAAGTGAAAAATATTTAAACAAAAAACACATTTTCAATCATTTGTACGTTTTGCTCCAACTTCTGTTTTTCAAACAGGACGATTACAGGGGCCATTCAGCAAAAACGCCAAGCTCACACATTTAAGTATAATAGCAACAAAAAAGCACCTGTTCAAATAGGAATCACTGTGAGCGATTTATTGCAAAACAGTTCTTCGAAAGGTGTTATTAGAGTAAAGCGTATTTTAGGTGTTTAGGGTGAAGCTTATGGTCCCTATCTATTCACTTACAACCATAAAGCGAGTTAAATGTAAATTACAGGCAACAGCAGGTGAGGCAGGTGTCAGAATGTCACACCCTAAAGTCTACTATATTTGTTTGATTTGATATCTTGTCTCATATTTTAATTAATATTCAATGATCGTCTCTTTGTTAACTGCAACGCAACCTGATATGCAGCGACCTTCTAGTCAACTACTGAGAACCTGTAACATAAACAATTACAAATCAATACATGTAACAAAAAAAAAGAAAAAGTCGGCAATAAACAAAAATGTTTACCTTTAAATTTCCGAAAACTCCTTGTGAAATATTATCTGATTAATGACGTTTTCTAATGGAGCATCGAAGAAGTAGGAGAGCTATAATCTGTTGCAGTCAATCCAATAATCTAATTTATCTGGGTTCTGTTGTCCTGAAGGTAGCCTCCACATGGCGGACAGTATCAGCCGACCGACAGCGTATCGCTCTGTAGTTCAGAGGTGGATCCAGATATCTGTGCGTTCCAGCTCTCCGGCTTCATGTTGGAAAACTGGTGACGGCGCTTGGAGAGAAGCTGGTGCACCGCAGCTCAGCTGGTTGTAAAGGTGCTTTTCATTCATCAGCTGCGGATGCGAGTGAACAACCGTAATGTCCCGCGCGCAGTTCTGCACTGAGGCCCTTGATAAGCGGCCCCCTGCTGCTACGTGACGCGTGACAACCAGGAGGTGTCCTCTTAAAGACAAAAAACAACTCCTGTGTTAAGTATATAGAAAGCATTTATTAACGATGGTGTGGGCATGGACTTAAAGATTTGGGGTCGATTCATCTTTAATCACAAAAAAACGAAAGTGAACAATTGTCTTGCGCACAAGTGTTCATTGTTAACGGCTGTTATTTTTAGGGCCTGAGGACTCATTGAAATCGCTCCGTTTATTATGGGAGCCCGAGCTGAGGGTGCGAGGACACTATTGAAATTGTTCCCTTTATCATTATTTTTGTCTCTACCAAATGAATTGCCCTTTTTGGTGACATAAACATGCTCAAAAACTCACCAAATTTGGCACGCACATCAGTTGCAGTAAAAATTTACAAATGTTTCAGTTTTCAACAATGTGCGTGGCCAAATGGCTTGCCCACACCCCTTAATCAGCGGCCCCCATGACCCGTGTCATCGATATGCACGAAAATTTTGTTGATTTGAACGTTTTGTATTTATTTTAACTTGTCCTCAAGCATTTACCAGAATGACTTCATATTTGGTGTGTGTCATCTAGACGACTCTATGATAAAAAAAAGTTATCAAAGATCACGCTATTGTTAATCGTTAATGATTTTATATGACCGACCTGAAATTTGGTTCATACTCTCTTTACATCTTTGTGAGGAAAACTTATCAGTAGTTTTTGTTTGGGTTCAGCGGTGTCCCGTGGCGTGACAACTATTTTGAGCAACTTGCCATGAAACAAAAAATGGATATAATTTCAATGTACACTGTCTAATACACACCAAACTTCACGTGTGTTGAGAGCATGAATGTAGGTTGAGAGTCCCAGCTTGAACCCAACAAATCAGTGGTATGTCATAATCAGAGCGCCACCCGCTGGCCACAAAAAAGACGTGTTTTACACTTAGATATACTTCTCCTTGCAGGTTGATCAAATCCACCTCAAATTTGAAGAGATACACCAAAGCACAGTGGGGATGATAAGTTGCTGCTCCTGTCCTAATACATGAAGTGGTGTAACTGTGGCAGCGCGGCAGTTTCACGTTTCTCAAAGAGAAAGGAAGTGGTTGTAACTTCCCTGTTGTTCATCCAATCTGTCCCAAAATTCATATGTTGAATAAGAATTCCATTTTTAGGAAAGCAACATGTCCAATGTAACTCACAACCATTGCGCCCCAAGGACATCTTCTGGATCTCTCTGGAGCACTTTTAATAATCTTTCCTGCACACCGTTTTATAAATGTGGCCCCTGGTACTGTGGCAGTTACCATGGCTGTTGTTGCTTGGTAACTACTTGTCTGGAATTCAGGAGGCAGGTGCCAGTGAGGTGAGACGTGACAACAGAAATCAAAACCCAGCAAATAGGCCACAAACACACAGGCCCATGTAGGCCTATAATTTGGGCTTCTTTTCAAACTAAGGTTGATTTAAAGTCTTTCGGTGTAAGTTGTGATGGTTGTAATCTGTGATATTTATTAATATTGCCAATATTGAACTATTTTTTAGCCTGGAATAGCTGAAGGAGATTAACGAGGGTATTGAAAAAACAAGGAAAAAGAGTTTGTATTTCAAAAAACAGGACAGATGCATTTTAAGCTTGGCTTTGCAACAACAATTTTTGAAGCTTTTTTCCAAGTGATTTCCAATTGATCACCTTGTCAATCTTTTGCCTATTTTGACTCTAAAATCCTATGGATTTCAGTGACTGTCATGGTTCCTCCCAATTTTTCCCTCACCCATGTAGGCTAAAGGTAGAACTTTTCTTAATGTTCTGAACTAATCTCAAGACCAACAAGCTAAGTTAAAAAACAGGGAATGTCATTATTCGATTTTAAAAAAGCATTCAAATATACATCTAAATCAGTTCATGAGCAGAACTGAATACCTTTCATTGTCTTATTATGTTTTGTAATGTCCCAATGGCAAATTATATTTCATGCTGCTTGACAATTTGAGTGACAAAGAAAGTTGAGAATATAATAAAATTGAATAATTTTGGGGCACTGTGATGTACAGACAAAGATCAGCTCATGCAGAAAACATACAATTTTGTCATGTACGTAATTAGAATAGAACAGCTTTCAAACTAGTCAGTTAGTGGCTGGTGTGGTTTCTTATAATGCAGCTCATCGTGTGTATGCTAGATGGCCTGTCAGTGTTTTAGGGAGGGGTTAATTAATGTTTTATTTTATGATTGGTTCTCATAGTAAGCTCCTACCACGTGGGGCAAAAAGAGGGCCAATGGGCGTTTTCGGGGGCGCGGCCACGGAAGCGTTGCTACCATCAAACCATCATGCTAGTTGAACAAGTCCTGTGTGACTAGCTTTGCTAACTCGTGCAATGACAACTGGGATCATTTTTCCGGAGTACAGTACAATTTTTTCAATGACACCTGCATCTAGAATGGAAACAACAACTTGTTTGTGAGGGTCGTTGTTTTCTTTGCTAAGTGGAGCCGTTAAGACAGCTGTCTCGGTCAACCAGCCGGCTAGCTAGCGCGGCTAACCGAACAGTCGCTGACTGCCATCACTACTAGCACAACAGACAACAACCCAGGTCCACAAACCGACGTTTCGACGTTGGAAAATTCTCGCATCATCATGGAGAAGGTAATTATTCCGCATACGTCAGATTTGTAACGTTAGCCGAAGCTGCGCTACAATAGTCAGAGGACATATGGTGATACCGAGCTAACGTTAGCTAGCAAATGGTAACAGATAGCTGCAAGCCACACCTGCTTCTCTTGATGGCATTCATTCGCCAAGGCCACGCCGGCATCGTTTTGTGCCCTGAGCTGCTCAGCTCTGACTTGCTCATTTGAAACCACTTGCTGTGCACTCTGTTGTACACTATCTGATTTCTTCACCCCCGGTTGGGAGGTTACTGAGGACGTTACACAGAGAGCAGCGGGCCTGCAGCGTGCATGGGTTGTTAAGATGAGGGAACGCCCAGCACTGACTCAGTGACTGGTATCCTATATCTCCAGTCATTTGCAGGGACTCATCGGGGTTTTTCGCCAACCTCCTTCTATCTAACATTTACTAAGAGAAAACTCTTTATACCTACAAAGATGCCATCTGTTTATTTGGACTGTTGTAATGAATTGCCACAGGTGAATCAATCTGTTTTGTAAGAGTGGAATTTTTTTGGAGGGTAATTAGATGTGTCTTTAAGCTTGCAGTATTTAGATTTTGGCTAGGAACAATTGCAAGATAAAGAAAAAAAACTTTTCACATGTAATATATTACTGCTTCGGGGTATAATAGTAACCTCAGCCTCTTCCCATAGGCTGATTTCTTGAAAGGACTTCCTGTCTACAACAAAAGCAACTTCAGCAGGTTTCATGCAGACTCTGTTTGTAAAGCATCTGTAAGTACCCTCTAATAATGTGTATATCCACAGACGGCCATTAATAATCCTAATGAATATTTGATATGGATAAGATGTTTAACAATTGCTACTAATATTTACACACAGAAGTCAAAAATATTTTGAGTTTCTCAATCAAATTACACTCAAAATATGTATCCAAAGAATACACAATGGTAATTTGTAACCTTTTTCTGATGTGACCTTCAGAATCGGAGGCCCTCTGTGTACCTTCCAACACGTGAATACCCCTCTGAACAGAGTAAGTAACAAACTCACATCTGAGAGCTCAAGGTCAAAACTGTGATAGAAAGGTCTTATAATGAAAACAACAAATGTTACATGAATTAACAGATACAGTTGTTTTTGTTGATCTTTGGCACCTTTTTACTCAATGATCCTTAACCATGAATCAGCTGGTGTCATTTTGTGGAGGAGGTGCTCTTTACTTATCAGCTATAAGCATAATCTGTCAGTAATATGCTGACTGTGTCTGCCCCACAGTTATTGTAACAGAGAAAACCAACATCCTCCTGCGTTACCTACATCAGCAATGGGACAAAAAGGTAAGCGTATGCAGTTTACTTTAAGTTTAATTCCTAGGTCTAGCTTCACTTATCAAAGGAATTTTCTTTGATAAGTGGATTATCATTTGAAAGGAGTTGATTGAGTGATTGAGTGTGATTTGACTGACTGCTGTATAATCCTCTATGTCACACAGAATGCAGCAAAGAAACGGGAACAGGAACAAGGTGAGGGTGACAGCCCAGCACCCCCAAGGAAGATCGCCAGGACAGATAGTCAAGAGATGAATGAGGACTCATAAGTGTGTGTGTGTGTGTGTGTGTGTGTTTGTATGTGTGTATGTATGTGTATGTGTGTGTTTGCATAAAGGGTATAGCCATTATAAACTAAATAAAAAACTAAGGATAATCCCATCTGTTATAAGCAGGATGCCTTTGCTGGCATGAAATAAAGAGTCACCCATTGAAAATTGGGGAAATTCCAGCCAACAAAGCAGCCATTTATGATGTGAAGAATATGTGCATGAAAATGATGTAATCAGAAGACATCTCAAAGTCACTGCTGGTCAGAAACTGACCAAATGGAGCCATTGTTGGAAAGGGAACGTAATGTTTCTTTATTTGTATTGGCTAATCCCTGTGTGCATTAGTAAACATGTATATGTTTGTATGTATACTAAGACATGAGTGCATAGTGTGTGTTGTACTGTGTGTGCGAGGTGAATGAGTAGTTGAAAAAGTGTCAGAGGTGGACTTGAAACATGGAGTCAGACACTACCCTTAGAAACAGTTTCATAACTGGTACATGACTTGCGTAGCCTTCTGTCACCTGGAGAGACTGTCCCAATCTGTGCTAATATAATATTTTGTTACTGTTTTAATTTTGTTATAACTCTAATTGTTCGTGTATGGCAATGAGCTTCCTGCCAGCCACAGTGCCCACCTTCTCAGTTTCACTGCCCACTCTGCAGCCACATGGGGGCACTGCAACATTTCTCCTCACTGTTTGAATCAACAGAACCAAGAATGCACTGTGAAGAACAGCACAAAGTAGAAACAACTCTTCCAGAAACCCTTCAGATGTGTTTTTATGGTGAAAATGCATATCTTCACTCTATTCTGGGACTTGTGCTCATAGGACAAATGTTGTGTTGGTGTTTCTGAGAAATATTTTTACCTACAGCACCACCTTTTGGCTAATCAAGGCTAGTGAAAATGACATTTTATTTGAGTTTAAGCAATTCTTTCATCAAAGAATATAAAAGAGAAAGAAAAAGGTTACGGAAACTGTAATGGTGGATCTTCAGTTGCACAACAATGTAACAGCACAGATAGTGAAGAAGAATGTGTATAGCGATGTGATGATAAAAGAGAAAAAGACAACATTATGATGTGTGTAAATAATTTCCAGTACCACAATTAGTTTATCCAATGGAGTATCTTTGTGTCTGCCTTTTTAGTAAAATACTACATGCCCATAGATATGATAGAAATGATGAGAAAATGAAAGCAAAGAGCCCCTGTGCCCAGTGGATGTTACCCTGTCTTGCATGTTTTTGGCTGGGTATTATATCCCTGGAGCAGTAATAACATGATAGGGGTGTTGGCATTGTGGTATTATCTCGTGTGAGTGTAGAAGGTATTAGCCTACAGGCCTTACAAAATGTCATCTTGGTTAGGACCCTTTTGCTGGTCAGTGCCCAGGATAGCTGTATTGTTCGCCCTGTCTTTGTAACAGCCATCGAGGGTTTTTGTCAAGAGCTGGCTTAGGTGAACACAGGGAGTTTTATTTTCAGCCATATGCACAATAACTGTGCACAGCAAAGTGCAGTTGCCATCCTGCCTTGTTCCTGAGATTCAGTTTGTATTGGTGTCCTATACTGTACAACACTGAATAAAGCTTTTTTGAAATGTTCTTATCACTGCCCAGCAGAGTCACATCGAAGCCTCCTGTCCTTCCTGTTCCTTTTTCAGTCGATGCTGCAATGTGAGTTGACAGTGTGGTCAGTCATCTCCCTACCTACAGTGTAAATACCGTCTGTTCCTGAAGCGTAAAAGTACATTATGCTTCTGCTTAGTTAGACTGTTCTACAACACCCTAAGCCTTGTCCCATCTCATGTATGTTAGATCGGTTATGTTCTTTTTAGCTTTGCCGAAATAAAACTGGATTGAAACTGAGTAATTGTCTTGTTCTTTTAAGAGATGATATTTAGTGCTTGATATGAGGAGATGTTGAGCACTGATGTGGAAAGCAACATTTGTAAGTATGGAAAAATGTGCAGGTCAGGATTTTGCGGTAACAAGTCGCTCACAACACATAAAATGCATTTGAAATAGTTTTATTAACTATTTTTCAGGTCTTACAAAAATATGACAAAATAAATTAAAAGAAATAAATAATCCCATTTCCCAGTATTTCTCTTTAAAAGATTTTTTTTTTTTGTACAGTGGTACATTGGAAGAGCATATGATGTTCGGTAAGTGAGGCTTCCATGACGATGTCTTATCTTGAACTCTGAGGTTAAAGTCAGGTTTTCATGTAGCTGTGGTGAGAATCTCACCTGTTCTAATTCTTTCTTAAAATCCAGAAGACCATACAATTACTAAATTCAGTCCTTCATGACTGGTTTCAAACTGGACTGACGGTGCTTGTAAAGTCTAGATTAGCCCAAATCCATAAAAGAACAGCTGTTGCTTTGATAGCGAATTACAGACAGTCTGCCGAGCTGCTGTCCTCATGCGAAGGATGTCTGTGCTTGGCCCGAGAAAACATGATGGTGCTGTCTCTGGCATGGGATGCCTCTTGATGAACTGTTCTAGATCTGTTCATTTACTTCAACCAATGCTCCATGATAACCACGTGCAGAATTTGTTGCCACTGCCAAGAGTGCAAGGATAAAAGAAGTGATAAGTTGGTTAATGCTATTGAATTCTACTATATGAAGTTGTACTGTAAGTTTTCCCTGAATAAGAAGGAACTACATATATGGAGGCATGACCTAAACTCTATTGTGATGTGCCAGTAAATGCAAAAAAAGCAAATTCCCTTATCTCTGCCTTCTCACTTTAGTCACCTGTTTTGAACCCTGCTTTTTATTTTCCAGACAAACTTTCAGACTTGAAATGATGATGTATGGACTCTATTGCATCATGGTGTCACTCATCCCTGAAATCCAAATGCTGCAAGGATAAAGGTTTTGATTAGACCACGCTCGGCTATGCTTACCTTTCCTATTGCGTTTCTCTTTAACAATGACCAGCCATACCTCAGCCTTGTACTTTTCTTGTTACATTTATAATGATCAATGCCTTTCAAATATAAAAAGGACAGACTGTATAGTGACAGTAAGATGATAAAAATTGATGCCCTATTTCCTTATTGCATTTAATGTTGATAAATTCTTTTTTGTCTGTCTGCAGGAGTATTTTTTTAAATTATTTTCTTAAGGTGTGACTGAAAGGTGGACTATATTTACTGTGAAGTTGTTACACACACATGAAAGCAGCCACAACATATGAAAACTTGTTTAAAGATTGATGTCATTATCACCCCTAGACTCAGCAGATTCCCTAAACACAAAGTGATTGAAGGATGAGAATAAATTTTAATTGTGAGTCAATCAGAGTAAATTTATCTCATTAAGTAAGAAACAGGAGGGTGCTAAGAGAGCTGACGGAGAAAACTGAGGGGAATTAAAGATGCACAGAATCTGGCTGGGGAATAATGTAGTCTAAGTGTAACATGTCAGTCTTTCACAACTCAGTGTTATTGCCAAGATCCTTGCCAGAGGTGATGGTGTGAGAAATGCATAGTTCATGTTTCTGTCTCTCATCCTACAGTATGGTGGCCTCTGGGACCTTTGCCACTGTGTGTATTAACGAGTGTCACCATCGTACACTTTCCTCTCTAAGCCTGACACACTACTTTCACTCCCCCTACTGCGTGCTAATGACTAGATAATGATGTTATTAGGAAGGACTCAATTGGAAATCCAGGTGAACAGCACCTTGCTATGAAACTAAACTCTGGCACCACCTTCTGGAGACCTAACAGAAGTGGAGTACGGTTTTAATGTTAGATGACGCGGCTTTCTTACTTGAGTGTTGATTTACATGATAAACAATCATACAGTACATACATCTGGGGTAAGAGAAATATCACAAAAATACTGCTTTGGTTAAAAAGGAATTTTCAGCACTGTAATATAGCAGTGCAGCAAAAGGTGTGTATACAAAAAGATATGGAGCTCAACATAAAAAAGGGCAATTATCGTAAAAAAATCTGAATATTCTGAAAATGTTTTAGTTGCTCTAGCAGGGGCAGGTGGGTCAATGGCATGTAATTAATGAAGAAGGAAACCAAAACAATCCAGATTTTGCATAATGTAATTATGAGGCAGGCTGGTGTTGGTCGTCTCTCCTGCAGAGGGAGAGATGGTTTTATGCCGGCGTGAGGGTTTAGTGCAAATGTTACTTCTTTAACTCTACGCCTGTTTGCCAAGTCTGGTTAGAGTGTGTGGAGTGAAGCACCATCTGTGTTTACAAGGCGCTCTACGGGCTTGGATGGAGAACAGCACGCAACACGCTTCCATGCTCCACTTTCACAAAATCACCTTCATCTACTTTTTTTTTTTCTTTTTTGCGCTTTTTTGTGGTTTTCTTTTTCTATTTGCTCTCTTGGGAAAAATACTGATATGTGACAGCTTGACTTATTTAATTCTTTACCTTCTTTTTGAACAAATCTGCTTCTGTCACAGGATGGGAGAAAGTGTACAAAGCTTGTATATCACCTCTGCTTTCAAAATAAAGCTGGTGACATATCAGGGGTGCTTATTAAGGAGAGGTTTTTGTGAAATGATTGATAAGAACAATTAAAACACTGATTGATATTGCTTTTTTTCCCACTTAAAAATATCAAAGATTGGGGCCCAAAAATTCCTCAAAGTTAAAAATGAGACAATAGCTAATGATCACTTGTGTTGTGACAGCTTTAAACACTCTCTGTAGTTAGTTCATGTACGATCTGTGATCCTTTTATACCACTGTATCTGTCTTTTTTTTGAAATCTTTTTTCTCCAAAGCAGACTGTCATGTCCAAGTGGGAGGCCAACGGGATGCTTACAATTTATGACTAGAAGAAATTAAGAAACACAGCTCTCTGCTTTAAAGGCTTAAAAATATTAGAAACGCAGCTCATGCATTTCTTTATGTATTGCAGATAAGGAAGGATTTGTATGTTTGTGTGTGCATGTTTGTGTTTTAATTCGTCATGATAGGAGGGCTTACGTCTTCCTTCTACAGCCTGTTTTTTTTTTTTTTTGTGTGTGTGTTTCTCAGTCAAAAAGCAAACCAAACCAGACGTCATCCCTCATCAGTTTCATCTTTTCCCCTCTCTCTCTCTCTACTTCATGCACCTCTACACGTAGCCTGTGACAACACAGATGTTAGGTCAGGCCTTTGCTCACAGTAAACACATCACTTCTTCATTTGAGATGTAACCAGTGACAAGTTTGTTTTCTATGGAGCTACTGCACTTTAGAGCCGGCTGGGTCCAAGTCTGTTGAATGTCCGTTCTCTGACCCTTCTGCTCCAGGTGAGGGGATCTCGTCTGGAACACCGTTCAAGTCAGACCTGGATGCTTGTCTCTCTGACGTCTGTGATGACGATCCTTCCCCAGATTTGGGCAGCGTAGCCCCGTTCACACACGTCCCCCCCTCAGATTTCCCAAAATTAAACAGTTTCCCAGGGTTGAAGGCTTTGCTGGGTGACTGAGAACGCTCCTGAGAGCTGCTACCTGATGATGAAGATGATGATGATGATGATGATGCCGCGGTGGTGTTAGCTGCTGTGGTGGCAGCTGCAGAAGATGCAGCACCTTCCTTCTTATTCTCAGGTGATTTGAGGAACTTGAAGCTCAGGAACCCGGGCAGCTTGGGCTCACTCCCAGTGGGTGACTGCGGGGAGCGAGCACCACTGGAGGAGAACTTACTCTGCAGTGGGATGATCTGTTTCAGCTTCATCACGTTATTGTTGGCTAACAGAGAGCTGGGCCTCTTGGGCTTCTCCGACCCACTGCCACCTCCGCCTCCAGACCCGGGGCGTGATTTGCTGCTATGACTTTTATCGTGGTGGTGATCCCCGGAGGAGTCACCCTTGCTGTCGTCTCGCTCCCTCTCCCTGCGGGCCATATGCTCTGCCTGCCTCTGCCTCTCCTCCTCTTCCCTCTTTCTCCTCTGCAGCTGCTGGTAATGCTGCTGCGCCTGCCGCTCATGCTTCTGCAGAGGAGGGGAAACATTCCCACAATGTATTTACAAGAATCAGCACTAACCCAGCTACACATTACAAAACTGCGGCTATCAACCGAAACCAATGCTTTGGTAAGAACACTGCATTAGTGCTGCAAGGATGACTATAGCCTCATCTCTTTTTATGTCCACCAACTGTGTTTTTCAGAAGTTTCACTGCTAAAATATCACCAAAAGTTTAAAATAAGCAAATTATCTCCAAAAAGAAAGCTGCAGTGTTGAAGTACAGCAGGAATACAGCAGTAAGTTTACAAGAATTAATTATATTACTGTCTATATTGTATATCTGCACGTCTATAGTGGATTTTTACTAACTTTGCTGTCTATATTGTACGTATCTTTCCTACAGTGTATGTACTATACTCACATATTTGTTTACTCTCTGCAAAACATTTACTTGTGACTTTACTTGTTTCTACATCTGTACTTCATGTTAACACTTTTACTTAGACTTGCAATTTTCTGATGTAGCTGCTGCACATGCTGTTTATATCATAGTGCGTTTATTTCACTCTGTTCATATTGTTAAAACTCTACAATATTTTATTTATCAGAGCATATTAAAAATGATTCTTTTCTTCTTTATGTTTCTGTAAGTGTACATTACTCCTTTTGTGCTTCTTCTTAGATTCTCATTGCATTTTGTTGTCTCTCAGTACTTGTACTCTCTGCAATTACAATTATCCCCTCCAATCTGATCTAACAATAAGGTAGCCTTTTTAAGGCTTGATCAAGCTGTCTAATTTGCCAATAATTAATTCTTGGACATAAACTTCTCTAACTCTTGCAACTTTTTCCAGAATACACAAAATACTTTTGGTCTTATGACTTTCTTAACACTTACCTTAAAGGCTTCCCTGCGCTGATAATCTAGTTTAGCCATCTCCTCTCGGACCCACGTCGGAATGTCAGGGATGGCTACATGGATGATGTACTTCAGGAGGATGGCGAAATGCTGCACACAGACAGACAGGTAGAAAGGGGATGTTTGAGATAAAGAAAAAAAGATATGAATTTTTTGTACAATTCCAACGAGATGTAGGGCACAGTACTTCACAATACACTTTAGGGGCATATTATTTAAGCTATATTTTTGCACATCGTTTTTTGCCCAACATTGCTCTCCTCCTGATAGGCCTGACTTCTTTATCAGGCCAAGACAGTGCTGCAGGCTGTTTACGTTTTTCCAAATATAGGCACAGGCACAGAGTGCAGAGCTAAGTAGCTAAATATGAAAAGAACCATGTAGGGAGCTTTGGTTCATCTGGTCATGCTTTTAATGAAGATTAAGAAACTCAGTTTTATCAGCATTTATGTTTTGCTTCTTTCAGTCACTTGAAAAAAATAAGAGGTTGTTGCGATACATATCTTGGATTAGCTGTCTTTTAAGGACTTGAATTCTGCCAGACAACCCTCCAAAGTCTACAGTTCAAAACAGACATACAGAAGTAAGCCGTGTTTGTGGCCTAAACACCTTCCACATTTTCTGATCTCCATAAATTCTGTGCTGGGTCACAAAAAAGTTTGAAAAAGCACTACTCTGATAGACTTCAGACAGACCAGCAGTGCGCTCTGTGGTACCTCAAGGATGACGATGGAGATGATGGCCATCTCGGGGCTGAGCCACGGGAAGAGACGCTGGAGCTGACCGCACTGACCAATCAGGTAACAATTCACTATGATGGCAATCAGACCCATGGCTTCCATTGCAGTCTGTGAAGGAGCAAAAAAAAATAACTTAGTTGTTTCTGTGACTGGGACTTTGTGCTATTCCCAGCACACTGGCATCATTTCACTTCAGTTATTCCATCTGATTATTATTTAATTGATCAATTTAATATGATTGCTACACAATGAAATTTACATCGTCAACTCACAAATTGGATAAGTGGCCAGTGTTTGTTGAGTTAATGTCCCAGTGTTAATTCTCCCTGTCCTTATATGACAGTTAATTCAATCAAACAGCAGCAGGAAAAGCTAAGTGAGTTTGTGTGAGCTTTCACCAGGTGTATTTCTGACCTGCCACTGGCCGATGCTCTCCACTCTGATTCCAAAGGGCCTCTGCAGACCCGTGCAGAGCTTAAAGGCATCGCTGCGGATCTCGATGATGTTGTTGATGAGAGCACACATGGCAGCCAGAGGAAAGGCCGAAGAGAAGAGCACCACATAGCCAAACTGGACGAACATCTCTTGGTAGTCCTGGAAGGTGTCCTGACAGAGGCAAAGTGGAGCATTAAACACAGCTCTAACAAGTGAGTACAGATGTGTAAGTGTTGTTTTTAGTTGATGAAAACCCAACAATTCCTAACTTCGCTGCTTCCTAATAAACATTTTTAAGAACACAATAATGGGGAATGTTTATTATCAAACACAGAAAAACCCTGAAAGTATCAATCAACTCAACATACAAGGGCCATCAGTCAAAGACACACCATCACGCAGGAAGTCCTGCTGTAATGGAGATACGAATCCCTGCCATGTTGGGTTGATATGCCGAGTAAACTTGAATCAAGCTAAGCCAGCACTGCCAAGTCTCAACCAACATCCAAGGTAGCATTTTCTTTGTTTAACAATTTGTTGCATTACTCCCTGTTTCATTTAATGATTGCTCACTTCTCTCACTTCAGATCCTCACTTCCTGCCCTCATGTGTTCCCACTTTTGTGATTGTCTCCCCTGATGTGTTTCAGCTTTACCCAATTACCCCTGCCTCCTTGTGTATTTAAACTGTGCTCTCCCAGGTCCCTGTGCCAGTTAGTCTTCATCCTTTGTGTTAAGTGCTCCAGTGATCTTTTCTAGATCCCTGCTGGTTTCCTGACCTGACCTCAGCCCAGCCCTTCCCTGGTTGTTTGCTTTTTGACTACCTTTTTGTGTACTAAACCTTTTTTATTTTTCGAGCAAGTCAAAAGTCAAGTCTTACAAGTCAATCTTGTGTATCAGTCTTGTTAGAAACATGAGTATGAAAAGAGCCTATAAATGTTGCTATTTCTGTGCGGGAAACGAATGCACAGTGGTAATGCCTCTCAACCATATATGAAACCTGTTCTTAGTTTAAGGGAGAATGGGAAGTCCTGTAAAGTGGTCTTTATCTACCATTATGCAACACTTTACAGTTATTATCAGTCTTTTCTTTATGAACCTAAACCGTTTCCATCTGTAGATGAGAAGGTCATGTTACATGGCAGATTCTATGGAGTCTCTTCACATTTTTAATGGAAAACCTTAATGAAAATAATGTCAACCTGGGTGTTACTCTCCTGTTTTAGTCTATTTCAACTGTCAGTAATGATAAAATTCTGCTCACTTGTAGAGATTTTAGAAAACAAGGTTTCTTCCAACAACTAAATCTATCGGGAAATGAGTCATGAGTCACCTTCAACTGTCTAATAACTTAAACTTCACAGAGGTCCTCTTAAATACATTTTTGAATCTGACTTTAATAAAATACAAAAGGTAGTCTTCCTGAAAACCCTCTACATAAAAGAGAAACGCTTCAGAGAAAAAGCAGATCTCCTTATCTGTCTGCACACGTTTTTCTTCCTACAGCAATGCAAGGTTGTGGCCCACTTTCAGTTTTGTATGTGCTCAAGCAAGAGAGAATGTAGTAGCTTATGATGATAGTTGGCAAGTTTCGGGATGCTCCAGTTGGCATGATAATCATAATATGCGAACCATAACACCCAGATCAACAAGATTTATCTTTAAATGTTTCAAAAAATGGAAACTACCCAATAAAACCCTGTGCAGATCTTACAGAAGTTCAGAATTCAGTTTTTCTTACAGAATAAGTCTGCATGCAGCTCTCCATCTCAGCCTGAGTGAGCGTGTTGCTCTCTCTCTCCTCAGGTGGATCCATCCATGATTCCCTCTTTGTCTTCGGCTCAGGTCTCTCTACGCTCCTGCCCCTTCTTCGGTGTCGCACCGACGTGCTGCTCTCTGAACCAGAAGGCAGTGGGGCAGTGCTGGCGGCGGCAGCAGCAGCAGCAGCACTGATTCCCTCAGCTACTCCAGTCCCTCCCCCACCTGACTCCTTCACATCATGGATGCCATTATCATCATCGTCGTCACACATTTCAAATACAGAGGCAGGGTCCATTCCTTTTTCCACCATAGTGGGGCTCCCCTCCTCCAGGAAACTGCTTTCCATGGGGGGCCCACTGCAGGCTGGCCTTCTGTCCACCTTGACATCAACAACAATGCAGATTAGCAACACCAAACAACACCATTAAAACTATTACTACATATTAAAACTGTTGTTATGATATTTGCAAAACACCCTTTTTATTTTGTGATCAAAGTGCTGCAGCAAATTAAAACTATTAACACTTTATTAAAGTAAGTTATCACAGAGCTTATACCTTCTCGATAAAGCTGACTTTCCTCAGCTTCAAACCACAGTCGATCACACTTTCCTCCTCCGTCTCTCCTTCACTGAACCTCCCACTGTCAGCCTCATCCCTCTCACCTCCCTCCTCCTCGTCGGGCACCCCGCATCCCCCGTTCAAACACTTCTTTTCCCTGAGAGAAGTTAAACGGACAAACAGGAGTCAGACTAAATGAGTGTGTTCACTGCTCAGAGTGGTGTTCTGTCTATTTCCTCACTGTCCCACTGGCATGATTCATAAGTGCGTGCAGCTCGCAGACAGTGGCGAGTGTAGATGAAGTGTCTTTTGAACTCGAGCGTGTCTGTTTGTAGTGACTAATGCTTTGAGCGTTGGTGTGAATGACAGCTGTAAACACATGAACATCACTGTTCGTCACAGTTGTCTAATTAAAAAATGTCTGGTTCTCTTAATGTGTGTGTCAAAAGGATTCTTTTAAACTCTTGCAACCATGAATGTGTACTTAACTGAAGTGCATGATTACTGTATTAATTAAATAGATGAGAGTTACAATACTAAGTTTGACCTTCTTTCCGTTGTCCCCAAGCCAGGCCTGGTGCCCCTCAGTCCAGGTCCTGGCACCGCCTGGTCAGTGGGGGAGAGCTGGGCTTTTCCAGCTGCCAGCCGGGCGTATTTTAGCAGCACTGAGAGCAGCAGATCCCACACAGCTCGCAGTGTGAGCTCGCCAAGCTTGTGGCGCTCATACAGGTAAGGCTGCAGCACCTCCTTCACATTTTGAAGGAACTGGCGTATGATGAGCAGAGTGGCCAGCATCTAACCGGAACAGAGAGAAACATTGACGGAAAATTGGCTGCTTCACTGAGGGAACATGCTGTGAATATACTGTCTAACTAATCAAAACAGAGAGGAGGCACTTCCTTGCAAAAATGAAGACAGCTCAAGGTGCAAGTGTTAGAAGTGGGAGGAAAGAGAGACTGAAGACCAGCTAGACAGATGAGAGGCCACAATAACAGGCTGATAAAGCAGAAGGATGCAGCCTCATCAAAGAGTGGATGTGTCCTTTAACACCACACTTGATGTATAAAGGTCAATGACTGATGAACATAGCGACGTCAGTAATACTCATATCTTGGCAAGCAAAATAAATTCCCACACAACAGGATGTATAAATAAGCTTAACTTATAGAATAACTGCGGTTTTGTACTTCACAAGTTAATGTATAGAGAAATTATTGCAGCAAAGTCTAACAAGGTAAGTAACAGAGGAAATCAGACAAACTTTCCAGATAACATGTTTGAAAAAAGTTCAAATAAGGGGCGTTAATGACAACCAGTACTGACACCCAGAGGCTAAACAACACAAAGTTTACCATCTGTAGTTGGCTCTAATCTGGAAAAATTGTCTCTGAGTAAAATGAATCTGACAGTTAACTTACTATAATTGCTAACTAAAGCACAGAATGCAAACACAAAACCACAAAAAAATTCTTGAAAAAGCCGCAAACAAAATGTTTTTCTTTTATTTAATTTACTGATTGGAGATTTTTCTCTTGCTTTAAGAAGAATGGTTAGCAGAGAAATGTCAAAGTCAACACACTACATTCACTACACCCGTGAATTCAGATGCTTGAAGCAACATTATTTAACTATTTCGCATAAAATAAAAGCTAGAGATCGTTTTGATGGTTCACAGACAGAGAACAGTGTCTATGTGTCAGTCACTCTGTGCCTCGAACGCAGTTCCTGCACCAGGGAACTTAAGCAAGCAGGTAGGGAAACCCAGCACAACCTGTTACAGCACACTGTCTTACAAACCAACAATTATCATAGATTTTGTTGAAACTGTCATATTTTATGAGAAAATGTTTTAATTTTTTTTGTCTGATATTCTTCAGCTGCTCTGCCTCAACTCTCTGTGATCTATGATGCTTTGTAACATGTATCTGCTGCTAGTTAGCTTTGATATCTGTACAGCGAGCTGCCCAGGAGAGACTGCTGCTCCTCAGAGCATCAACGTATATGGCAAATGAACCAACAAGCCCAGCAGCCTTTATGGACGTCCTAACAGAGGTGGACAGATAGAGGTGGATGTTGATGGAAAGGAGATTGATGTTATTTTACCTTTATGTTGCAATGCAGCTGTAATGTGGAAAGACTGTCTCATAGAATAAACATATTGTGGTTGCCCTGGTCGGTATTAAGACATGAGAAAACTATGAAGTCAGGTGATGTTAACAGACTGTGACAAGCCCAGTGAGGTGGCACTCTGACTGAGTGTAACAGAAACTGACAGATGGAGTGAAAAATTGAGGTACGAGTGGTGAGAGTTGTATCTGGAAAACAATTTACACAAACTGAACAGAAGCAAAAGGCCAAACAAAAAAAAAACAAAAAACAAAAAATTTGACATCCCCATGTTAGAAAAAAATGGCAAAACTATTCAATTTTGGTCATTAGGAGGGGTGTTCATATGCAGCCGAGGTTTATATCAGTCAGAAATAAAAACACCAATAACACAATAATCAAACGCCTACAGTTTATAATCTCCACCACTTTAGACAGCTCCATTTATTACTACTGTTTGGTGAAAACAACATCTTTTAAAGAAGCAAGACACACAGCATAGTATCTGATGTGATGACATTTTAACATTATATTTTTTTAATTTCAGGTTGCATTCAGTATTGAATCCTTAAATGTAAATGGAACAAAGAAAACCACTAAATTTAATTTTTTTCAAGTTTTCATCGCGCAAACATCATTTTATACAAGCTTGTTCTAGTTTAAATTCACAGCTTGATTGGCAGAGCATGCACAGTTAGCGCTGGGGTGGTCAGAAATGGACCTTTGACCTCTCACCCAGACAGTGGATGCACAGGGATTACACTTTGGACCTGAGTAAAGCCCTGAAGTACCACAGAGACCACAAGCATCTTTGAGGGGAGCAGCAGCAGATTGACCCAGACCTGCTGCTGCAGAGCCTTTAACAGACACAACACCAGCAGCATCTTCCTTACATGGATAAACTGGTGGGTGTGAAAATGGATGGTTATGGAAATCAATGAATGCTAGCAGGGGGAGCAAAGCGATTAAAGACGGGAGTTCGCAACCATGAAAAATGTTGGAGGGCAAATGAAAAGCTGAAGCAACAGTGTGATGGAGAAACGTTAGAGCTTTACAGACACTGAGATGTTTCTCACCTCTTTCAGCCGCTCCATGTCTTTGAGGTAGAATCCAATGTAGAAAAGGCTGAGATAAGAATTTACAAACTGAAACTGCAAGAGAAGGAAATGCTAGGTTAAGAAGAAAGGATTTCTTTTTTTCTAAAAACAAGCTTCAAAATCAAAATGTTTTGTTTGAATATAAAGGAATGAAAAGAAACTCACAAGAACCATTTTGATGATGAGATTTTTCTCATAGGCACTCTGGAGTCTATAGTTTTCTGTGGAAAAACAAAAAAAAAATTATCCCTTAGTGTGCCAACTTATCTGCTCAGAAACAACCTAATATACAGGAAAATTACAACAAATCCCAGTTAAGGGCTCACAAAAGTTTCATGAAGAGCAATTTGATTATTTTTTGATATAAAAGCAGTTTTAGATACAGCATGAAGCTTGACTCTCACCCATGTCATTGAGCCAGCAGGCAATTTTCCTGTACACCTCGTCACATGCAGTCACAGTGATAGCTAGCATGATTTTGGGGATGAAGCGAGCTAGCCGGGGCATTTCCTTGATCCCCATCACAAACTCCTGCAGAGACACAATCACAGCTTTTCACTCAGTACCTCTGTGGTACTGAGGCAGTTTTGTTCACTCCTGGCTCAAAATTGGGAAGCTTTTTATTCCCGTTTTACCCATAAGCCTGTATTGTCTGTGGTTTCTGAAAATAGCCATTAAAACATAGAATTTTTACATCAACAAGAATAAATCTAGAGCAAGGGTTCTGTATTATTAAAACTTCATTTATACAAGCAAGAAACCAGTACTGACGACTGACTGACCTGCAGCTCGAAACAGATGAGCATTACCAGGAAGACAAAGCAGAGACAGAGGATACAGATGGGCAGGCTGACCAACCACCTGAACACACGCCTCCGCCACGGAGGATAGTAGAACTCCTCACATCCTGTTATGGGGCTGCATCGCTTGACTCCCTGCAGAGAGAAAGAGAACAAGCATTAAAAAAAAGCTTAAAGAGGAGAGAGAAGAATGGTCTCTTGAGCAAAGTATTTACCTAAGCTGAGGGGTTCATTAGGACTTTTGCATTAAGCCTATTAGCGTGTCTCTTTGCCAAAGTATTTACACTAAGTCATTCAAGGTACTATCATAATATGGCACATGTGCTCCTCAGTTACTATGGTTACACTCACTCACATTATTATCCTTGTAGTCAGTGTTAAGAACATGAGCGCACAAGAACATAATCCAAAGTACATTTAACCTAACCTCACAAAATATGCACAAGAAAAGAAGCGAAAAGACATTATGGGCGAAATCCAAGTGGAAAATCTTTCTGTAAAAAAAAAAAACACAGACAAAGAAATGAAAAAATGTGAAAATATTGCTGGAACAAAGGAGACTGACAACTATTGAAAAGGGTCAACAAGACCTAGTAAGTTTCAATAAAAAGACACAGCTAGTTTCGGATGTGTGAGAGTAAATTCACATTCAAATCAAGATTATTTTCTCTAATGATCCAAAAATCCATCAACAAATGTCAAAAATCATTATTTACATAGAGTCGACAGCTCATGTTGGTGGAACGAGAAGGTGCAACTCAACTGGGAGGGCAGCGCACGACTAAGCACAGAGTTATCTTGCAACTCTTAACATTTTCATCTAAAAAATTCAGCTGTTTTGAGCAATATTTACTTTAATGACTTTAATAACTAACTAATCAAGAACATCAGTGAATGGTTTGGCACACAGATTTCTTCTAAATTAAAAAGTGTTTACAAAACATATCATAACCATGAGAATTGTGATCAAAACAAACCATTAGATTCCCAGATTTACAGCCCTAGCTAGACAGACATTTGGCTGGCTAGCTACAAAGTTGCCAGTGCAAATGTTAGCACAATAACGTTGATAACAAGTATAACAGCTCTTAACACAAGTTCAAGTGGGTTTTCCCTGTTCTGAAAAATGCATTTTGGTATTTCCTTTAATCACCATGAATTCATCCATTGTCTTAAGCACCTCATTGTCTCTCATAGGTCCCATACAATTTTCTAAGGGAATGGTTAGATGGGACAGCCCCTTAGCGAATACTTAAGTGGCTGAAGGCAAACTCTTTGATATCAAAGGATTTTCTTCTACAACATGTTGAAATCCTTACAGGGATTTCATGCAACATGCCACATTTTTAAGTCATCCTTTGATGAAAATTTAAGGGCAACCTTAGCCCAAGCGGTTTCATACAAGAGGAGCACAGAATTCAAGTTTCTCTTACCCGAAACTGAGGCCGAGGCTCCTCCAGTGATTCAGCAGGTGTGTCAAGTGTCCCCCATTTGTACGCCAGCTCAGCCCCCCTCCTCTTCCACCGCTCCAGAAACAGAGTGGCCCACACCACGTTGAACAGTGCAAACACTACACAGCAGATGTCACGGCTCGTCTGAAACAAGGCGAGCACAAACATGCAGATGCTTTAGCAAACAATCAGACAATAATCATTTTTCAGCTGGTCATATCAGTTGACTTTAATGGCTCTGATAGCTTCTCTCCTCACCTGATCTGACTCGGTGAGCATCCACAGCACGAAGCCGATCACAGCAGGATACAACATAGAAGTAGTGTAAAATCCCAGCCAGGCAAAATACATGGCAATCTTCACCCCAAAGTAGTCACAGATATCATCTGTAAAGTTAGACATTACAAGGGATCAAGTTAAACTGTTACCATGAGCAAAGTGATTCACACTGTGTCAAAAATACTTTCTTTTGTCTTTTCAGAGTTCTGCACTATTAGTGTGTCTCTGTGCACGAGTGTCTTATTGTATTGACCTAAAGGTTGTTTCTCACAAACAGCCTGGACCCAAGACTTCATCAGCTGACTGAGGATCCTCTGCTCATGGAGAGGAAACACCTGCCGGATCACACCTCGTGCACTCAGCTCAGGGACTGCAGAGAATAATAAAGCACAGAGTACAGCAAGTAAAAAGTGTTGTACATTTAATTTGTTAGCTACAGAAGCATAGATAGAGAGTAGATATAATGCAACTTGACTAAAACTATCAGCATCAGTAAAGAATCAACTCCATCACAACTGGCTTATTATTTTAAACCTAAGCCCATTTGAGGAGTTACTTCAAAGCCTGCCAAAGACCTGCCCTGTTTTATAAAGACAAATATCACAGAGTGTCTGGCAACACAATGCTGATAAAAGATACAACTCACTGATTGGCTGGCCCTCCAGGAAGCTGATATTATGGAGCACCTCCCCATGTTTGGCACGTAGATTGTCCATCCAGTATTTTATGATGCTCTGCCTCTCCTGCAGCAAACAAGAAGGAGGTAGAGGGAGTAAATCCAGGTAATGCCTTGACAGCCTATTTACTGGCATAACAGTGAGTGTGTGTGCATGTGTATGAATGCTGACACTGACCTGTGAAGTAAAGAAGCACAGCTCGCTTTCGATATTCTCATAGATGTAGTCCTCTTCGCAGGAGAAGCTTCGTGTTCCTCCACCAAACTCGGGCTTCACCGCTTTCCTCAGTCCCATCTCCTCAGCACCTCGCAACAAACTGCACGACAACAAAAAGACACCACATGCGTTAGTGTTACTAGGGCGTTACTGAATAGTTTGAAACTTCGACGCTCCATTCATAACACTGACAGTTGATTTCAAAACAAACATTGAATTGCAAAGGCTTCAGCGTAGATCCCGAGGCTGTGTGTGTGTTGTTTGGGTTAGATTGGTGGAGCAGAGGGACAGTCAGTAGTGTAGAAATTGGCATTTATCTTCAGCAATGGATTTTTCTCAGTACAACTGTTGATACTTGATAAATGTTTGATCAACTTTGGCTTCCAAACTCTGGCTTCCTGTTTAATATGATATAATGTAACTCAACAACAACTTTGATAATTAAACTTTTAAGTAATTACTGAGCAAAAATATCAGGCATTCTCTGGCTCCAACTGGAATGTGATGATTTGCTTTTTCTTTTTAAATCATTTAAATAAATGAGGGTTTTTAAATATTTTATACAATATACTAGTGATGAATTTGTCACATAATGATTAATCAGTAATTAAAAACATTCCTAATTGCAACTCTACTGAGGATAGTTGAACTAGTTTTACTTCATATTTCAGCTTCATCAAAAACTCTTTGACTACCACGGTGGATGTTGCCAGTTTTTAATGTGATTAAGAAAACCAACAAAAACATCAGAGTTAGCGGGGATGGATTGTCCTTCATGGTGTTAAAGTCATCTGAACTTTCATCCAAAGCCTTAACCTCATTCTCTCACATCACCTCATTTCCCATCAGCCTCTCCTTCCTGCATCCACTCCGTATCCTTGCTCAATCCTCCTTTCTCTCTCACCTCCTCTTCCACGCTTCATCCTTTTATCTCCCAGAGTCCTCCTCTTTGCCTTCCCCCTCCTCCCTCATCCTATCATCTCTTTCTTCTCTCCCTCTGTCCTTCCCAACGGCTCTGTGCTTAAATCACAGTAATAATGCAGCAACGCACCCTCTGTTACCTCCAGGCTGACAGCTCACCTTTTTTTCTCTCACACATGTACATCTACACACATGTATACACACAGAGAGGAGCTCAGTCTAGGTGGGCCTCTAACATCCATCCATCATGCAGCTTGCAGCACTTGGAGAAGCAGCACAGTGAAGTACGTTCAGCACCTTGATGGATTACAGCAGAAATGTGTGTTGTAAGCCTCTGCATCACTGCTGAATACTGCTTAGAGCGCAGCACAGTCACAATGAAGGCTCCTTGCCTGAGGAAAAGGAAAGCTGTATCTGTTTAGACCCAGTGTTTAGTAAGCTAAGCCAATAACTGCAGGGCCCTTCAGAGGTGTGCGGCTCTTGCTGCTGCCAGGATTCCTAATGAGATTCACCCTTTTTCTTTATTTAATAAAAAAACTTTATCGCCTTTTGCACTCTCTCCACAAATACAAGGGGTCTTAATTTGGAGAGACACTCAAAGGGAATGTGCGGACAAAACTAACCTTGTACAAGAGCAGAATACTGCTGAGGGAGAAAACTGCATGGAAGGTTTATGCTAATGAAGCAAATATCCATCAGACATAATGTAGAAACTCAGCAGAACAGGATGGCATATTGTAAATTGCCCAGTCAGAGCTGAGGAATGAGCAAAGGATGGTATGTCAGCTACCAGGAGGAGGACTTTCACTGTTTGTTCCACTGTGTATGTTTATTGCTACAATTGTTCTCTCTGTTATAGTTACTGTCAAAGGAATACATAGAGCCTTTCTTAAAATAACACACACAACAGCATTGAACCTGTGACCTCAGCTGATCTCAGACACCGGCAAACACTCTCCTTCAAAACAAACAGGAGACGGAACAATGTGCTTTCAGTTGCTAGGATAATATGAAATAAGCCTATATATGATAGCAAACACACTTTGGCCCCTCAGCTCATTTTACATAGCTAAAAAAACAGATAGAAATGAAATTGTCACCAGTTTGGTATGCAAAGGGACTGACTATTCAAGGTGAGTTTCAAAAGATGGAGTCGTTTCTGGGTTATTTTTTCGATTACATGAAATGTAGGTCAACCTGTGTAGCTGAAGGTGTGCGTGTGCACCTGTGTGTGTGCGCGCGCGTGTGTGTGTGTGTGTGTGTGTGCTTGTGCGTGGGCCTATGTGTGTGTAAAAAGAGGAGAGTGGGCTTCGTGTCACACAGCAATCACTTTCCTTGAGCATTTCATCTAAAACCAACTGGCACACTTTCAGAAAGCACTTTCTCCATCCTCTCCCCACATCACTCTCACTCAATGCTCCCTGTTCTTTTCTCTTTATCTTTCCGTTTCTCTCATTCTCTTTCTCTCTTGTTTGTGCATCTGTCTCCCCTTATAATGAGGGATATTAGACGACAATACCCACAGCCTGCTCACCCTGCTGCCGTCTGCAGAGATACAGAAGTATTTGCTGCCGTAGCACCACACAATAGGGCAGACTTCTTGACTCATCCTTTGCACTCAAATAGAAAAATGGCTTTATTTTTTTTAACTTCCTAATATTGAACAAATTCTGGTTTTGAAGTGGCATGAAATGACTACAAACTACAGTTTTTTGTACATTCTCTGGTTTTGAAATGATACTAAGAGAATCTTGCATCACGTGGTTGAGTCTCGTATCTTGTTTCTTCTGTTCATCTGTCTCTTCCTGTTCCATTCATGGGTTAAAAGGTTTGGTTGAGACTCTGTATATTTTTTTTTCCAGAGGCTCGCTGTCTAATGCACAGTCAGCAGAAAGGACTGGACATTTGTCAAGAGGTGAAATGCAGTATGGAACAGTGCCACCCAACCCCCTGGATTATATTTCTCAGCATTTATCCACCAGAGTCAATGCTGAGATAAAGCAGGCTTTTACACCCTCAAGTCCAAACCAAGGTCTGAGAAAGAGTTCGCAGGGTTTCACACTGCAATTATGGGAGACGACTATAGAGGATTAGTGGGATGGGAAATGATGTGCTTATTTCCCTTCTTTAGTTGGACAGAGGGACTGATATTTTATACCACCGTCATACCTGCACACTAAATATGAAGGTACAGCAAAGAGGTGGTTAGCTTAGCTTTGCATCAAGCATAGAATAAAGTGAAAAGTGACAGTTTGCTGTTAGTGACTGCTGATTGGACAAAACATCTACAGACGTCATCTTGTGTTCTAGGAAAATATGGTGGATGTTTTCTCTTTTTTTCTGTTATTTTACAGACAAAACACTCAATTAAACAAAACAATAACTGACAGATGAGTCATCAATGAAAATAAATGTTAGTAACAGCCACGAATAAGCGCATAATAAATGACTGACTCAATACACTCTTGCTAAAAAAAATTTGTCGCCAACAGTTGAAAAACCTCTGCAGAGTCCTTACTTTTCATATGTAGCAGTGACAAAGAATGCGTAGACTCGTGTGCGCTTATGATGTCGGATTTGGATGATGAGTTCTGGGATTCCCAGCCGGATGTGGTTCAGTAGCCATAGCAACGTGTGGTCATCTGTAGTGTCTGTAGAAGGAAATGAAAAATAAAAATACATTTTCAATCATACCCACGCATCACTGTACACAGGAGCTGCCGAGTACTCCCACAGTCCTGTACTATTTATTACTGAGCAGCTGGAGGTTAGATGTCATACTAACACTTGAGAATGTTTCTTCTTCTCTGTTTTCTTAGTTTGTTCTGGCTCTAGATAGATAAGAGAACTAAGTGAGGCAGTATCTTCAACTTCATAGACATGGTTCTTTTTTTATTAGACTGTTTATTGTTTTTTTGATTTCTACTGCTGCAGATAATAGTTATCATTCACTGTTGCTCAGTGGTAGGTTTGGATCTTTGTACTTTGCAAGAGAAACATAATCATCAGAAATCAATTTAAATGGAAGTAATTAAAGGAATTAAAGAGTATTGCTTTTTTCCTGCCTGGAGCACGGCAAAGTTCATTTTCAGCTTTAGATTAATCAAAATCTGAATGAGATTATGGAGTGAGATCACATCTTACATTTTTCAGGGCTGCAGCTGCAGCACTGAAATAAAACGTTTGATATGAAATGTTTTTCTTAAATTCAACGTATATGTGTCTGCATGTATTTTCCATTGTATTTTTACATATGTGCAGAACAACTATTTAGACCTTTAGAGCAGAGACATGAAAAATTGAGACATTACAGCTGTCCCTCACTTTCTCAAAGAGCTGTTTAAGGGTTAAAACTTGGTTTAGTAGAGCTGAAACAATTTTTAGAATAAACAGAAACTCTTCAGAAACCTTCACTACATGATAAAGTCACTTCCTGTGCAAAAATGCCAAATGTTTGCTGGTCTCAGTTGTTGCTATTATGGTTAATGTTAAGGTTAGGGGTGCCTTATGTTATTGAAAGTCCTCACAGGTACATAAATACAAACACAGGAGTGTGTGTGAGTGCCTGACCTGCAAAAGTCATGAGGACATCACAGTTCTCCGTGGGCACTGTTTTCATCCAAGACTTATGAGACATGATGTGTCTCCCAGCCTGCAGCAGCCGCTTTCCAAACAACTTATCTGAGAAGGAGAGAGACAGACAGAAAGACAGACAGAAGAAAAAGAGACAGACAGGGAGAGGTAAAGAAAGAGCGTCACCTTTTCAAAGTGAAACAGTATAAAGAGCAATGACATTTCTAACATTTTCAGCAAACCCACTTCCCAAATTCTTACCCCTACTGCCCCATCACACACACACACACACACACACACACACACACACACACACACACACACACACACACAAAGAATCATCGTTCTCGGTGGGACAGATTTAAATGTCACACTGCTTTGCCTCACAACACAAGACTGACAAAACTAATCCTGCCCTGCCAAGACCAGAGGCCACACATTGTCCACACTCTCTGAACTGTCATGCACACACACAGACGCTCGGCTCAATCAACTCGACACATGTAAGTGCAGCTGTTTCTCTGTGTTATGATACGTCCTCTTCAGTGGCAGGAATACCCACAAAAAGTCCTGAGCAGTAGAATAAGCATCTTCAGCATCCATGACATGAAAAATATTGACTATTCTGAATGTATGTAGCCAGTACAGTGAATTCACCCCATGTGTAGAATTGCCTTGTGTCTATTCCAGAAGTCAGCAGCACACCAAAAATAGCTCCGCTGTGGCCGCACAGTAATGTCACATCATAACACAGCCACCCTTTTGCAGTACTGAAGAAGAATAACGGATGGAACATATTTCCTGTAAGATGAATACTATTACATCATGGCAAAATTTGCATTTTTAAAACAACTGCAGCTTGTTTTCGTGTCCTGGGTCAAATAAACTTTAGCTCAGCTCTGACACCTCGTTCATCTCTCACTGATCCCGCAGAGTCTCACATTCCCATAGATATGTGCTTCGGAGAGGCAGCAGTGCCAACAGTTTAAACAGGACCAAAGCGATTCTGTAACCAGTGTAACCTCAGACTCTGCTCAGCTGTCAGAGGACAGTTTGTGGACACCATTTCCCAGGTCCTGAATAACAACAGCCTTGTGATTACTGAGGCACAGAGCGTCAGAGGACACAGAAAGTGGGGCACTTTCCAGAGATCACACACAGTGTGTTTAGTATCACACATTTACTGTAGTCGACTAAACCATTTAATTGATTTTATGTATCTAAAAGCAGTAGAAAAAGTTTAGCAAACAAGACCAAACATGAAAGCTACATATCATCATAAAGATTAAACACAAATAAGAACTGGTTTACACATTGCAAAAGTGAATGCACACACATGCCCACTCACAAAGGTCAAGGCCATTGCAGGCTATAAATTTAGCCATGTTATCACCACAACTAGCTCAACACTGCAAATCACACAGTGTCTGTATATGTTCTGTTGATCCAATAAACACCTGTCACATAAAACCATCATTGTGCTGCTGCTCCATGTGCCCCTCTGCTTCCTGGAACAGAGCAGCAGCACAGAGGGACACACAGTGGGGCTTCCCAGAAACAAGCCCGATGGTCTTTTCCAGCGAATGTGTTTGTCTTCCTTGTTTACAGAACTGTATGCACAGTATGCACATGAGCACAGCACCGACATGCAAAGCTGCTGTACTAAGTAAGGCGCTATGTTATATTAGACACCGGAGGGTAAATGTTTTATTTGCTTTACTCAGAAAAAAAAGTTAGTTCCTGGTTTTAAGCTCTACTCATCATTATATATTTGCATAAGCAATGAATCCTGAAAGGGGTCCCTCATAGTAAAGAACCAACAGGAAGATATAACTCAATTCTGCATCCTTCAGCTCCCTCAGCTCTATTTAGATCAAGATTTTGGTTCCCCAACTTGTAGTCTCTGCTCTCAACCCTATTTCAATACACGCTAGGTTTCAATAAAGTAATGGTGCACTACCTGACCAGCATCACACGCCCACATGTAGGGGAGCATTTAGCAGCTAAAGAGTCGAATGTCAGTAGTTTCTTGATGACAAAATCAAGAAACAGTAACAAATTAGAGTGATGTTGACTAGAAAGACAACTCCACATGTATTTTGATGTTGTGCTGTGTCTGCAGGATGTGTAAGTAGACAACTATTTGCTAAAACATCCACCGAACTGAGTTATTATGAGATAACATGTCAGTGTTTTGGTCAACTTGTTGAATGGCTTGATAAATGTTTTGGTTGCTCAGACGTCACGTTCCTCCAGACTTAATGAAAATATATTAGCATTTCCAGGCCCCCACCCTGCCCTGGCAGAATCACTCAGTCCTGGGTGTTTCACTCCAGTCTGCTCCTGACTCTCTCTTGTAGGTGTGATCATTATCAGTAGCTGTCTCCCATCATCTGTCCCCAGGTTCCATCCATCCAACCCCAAACAACACTAAAAGCCCCATAACACATGCAATAGCATACTGTACTCGTATAATATTGAATTAACCACCTTTTGTTTTTTGTTCCTCATGTGTTATCAAGAGAGCACCTTATTTTAACTGCTAACACAAAAAAGATTTAGGAGCCATTGGAGACACAGAGAGAAGAGGATAAAGATTTGTCTTATGAAATTTAATCTGATACAGATTATTAAAGAAGGTATTTTTGGTCAAGATAAATCAAATCAGACTGGAATTACAAATTCGACTTTCAGGAAGCATTTCTATTTAAATAATCCCTCTTTAGTACTTACAAATAGGTTGCAACAACTTAGTGGTAACTTGGTTCCATACTGCTCTTCCTTTCTGAAGATCTTTTTCAAACATCGCAACAGGCCGAACAGGAAACCGAGGGAGGTATTTTTGACTTTTTAATCTTGAGTGCTACTCCTAGACACTGAATTCTAACCAGCCACTCCACGGGGTTTCAGATAAAATGCTGCAGGCAGAGCTGCGACATGACAGCAATTCTAATGAGTCCTGTATTCATCACTGAGGGCAACACACACACACACACACACACACACACACTTCTGGAACAGCCAGCAGGTTGGTTTCAGCACTGCCACAATGCTTTAATTTATGAACCCGAGTACTGAGCATGTGCTCATATGGTTTGCATGCATTTATGTGTTTTTGCCACTTGGTTAAACATGAACAGCGACTGATATAAAGCCTATCAAGTCTTCACTGCAGGACATCGGACAACAAATGTACCAAGCCAGTCTGACAAGTTTATGTGTTTTAGTGAGTTTTTTGCACAATATAAACAAGGTGTGAGCTGCACACCTGAGGCCATGGCCGGTTGAGCAGAGCATTAGGCTGTTTAGCTGCAGGATAATCAGTGTTGCAGGGTCACCACAAACTAAAATATCAATGATCATTGACACTTTAAGATTTTAAAAGTGGAATGAGGGTTTTTGTTACTTTAATACAAATCTAGAATAACACCTCTGTACAAATCAGCGGACATATTCTAACAATTTTTAGTTGATTTAATGATTCTGTCTGTTAACAGTTGCTTGTATACACATCCAGCAAATTCAGGGCAACATGAGGATTCATTTGAAGATATATATCTACCAACCTGGAGAATTTACTGTAAATCCAATGTTAACTCTATTTAGGCTCTCTTTTTGGTCTTCACTAACACCAGCTACTCACTAACTGTGTCTGTTTAGAGTTTGGTGCTGAGCAGATAGTGTACAGAGTGTCTTTAGCTTAAAACAGCAGCTAAAAAATGTTGCTAATTGAAGTTTTAAAACTGAACCAATGGAGAAAGCTCACTGCAAATGACCCTTTTTTACATACATGTAGTGATATAATCCATTGTGAATATTAAAGTAATAATTATAGCCACTTTTTTTTCTCATGAAAGTTACTTGCAGCTCCCTGAAAACAAAACACGAACAGGAAGTTACAGCCTATTGTTTCCAATCCTTTTTCACTCATTTGCTCTATCTCCATCTCCCTCTCTGCGATTGATTCAGCAATGGAAATTAATTAGCATTGATGGCCTTTACTTCATTAGCGCTCTACATGAGTAGAGCGATTGCTACAGATAATTTGTACACACAGTGGATGATGGATGATATACTGAACAGAATCTTTGTGTTTAAAAGGTTGGACTTTGGTAAAAAGTTTAAAGCAAGTTATATCTCAATTACAGTCTAGGTGTGTTATTCCTGAATGTTATATACTTGCAACTACATAAAAAGGTGATCCATTTTTTGCCCCTTCTGTTGGCAAAATAAGTCAAGTTCTGGGTTTGAGAACCCTTTACTAGAAAGGTAGCTGTTAAGCAGGACAGCTGAGGTCTAGCAGTGATACAGATAAAGCCCGTTTTACTCACAGCCTTCACAGAGAGATGACTGTTGCAGGGCTAATGCTTATCAGACAGCAGCCAGGCAGGCGTAACGAGCAGGGTGTCTCTCTGTGATCTGAGCTGCTCTCTGGAGCATTTCTATGGGGTGTTTTGAGTGTGTGTGTGTGTGTGTGTGTGTGTCCGCACAGGTATTTGTCTATGTGCTTGTGTGTATGGTGCCAGATTAACAGTGTGTATGTCAATTATGAAACTCAAGCACTAAAATGAAGGTCATAGACACTTAAGGAAAGACTTGATGATGCATTCACTGTCTTCACTGGCCTTTTCTGATAATTTTCTGGTCTTAAGCCTGGGTTACTCTGAAGATTTACCAAGTTAAGAAGAAGAAGTTATTCGAAGTCTTGGGTTTAATCTTAAAGCAGGTGGAACAACAGTTGGGATTGAATCAAAATAAAACACACCAAAGCTGGGAAAACATAGTGTAACTGTGCATTTCTAGTTGAAAAAAGTAAATTTGATATTACTAAAAACATACTCAGACCCATGGACCAACAAACAGGACTTATACATATTTTTCCCCCTTATGTAACTTAAAATTAAATGCTGAACTCATTCATATATGAAGCTTTGAATGTGGCATCAGTTGTTTAAGCAGTAACTTGACTATAATTATTTTTTTAAGTCAGGGCAAAACATCTTTTCATTTGACTGCTCCAAAAATGACACTATGATGCATTTGTTTTTTCAATGTGTAAATACACCACTCAATATGGAAAACTTAATATAAGTAATAGTATGGCAGGACAACAGAAATATGGAGAACCTTTATGAAAATTTTAGCAAACTGATGGAAAAAAAGAGAACATATCTGCATAAAACACAGCAGTTTTAACAATCAGATATAACCTGGAATATGTTGCAAAACACAGTTTTGTTTGTACTAAGAGTAGAAAACAAAAACTGTTTTCATAAGTTCTCATTACAGTCCTAAAGATGTGTCATGAAAAAGTTGCCTCTGCAGTGAGGTGCTAAACAGAAAGAAAATGTGTCAGTAAAAGTGAGTCAAACCTACAAGAATCTTGTTTTTCTGCCAACCACTTTGTAGATTAGCAGTAAAGCTTCAGTGCTTTGCATTTGCATTAACACTCGCTGCAGCTTCACAGCTTCATACTGCAGGCTACATTTTATCTGCCTAATACTTAAAAAGCTGCTGCTGTTGATTTAATATTTATGAAACATCAAATTTAACAAAATACAGTTTCTTTTTCCTGAAAACACCTTGAACCAGTAGAAGTACAACACGGGGCTGTCATTTTTTGGACATTAAAAGCATCTTTATAACAAGGCTTTGATTGTCTGTCATTTAATTTAATGACATCATAAACCCCAGAGCCTAAAAAGAGGGGAATTTTGTCTGTTTGTCTATTGGATAATTTGAAGGTGGAAGTGAATAAAAGACTGTTTTTAATTCCAAAACTAAAGAGAAAATAAAAACCTGCAGCTTGCTATTTGCCAGTAAATGGCTCCACATCAAGGCAGAATGATGTGAGTCAGGTGTTTGTTTCTTCAGAAGCTCTGGTCCTCCTCCAACTCCCCTGTTGGTGCAATCATCAGCAGCAATATACATGGCAATCTAAGCATCAAATTTATTGAAGCCTAACAGTGAGATAATGGAATTTATCATATATCTAGTTACTTATTAAACTTTATACCAGAGATAAACACTGTTAGCCTGTCTGGATAGACTGGCTATAAAGTTTCTCTCTTTGTTTAACCAAGTATCAAATCATGTGGCAGCAGTATGTTTGCTTGATCACTACCACTGGTCTAAAATTACAGGTTTAATCAGGTGATCACCTTCCTGGATGAAACTATTTCCTAGTCATGTGCACAGCATGAAACAAAAAAGGAGTTACACTTAAAACACAAACATAGCATGTGGGTTGAAATGGATGCATTTGTCAACTTGGGTTCATATGGTAAAAATGCCCAAAATACCAACATCCTTTGCTGCGCATTGTGGACCAGTTGTTAAAGGTGATGCATTAATGCTTTCATTTAGTTTGGCATCATTAGGAGACAAAATGTTCCGATTTCTGACTGTCTGAGACCTGCAGTGTAGATTAAGTGCACGGATGCTGAGGACTTTGCACTTTAAAATGCACCTTAAAAAAAAAAAGATGCCTGGCAACAGTGTGCATTTCCTTGGAAGCAGAAGACCAGAGCAGGATTGATATATTCACAGCAGCAAGTCATTTTGAAGTTCAACTCTTATTTGGCCAGTCTAATACAGAGGCAAGGAGCCAGACACAAACACACAGATAATGTAATAAAGGCAGAGAGACTGACAGAACTCCCTAAAGACATGCAGGTTGTATGACTGAGAAAAAGACAGCCAGAAAACATTTTCATTGTCACATGGACTGAGTGTGTGAATGAAACAAATGACCCTATTAGAGCGATTATATCAGAAAGTGGGACAGAGAACCTAATCATGTTCAAACACCCAGTAATTTCCTTAATTAGAATTATCTCCTTCTTTGACTCTGTATGTCGCCATCCTGTACAGACAAGCCCACACCCAGCCACAATTGACCATAAGGCAAAACTATTGATAGACAGTACCCTTTCAAACCTCTTCTGAACTCCTCAAACACACACAAACACAGAGATACAGACACAGCAAAATACACACAAACACGCAGACAGAATCCCATCACTGCATAGTCCCATACTGTATAAAGTGGTGCAACAACGACATGCATACTGAGTCATCGAATCATGCGGCTCAAATGTCTGAAATAAATACCAAATCGGACCGTTCCACCTGTGAAGATTATGTGAATCAAGCTTTGGATTCCTGCCTACATGTCTTGAAAGAAAAAAAAAACATAACCCACTTCACCTCCTCCTATCTGTCCCTCTCTTTCTCCCACCTCTCCCTCTCTCCTGCTTTCTTCCAACTTCCAAACACTGACTCCTTGCTTTATTGCTCGTCACAATGGCCACCTCACCACATCCTCCCAATGTAAAAGGCACTCAGACTGCATACATTTTGGCACCACATCGACAAACACCTCCAATTCCATGTTGTATATTTCTTTTACACTGGCAGCTGCACGCACAGATGTGCTTCAGATGATATGAAAGCCCTCTCTTCTCGCCACAGCAGAGCACTCCTCCTGTCTCTTTACACTTCATCTCACCTCCAGTCTGCTCCTCTCTTTCACACCATGGACCTCTCACTCTCTCTCTCTCTCCTCTCTATAGCTTTTTGTTGAAACCATCCCTGTCTCTTTCTCTCATCCCAAACCTCTCTCCTAACCCCTCTGGACAGAATCTCTCAGTCCCTCCTCCTCTTTCTGCTTCCTTTTTATCGCTTTCTCTCTTTCAGCTCTTCTGCCTTCCCCCTCACTCAGGCTGTCTCAAGAGGTATTTGTCATCATCGTGTACTGTGCATGAAGCTGATGCCTTTAAACTAGGTAAAGAGAAAGAACAGGGGGAATGTTTGATAATGACATACATAAACCCAGGTTTACAACATGTAGACGCTTTAGTGGCCAAGCACTAAAACAACAGTGTCTTTTGCAAAAGCTTCAACACCGCCATTAGCAGCAGCATTACCAAAACACATCTCTTATCACTCAGTAAATTGAGAGACGTTGAAAGGACTGAGGATATATTAATAGGGCCATGCTGTAAGTTTCCTTTCAAAAGACAGTGGCAATCAGCTTTGCTCAAAACCAGCTGTGATATATTTTAAAATTGCATGTAATTGAAACTGATTTTCTGATGATTTCAATGCTGTTTTGCCACGATCCTACTACAAGAAGGCCTGCAGCTAATTATATATACTTTGTCGAGCCATTACAGTCAATCACAAGTTTGCTTAGTCAAGATCTGACATTTCAGGGAACATAATCATGTTTTTGAGTAGAGGTGATTTTTACAGGAAATGGTGTTCGAGCAAAAAACTAACATTCTCATATGCGCACAGTGGCAGTGTAAGCTTGTTGATAAAAAGCAGGGAAATGGTTACCATGTTTACTAAGTTAATCATCTTAGTGTGGTGTGCTAGCATTGGGACATTTGCTAATTAGCATGAAGGCTGCGCTCATGCGGTAGGCTATCAGGGCAATGGGAAGAACAGGAAAACCTCTATGCAGCCTGAATGATAAGAAGTGACCATAGATATAAAAACAAAATACAGCTGAGGCTGATGGCAATGTCATTTAGCTTTGCAAGTCATCTTCTTTCAGCTGCATGCAGATCCACACATTTAATATAGCACACACTTTTTATGATGGATGCTAATTTATTACTTGGGTTTTATGAATACACTTGCCTGTGGTCATTAATCAAAGTGTTGGAGAAAATAAAAGTTTTATTTGATGATGGTGCCAGATCAGAAGTCAGGGAATCACCAAAAAGTCTGTGCCAAAATTCCTGGCAATCCATCTAATAGTTTTTGATCCTTCTGACTTAGAACCAAAACGTTATCTAAGGACTACTGAAGCCTATTCATCACTTTTTGAGATTACTTCAGTCAGGATCAAAGTGGTGGTTGGATCGACTGCAAATTTGCCAGGAAGGAGATAAAGGATGCCTGTTCCACCTTTGAGACAAATGGTGGATGTCAGAACTCTGGTTTCCTCATTAACAGGCACAGGTAGTATAACAGGGCCTCGTCCTTGGCTTCAAAATAACAATGATCACATGTGACACTGGAGCCGCCCGTGGCTGCAGGCCAAGAGACGGACAAGGCAAGACCATGTAGGAAGAGAGGAGGCACAGTGCACACACAGCAGAATAGTTGAGGTATCACTTTTCCTCATCCCATCTTCTTTCTCTCCTTGCATCACTGTTTATTTTCTGTTCCTCTCTTAGTCTCGCTAAATATGCCTCCTTCGTTTCCCACACTCTGTCTTAATCTGCCAAGTAGGCTAATCAGTGGTTCATCCAAGGATAGCTGGTTAAGTTGGGGTGAGTTACCTCGATGACAAGGCAAAGCAGCCTGGTTGAAGCTGTCATATCCGTTATAAGGCCGGGGTTAAATGAGGAAGAATGAAGTCGTCCACTCTGCAGTCAGGTAACAATCATGAACCAAAGCCAGTGTTGAATCCTTTCATGCCCTGTTGATGCAGGCTACTCCTTCACACAACCACAGACTGGTTATCTAACTGGCTGAATTGAGCATTGTCAAGTGGAAGATTACGAATAATGAATAAGCGAGTGGTAATGATGAATATAGTGGAGTGAATAGCAGCCTTTGTGGAGCAAACAGACCTCGTTGTTGAGTAGTGGGCAAGTGCCAAAGTGGAGGAAGGGATTTCTGATTAACACACCAAACAAAAGAGCGCAGAATACACACAGCCACAATGCAAACACATGCAAGATGTCATTTCTGGGCTGTGGGGAGCAGTTTTAAAGGTACAATATGTAACATTTTCACATTAAAACAACTGTTTAATTTGTTTTACATTATGTTGAGTTATGTACTTAAATTATCCCAAATGTTTACAATAATGTACAAACTCAGATAAATCCCTAATTTCATTTCAGGTAATCAGCAATTGTGGCTATTTAACAAAAAAAAAATCCATGATTCCATGCTGCTTACAGTCATCAAACCACATTTTTTTTCACTGTTCTGATAGACACTTCCAGCAGCAGAAACTACATACTGTGCATTTATTTCTCTGTGAGAAAGCTAACTAACAACATAGCCTAAGAATTCCCAAAATATGATACTTTTTTTTTTTAACTTAAAAGTTTTAATAAAAAGCAAGGAGGCTGTACATAAGCACAAATTTAATCACACTAAGAAAAAAGATTATTCATTTCATATTTTCTTATTTAGAGCACACAGAGGGTCATATGGATGACCAAACAACTCGTTCAGAGAAAACAGCCTCATTAATTTTTAAGGATCTTTAACAGAGGGCATTAGTACCTAATGTAGGCCTGTTACATCTGACTAAACACACAAGACTTAAATCTAGTAACATTTTGTTGGGGAAATTTGTAATAACTATTTAGGAGAAAATTAATTGAATTATGAGGATAAATACATAAATGAGGTTGCTTTCATTGAAAATTGAGGGTATTCAGTTTGTGTCAGTGTCTTAGGAGGTCATTCATAATTATAATTATTATAATTACTGGATAATCAGCCACTCTAGTTTGGAGGGCATTCCAGTAAACTTCAGGCCATCTGGGCATTTCTATTTCCATTAGAAATTATGCAGGTCACTATGGCAAAAGAAGCAGAAAGGATAACAAAAGAGTGAACGTAAGATACTTAAGCAGTGAGTCAAGCAGTCTGACGGCTGTAAACTAACCAATCTGTATGATGGTATAATATTCTATTCCTGGACGCGAAAGACGGAAGAGAGACGGATCAATACCCAGAGGAACCAGTAGCTATTATACATTACTCCCCCATTCCTCCCATTTCCTCTCCAGCTCAATGACAAGCAAAGGAGGATGAATTAATCAGCTTTGATTTCTTCTGCGTTTCAGAAGAGGAGCTCGAGGAAGATTTTTGCAGAACTTTATCATGATTTATTTAGCTCTGGAGTTTCTACAGAGGAATGTTGTTGTCAAGGTTGTTAAGGTCAGTGACACGCTTTCTGAACAGAGACGGGCAAACTCTAAGAGCTTCACAAAAACAACAGGCTGTTTACCCTCGTTCTTCAATAAACACAGATCAGGAGCAAAGTGAAAAAACTTGAGATATTTCCATTCATGCAAATACAGATGGTGGAATAGAGGCAATGCGGCTTATTTTACTTGACAGCCAATTTCTTTAGAAACACAATCGTGGCCTTCTAGCAGTATCGCTGAGGGGAAATGACACAACACAGAGCCCCAGAATCATGATTCTCTAACCAACAAATCAGGCATGTTGCTGCAGATGACACAAACAGTATATATTCTTTTATGCTTTGGACTGAACGGCAAATAGAAAAGGCAGGAAGAAAAGAGAAATATAGAAGTGAAGGCAGAGGAAAATAGCCTGTGAGACGGAAGCTCAATAAAAGCCTGTACCTTACTGTTGTAGGCATTCATCAGTCAGCGCTGACAATGTGCAAATATATGAGCTGGAACAGAATGTTCCCCCTGAGCTGTGGGAAGACTTTCACAACATTCAGATTTTCTTACTAAAGGTAGAGGCCAGAATATGAATGGACTTCTCAGACAAGCTCAAAAGATGAAAACCAAAAGTTAATAAGAGTGAAAACCACCTCGGAGCTAATTAAACACTCCAGCTTTATTAACCCCACTGGGCCTTCAGTGGACAAATCAGTACAAACTCATCCTGAGCAGCCAAAGCTGTTTTTAGTACAAAAAAGCTCAAAAAACTCACTGTAAACTACATGCTCAACACCTGGCTGCACACACACAGTAAGGGACTGGATAGTGATCACAGTGAAGCATTAAGTATCTGAAAAGCCAAAGCTTTGACTCAGTAATGTCTAAAAAACAAAAAAAACAGAGCTAAAGAGTTTTTCATTTGCAAGGTGATCAGAGACATAACTCCAAATGAACAATCATAGTGCTCTGTAACTGCTGGATACATAATTAAGCAGTTTGGCTACAAACAAGTTCATCACATCAACTCAAAAGTTCATACTATCACATGTCAACTTTTTCATGCAGCCCCCAAAAATGGCAATAAAAAAATCACCTACCACAGGTTTAAGCTAATGATTAAATTCTGCAGCAAAAAGGAACAAAATAGATCTCTAAGGAACTCTGCATACCTTATAAAACTGTTGACAATGTTTTTCACAGTGATAAAAAGAAATTAGAGGGACATGATGTATTTTCTTAAACCGCACAACACTTGGTTCTTGGCTCCAAGAGTGTTTTTTCAAAGTCTGCTGCACTGGCAACACAGAAACTCTAGCAAGGACTTCAAAAAATAAAAGTAGTGCAGATCCTCAGTGATGCATGCTTCTGGCGAGCATTAAATGAACATTGTATGAGAACTACTGCATCAACAGGGGAAACGGGTTTAAAAACGAGGGTCAGAAAAGGGTAAAATAATTTTTACCAGGAGATTTACTGAGGTGAAATCTCAGGGGAGAACACTCTGCCCCAGCTCTTATCTATCATCTACAGCTGTGGGCTCTGTGCTAATGTATAAACAGAAAGAGTTGTTTTCTGCGTTACAGTCTGTCTAAACACTTCAGTCAGAGATAAAGGGTAGATGCTGATGAGCACCGACTCTGTTCCTCGTATGTGCTAAACAAGCTCCCTTTATGCCCTACACCATTATCAAACCACATTGAAAAACTAAGAGCCTTGCAGGAAAAACAGATGGAACATTAGCTGAGAGAAAAGTGATAGGAAAGTTAAGAAGTCATCATCTGAGGGAGCAAGAGTGTGCAGCATTTTTTTGATGTGCATTACTTTAAACAAACCAATTACACTGCTTTTTACTGAGGTTTAACTTGTTGTCAGAGCTTTTTTTTCTTATTTGTTGTATGTTACACTGTCATGGCCCTTTAGCTGCCACTGAGGGCTTCAGAGTGGCTAATGTGGAGCAATTCCCCACAACCAAGGCTAAAAACAGCATTTTTCTCTTTGGTCATTGTATCTCTCCTGGCTTTTCTTAGCAACCATACAAAAAAAGGGGATCAAATCCAGTCCTAGCATGTACAGTGTGAGAGGACAAGGGACAGGGTGACCGAATGCACTTCAATCTTTCCTTTTCCTCAGGGAATGCAATATCAGTTACACAGAGGAGGAGGCCGGTTATTGACTCCGCGTTGATCACAGAGAATGAAGCCTAAGCTCAGCGATAAGGTCTCTGCAACATGTCACTGCTTCCACACAAAGCAGGAGACAGGCAACACCAGCAGCACTCTGTGTGCTTGCAATGCATTAAGCTCTGGAGCGTGCATTATCGTTTTCTGCTTACAGTCTGATCATCTTCATGGCTATAAATGGAAAAGTGTAAATTTCCATAGAGCATGAATGGGGATTTAAAAGTTGGTTGGCTGGAGGCAAAGAGGCATTATGGGTGATATGATTAAGCCATTAAAAACTTGAGAATCTAGGGCAAGTGAATCACCACTGGCAAGACAGATGGTTTATCACAACTAAGGGAAAATGTTTATAACATCCAAGGACTTACCCGCATCTAATGGCTCAGGATATAGGTATCCACAGAGCAGTTACAGGGGAGCTGTTCCCTAAATGCGTCTGATGGCACAGGTGGGACACATATGGGATTATCACTACATGTGGAAAGCCAAGCCAGTGAGAATCAGGTAACACCCAGGTTCACTAGGCTGTTGGTGGGAGGGTGTGGCCACACTGTTCCGTCACTATACGGATATAAACAGCATGCTGCTCTCAGTTTGTTTAAGATCAATGCAAAGCTTTCACTAATCTGCTGTTTAAACACAAGATGGCAACTCTGAAATTTATTGCTAAGCTCCCTGGATATGGGCACAAATTTATAAAATTAGATCCCATATCAGCCCATATAAATAATATAAATTCAACAGAAAAAACAGATCAACCTGCTTCACTGTTTCAGTGTCACCCAAGGTCATTTAATGACAAAAAAATCTTGTTTTTTTTCTCCTGATATGAGTTCAGATGCCTCGACTCTGGTTGACTAACAAAAATACGATCAAGTGCCTGGAATTATCAACAGAGTGTCTATTAAAATGATGATGTGTTTGCTGTAAGCTAACCAGCCCCTGCTTCACTGTAATGATCTCAATTTTAATGCACACTGTCCACAACAGAAAGGGAAGTAAATTCTTAGAGCTAGCCTGACAAGCTGCTTAATTCCACCATGAAATATCTTTCTTCATCAATAGCCAGTTCACCAAAGCCATCTGTCATTTCTGTGACTGACCAATCAGGTAAGGTTAATACAGCTCTGGCAGTGCATGCAGCAAGGTCACCCTACATAGAGGCAGTTTTCCTCGATCGCTAATGCAGCTAATGTGCAGCTCAGCACTCACTCTGGAAGGGGAGTGGAGAGAGAACAGGAAATATATCTCTTTGGAGCATGCAATGAATAAGAGTGAGACAGGCAAAGAGATGAAGAGAGAGGCATTAAGTTCGGAGTCATTAGGCACAACACACTGCTGTCATTGTATCATACTGCAATGCATTCATCAGCCCCTTCATTTATGGAGCTGTAGAGGGGTGCTAAACCAACGGCGGCTCTGCTGCATCTGCGGCTGTGAAAAACAGTTCTTCTTTTGGGAGGTTCAGCATCATTCCTTTTCTTTCAGTGCTGCTCTGCCTTGCACTGCTGTATTTAAAGCAACCTGTGTGACAGTGAACCTGACTAAATCTGTCTGAGGCAAAGCTGAGGTATTTTGCTTGCTGAAGAGGCAGCGAAAGTGAGAGAGCAGAGCCCCGGTCAAGAGTCTGTGGATGAGTGCAGATTAATACATTTTTCTCATGCATTTTGCAGACTGTAAAGTGCATGTATTAATGCCAAGCATCAGGGATGGAGTTAAATGGGTGTATATATCAGGAAGTGAACCTTTTACATCTCACCATTGCCTCAGTAATGACCTTAACAACCAGATCACCACATGGGTGAAAATAGTCATTTGAACTATCATTTTAGATTAACTTAACATGCTAAACCTGCACACTTTTACATATTTTATACAATGAAACCATAATTTACATATGTTGCGTAGCAAGTTAATAAAAGCAAAAAAGTTAAATTAATGAGCAGACACTCCTGAACAGTCTGTCAAAATTTAAATCACTGTATTATCCGAAATGAGCAATTAAGAGCTACTGTAGTCAGACACCATTGTAAAGAATAACTCAGGCATGTGACCACAAAACATTAATTACTGAGCTATTTCAGTCCTGTCCTGATCAAAGAAACTGTTCAGTTGTCAACTTCATACCATCTCAAGTTTCAGCTGCCCACATCAAAAATGCTCATTGTGGATGAAACCTGAAGATAATAAAGAGAATAAAAGTAAGAGGGTCCATTTTAGTACACCAGAGCAAGTTCAAATCATATTTTCAGGACTGTACGCAGAGACTAAAAATTTCATTTCATTTTTTATCAAAGTGAGAATAAACCTCACAGTATATCCTAACAAATGTCCTAAATCCTAAACCACTGCACTGCCCGATTGTGGAAAACCACAAATTACATGACCTGATTTCCATAACACAGAATCTTATCAACAGTGGCCTCAGAGGGAACACAAACTAATTGGTGAGACTTTTACGTTGCTTTTTCTAATGATGGGCGCTTAATTAATCTTTGAAGTGCCGGCTTGTGCATGTTGGAGCTACAAAGGAAGATGGCTGAGAGGATCAAAGTCATTTCAGTCGACTGTGGAGGGATTAGGAAAATGTAGTGGAGGCATGGAGACAATCGAGCATCCGAGCCTCCACTGAGAAAAATCCTTCAAGGCTGCAACCAAATTTTCAACCGGAGAAATCACCCTTGACTGGCTGATGTGCTAGCTGACTGACGCTGACATGTGTGAGGGCGGTTATGTGATATCATGATAATCCCACTGAAGTCCCCAAACACAATCCTTGTCGCTCCTGACCCTTGCAAGGAAATGTGCAGACAAATGGCAGCAGGAGGTGAAGGCAAGATAGTCAGCACTCTAATATGTCTGATTCACATCCTGCCTTTGGTTCCTCTCAACAACAAGACATAATGGATAGTTTTTATTGGCTAAATGTGGTTCTAAGTGGTAGTTTAAATATTTCACAAACATTAAGGGTGTAACTGTGATACCTGTCAGACATAATACTCTTAAAAAAAACAACAATAACAACAAAACTGGGAGGAGGCGCTACTCAGATATGACATCAATTTAACACAAAGCAGGTGGTCCTGATGCAAGTGAAGGCAGGAATGGATTCCCCATAGAGGCCAAGTGATTTTTTAAAATTTTCTCCTTAATATCTTACTTATTTCTATCATCAGTAATCTTTGTTTATAATGCTTCTTTGACTTACATTATTTATGTACTCTGTTTATAGAAATACCTACATGCATACATGTGTTAGTTACTGTTAGCTGTGACATAATGTTAGTGAGCGCTAATGATTACAGATATAAAAAAGGAGCTGGATGTGGCTTTGATTGAAACTAGTTCCTTTTTTTTACTTGTTTATGGTTGTTTGACACTGCAGTTAATGTGCATTAGTTGCTGTACAAATTTGTAAGCACTATAATAAAGACTTTCATCACCTGGGTACTTGAATTCACTCCCTCTCTTGTGGACGTAATATTCTTCAATGTAGTGCTGGTCCAAAACACAAACACTTATCATGTCAAAGAAACCTAAGAGGAATCATTCATGTAGGTAAGTATCATTAAAAAGTCTACAAGAAATCATCAAAAGATTAAATACCTGAGTGTTTGGTAGCTACTGACAAATAAACAACACCTTCATGTTACTTTAAAAACAATTTTGTTCCTTAAGTAGCCAGATCCTGTATGAACGCATGCAGCCATAGAAGACCATTGCATAGTTCAAACTAGCAATCAGGAACCATATGATCAGATAATAATAAAATAAAAAATTTTAACTTACCAGGCATTTAATGCCAGTTGACAGTATCTGACAGTTTTGGATACTTGATGCCACAGATACATTTCAGTCAGTAACAAAAAAGTATTGGGAATCGAGACTCACACATTTTAGACCACTGATGCTATTAATTATGGGTTTGGAGTCAGTTAACTTTTACATATGCAGGTGTTAACCATTTGCTTCTATCATAGCTTTAGACTCGCAACCCTCCTCTTTACCTCCAGTTGGCCTACTGCCTGTAGCCAATTATGTAACTGTACAATTGAAAAAACAATAGACAAACAAACAAAAAACTTTTCCTCTAACCTCCTTGTAATCCATTCAAGGATCTGAAGAGGCACCGCTGGGTGCCATCCTCTCAGATGACATCAGGCTGCTCTTCCAGTCAGCAGCGACCTGCTCAGGTTACCTCGACCAAGTGTGGAGAGGAGCGCTCACCCGCTGACAGCCCACCGCTCCACTGCATCACTCTGCAGCAGTGCTTGTAGGGAGCACAGAGGCTGTCTCGGCACCCTGCATACAGGAAAACAACCCTGGCCCAGCAGCTGAGTCTCTCCACCCAGGCTAATATTGTGGTCCGTTCCAAAAATAGCTTCACTTGCAATTCTCACAATGACGACAACTATGATATGGCCTATTCAAATCCACTATCAGTGTCATAGAGAGGAACCAGGAAACATGTCTGTTCTGCTTACCCAGTAGAAAAAGGTAAATAATACTATATTTCTACACATCACTAGGGAATTACCTGCACCACAGTTACAATAGTAACAAACCAAGTTATTATTATTGTGAGAAGGGGCCGCCTTCAAGGCTTACCCCTCATTGAAATAACAAAACATGCACCTGTCCTATCCTATACCATGGCAAATCACACTGGGGTAATAACATGGAAGAGGACAATAGCACTCTAGTAGTCTAGACAGACTGCAAGAGTCTAAAATTCTGAATGATATTAATCTTTCAATAAACATTTAGTTAACTGGAGGAAAGATGGGCAACTCTTCTGTACAACACATAACCGAGTGAAAATCCCATTAAATAAAAATAACTGACTGCCAATTA
>JAPZDV010000021.1:9721074-9748305 GCA_029814665.1 Acanthurus lineatus | reverse complement strand
TAATTAAAAATAACTTAGGCCAATTTTTCTCTTTTTCGATTATTTTATGGTTGCTTTGGCAAAATTCAAAAAAAAAAAAAACTAAAGCAGCAAGTAGGCTGCCCATAGAAACACAACAGGAGGTAGGCTGCTATTCAATAACACCAGTAAGGTCAAAAACATAAACTAGGATGTGCCAAAATAGCCATTTTTGCCAAAGAGGGGATATGATGGGCCTGTCAATACGCTAGTTAAAATAGCTACTGCTGTGCGAACATGGAATACACGTCAAAGCCTTTATTCATATGTCATTATTCATAGGCCTTTAGTGAAATCAATTGCTTTTTGGGACGCCCTCGTGGAGACAAAAGAACGGAGTCGCGAGGTGTGTGTAATGGTACGGCGCTCGTCTCGTATCCCAACATCACGTTCACCTGTCCTCTCTTCATCATAACCTCCTAAACCGCATCGTCCAACGCAAAATAGGCACAAATGACTTACCCAGTACACCGGAGGAGGTCGGTTGCGGGGCAGCGCCCGGCTCCGGCCTCTCTGAGTCTGCCTGCTGCGCTCGGTGTCGGTGCCGGGAGCTCTCGGTGCCGTCGCCGGCGGTGTTCGCACCGCTGGCGGCTGCCGCTACTGCGGCGCCAGTCCCCGTGTCGGGCATGCTCTCTATCAGCGAGGAGCGACGGAAGATGAAGATATTCTCCGGGAAATTGAGCAATGGTATCGCATCTCAAGAGGAGGGCAAAGCATGGGTGAAGCGCGGCGGCCGGTGAGGGTCCGATTGAAGGGTTAAATGTTAGTGAAAGTGAAGTGAAGGTTGTCGGTGTAGCGGCGGACCATCATCCTTGTGGTACTCAGGCAGGATGCGCGGCTAGATGGTGAGCGCTCCTCCGATGACTACAGAGGAGGGACAAAGGGAGGGAGGGCGGGAAGAGGGGGGCTGGGTCACACACAATCGCACGCGCGCACAGACACACACACGCACGCGCACACACCTTACAACAATTCACCGTAGCATGTCTGATGATTTGATGAGCAGCTCAGGTTTTGAATGGAATTCTGTCAGAATTTAATATATCAACTCATCTCATTAACACAAATCCACTTTACGCACAGCCAACTCAACTCAACTTTAACTCTCATAGAAAGATTCTAAAAAAATAACAATGATAGTGAGTTTTCACAGATGCTTATCCAGACAGAAAATATCGCCTATAACACATAAATCGCCCCACAGTGACCACTGCCAGTAGCCAGAAGGAAAAAATCCACTTTGCTATGTTAAGGCAAAATCCAAACAATGTCAGGCTTGCATTCTTAAATTACTAATGTAATAAGTAACTAGAATACCCGCAGTTATTGTCATTTAGAGATTTGTGTACCCACCTTTTATTTAAACACAATAATCCTTCCAGCAGCAGGTCCCACAGGCGCTTTCGTCAGTCCTGCAGGTAGACTACTTCTGTCCTCTGTAAGTGTAAATGCACTACCTTGTCCAGAAAGATTAAATAGACTATGACTTATTTATTAATGCAAAAATAACCACATAGATTAAATTTTTAGTGACACTCTGAACTTCACTGCAGTCCACTGGACACTTTCCAGTATTCACTGTGTATGCAGCCATTGAATGAAATTCACTTTAATTACATGAAGTGCTGCTTGGTCAATTCATTGCTATGGCTTCCACAGCAAAAAAACTATAAGCATAAGGAACCAAGCAGTGTTTGAATAATGTGCAAAGAATCAAGTCAAACAAATTGACATATGCAAAAGCATGACTACACCTGAACACATCCTTCAAATCAAACACTGGTAATGAGGACTCAAAAATGTCAGCAGTGTGTAGTTTTACGACCCTTGAGGGAGTGTAACTGTGTGAGGAGTGCATGTGATTTAGGTATGTACGCATACATGTAAATGCATTGTTCTTAATAAGATCTATAGTCTGATTAACAGTCTTTTTGGTCAAACAAGCTAGTGATGATTGCATATTGATGGTGTTCAACAGCTGTGAGGTGGCGGCTGTCATGTTTTGTGCACACACAGAGCAGCTATGAATTATTGAGATCCTAGGTTAAGGATCACCCCCCAGACCTCAGGCCATACCTCACTAACATGTACAGAGTCTATTTTCTCAGTTTGCCTTCCTTGATGCTGTGTTTCACTGTACCCAGGCAGACAGCCATCCTTGCAGGCAGGCAGGCTACCCTCCCCCTTATATGGCTTGCAGCTCAGAAGTACTTCGTCTTGAGCAGAAATTCTGCTTACTCACCACCCTCTGGGCTGACAGCTGCGAGGAGCTGCAGTGAGGCACACACACACCAGTGCACATGAAGCCTTCACTCTGTGCTTATATTCTGTGATATGCATGAGGTATACAGACCATGAAGATAGACTACACTTTCAACAATTTTTAAGGTAAAACTCAAAAACTCATTCTGCGCAACATTCAACAAAAGGATGAGAGACAACTTAGAACTGTGAAACTCAATATGTGACAGAGTGAATTTATAGTTAAAAACATGAGCAAACATATAAATTACCAGCTTATTAAATAGTTGAAAAATCTATTTTTTTTAGAGTTTGTAGTGCTAAACAGTTGTTAAACGGAAAGGTGTTTTCTAACATTCAGTATACCTTTAGTGATAAATGTGGGATAAAGAAAATGTCAGAAAACACCTGAAAGTGTTCGCTTAAAACGACAAGTTAACTTAAATCACCAAAACAAATCGAACCACCGAAAACATTTTAGTGAAACACTTTGCCAAAAAACTACTAAAAACAACTGTTCTTTAAAGAAAAATGTTGTCATGTTTTTGCCTTTTTTGCCAAAAATATTAATTATTTCATCCACATGGATGGTTAAATCATACATGCATGATACATAATTGTACAAGTAATTCACCTTTTTACAGGTACTGAATTTCAAAATAATGGCATAACAGTAGCCTATTTAAAAAGTAAAATGTATACGTAACAAATAATTAAGTAAAAAATATTAAAAAGTTCATTCTGAAAACAGTTCTTGGACCCCAAAAAGACTCTACAAATTACACTCAAAATACAATTACAAGACAGCCCAATTTTTCCAATATTTCTTGCAAATTTATAAAATAACCAAAGTCACTAAGTGTATTTGAAATTTACTTATTCAAAGCATGATTTACAAAAACAAATAAATACTTATCATATAAATATAAATAAATAATATACAGCATAAATTTTAATAACATAACGTCATTAAATTGTAATATTACAATATTCATGCTGCCAAAGTGTAACTTTGTAATGAAGTCACAGCCTGGTGTCCTCACCAACTGCAACTTCAGATTATCAATGTAATCTTTTAAATTAAAATTGGCAGTAATTAATCAACATTGGCTGCAAACTGAAGAGCAACGGTAGCTACACGGACCATATTTAACAGCGTACAGTAGGCGGGACTTAAGGTTGATTGATAGGTCCTGAACAAATGAGACTGTAGAACCTGCCACTGCTGTTGAAAACTCTGACGAATTACAATCAGCAGAGGAAGCTACAGACTCTCGTGGTAAATGTAAACGTTAGAGAGGTGAACTTACATTACCGGCAGGAGTTTGTCAATGAAGCTTTCATAGAAAACGTAGACGTTTATCATCCCATTTATCAACTAGCTGTATACTCACAAATTTCTCCGATATTTGCCGTGAAATGAAGGTAAAATAGTAATTATTGTCAAGGGAGGAGTGTGTTTTACAATGTCAGTCTCTTTAAAACATCTACAAGAGAAACAGCATGTAGGCTAACGTAACTGTTACCTTAAATAAGGTTATTATTGTCTTACCGTAATAATAGTTATGCTGTCATCCATATATCGGGGGATATGGAGAGCTGCCTTTCACCCACGTAGGACAAGGTTTGTTACTAAATTTTATCTTTCAATTAGCCAATTTCACAGACATTGCTGTCCTGTCACTTTCGCTATCTAAGTGAAAAGTTTACAAAAATTTAAAATATCTATTGATATTATATTAGAAAATGTTTTGTTGAAATATTTCACATAGAATTAAGTTATAGTAAATTTACTGAGAAGACCTTAAACCGATGAAAGCAGTAAAATAGGATTAAAGACTTAAAACATGAAAAAGAGTACAACAGAAAAATGATACAGCTAACGTTAGTTAAGTATGCAGATAGCATGAAGGTAACTTGTAAAAAGAGAATAGCATAACTGTATACCTTTCCTTTAACCTTTTAAGAGAGAAAAGCTTTAATTTTTTCCTTAAACAGTTGGAAATACTCTTCTATTTGTATTTTACCTGCTTTCAACTCCTGTCCTCATTTATTTGTTATCATGACACAAATTGTCCCATACAGTTATATAACTTTCAAATTTTTTACTGTTTGATTGTTAAATAACAGATTTTGTTTTAAAAAAAGACTCTTTTATTTTTTGCTTCCAATGCAATCTATTATTACTTTCTGTCAGTTTTGGAATTAAAGAATTTTAAACAATTAATTGCATTTATGTGCAGACAAAAAAAAGGAAAACACTGTGTGCGACTGGAAAGATGAATATATATAGTCAACTATTAAATTTGAAATTACAATACATTGTGTCTTATCATTAATTCATCTTCAGAAGAGGAACACTATCCTGCAGATTCCTATCCACCTACAATGGACTGACTGATGCTGAGACCATCTTTGCGTTATCATCAGGTCATGGCAGGTGTGGGGTGGCTGTGGTACGAGTTAGTGGTCCAGCCTCAGCTACAGCTCTGAGGTGCATGGCCGGGCTCACACGCAGCCTGCCTCCCCCACGCACCGCTCTGCTACGCAGCATCACTGACCCCAAATCCAAAGAAGTGCTGGATCGTGGACTCGTCCTCTGGTTCCCAGGTCTGTTCACTTTGAGCAGGAAAGTACGTTTTGATATAAAGTGATGATAAAGCAGCCTAGCTGCCTAATATGTGTGTTTCTTAGATCTTCTGTCACTGCAATTTGGAATCACTAACCTACAAGCTAGAGCTGCTGTTTTTGTTTCATCATATTAAGTCTTGTGAATATCTGAAGTTATGTCAATATCATCCTCTTCCACATCAATGAAGGTATGCCTGAATATTTTGCTCCTTGTATTAATTTAAATGACTCAAAGATATTCAGACTGTGGTGTCTCTCTCATGTTTTTGGGTTCGCAGCTCCTCACAGTTTCACTGGAGAGGATAGTGTGGAGTTTCACATCCACGGTGGTCCTGCTGTCATTACTGCAGTCTTACAGGCTCTAGGTAACAAGCAGATGTAATTTTAAGCATGATGCAATGTTCTACATCTTAATATAATGCAGAGTAACGCACAAACAAACAGTGTAATAAGATGCAGCATCACTTTGCAGGGTGTTTATGGTATGAGTGTCTTCGTAGTCCATCCCAGCTGTAAGCCTGCATTAAAATTCTACCCACAGTAACTGGTCGGGTCATGTGGCTGTCCATCACTGTGACTTAAAAGGGATAACTGACGCAAGCATTCTTATTTTAAAATACTAATAATATGTGCCTTGGCGAGCGTGGCAATCCTACACTGCCTGACAAGTGATATTGTCCTGCAGTTCAACCACTGGCCTTGCAGAGGGCAGTATTGTATAAATCAGAAGTGTGAGAATAAGAGCTTGTCTCCAGTCATGTAAGGTTATTACATGATACTAATTACTAATGGGATGTTTTACACAAGAAAAGTGTTATGGGGCTGAACAGGACATTTTTGACCTTTTTTTTTTGGCATTTGACATTTTTTAAGTCTCACTTTTTAAAACTAGACTAAAGGAAGTGAAAATGTTTGTAAGATGATAACCAGCTGCTAGAATGTAAAGCAGAATATTTTTTCTCCGGCAAATGAATCATGACCTCCATTTGCTAAATGATTTTGTGCACAGTATTCTCTCTTCCTGACAATACCTGAGAAATTGTTGTAAAAACAATGAAAACGTCATCTTTTTAACCTGCATGGTTGTGCCTGTTTTCATTCTGAATGAACCCTGAGTGACACGTTGACCCAGCCTTTGATCCTCCTCAGCCATTGTGTGCGTGTGTGTTGTGTGCATAATGCATGCCCATCTCATGCCTCATACATTTTTTTCATGTTTTTATGCTGTGTGTGTTTTTCAGGAAGCGTGCCTGGCATGAGGCCTGCTGAAGCTGGAGAGTTCACGCGGAGAGCCTTTCAGGCAGGAAAGCTGGGTTTAACTGAGGTGGGTCAAGAAGAGACTGTAGAAATGTGCAGAGACAGATGTTAAGATTTGCATATCAACAGCTTATCAGAGACATTTTGGTGCATAATTTTAGAATAAAAAGGGTCAAAAATAAACAAGGATGTTGAGGTTCATGAAATGTCAATGGTAAAAAGTTTGCCTGTTGTATAATATGCCCTTTGACACAACTGTAATTTGTAAAACTTGAATGCTTGAATAAAGCCAGTGGGATTTGTAGACAGTAAAAGTTTCCAAAAACAGCCAAGAATACAGCCTCAACAATTAATACAAATGCTTCTTTATATATTATGTTTTCAATATATAAGGCTATATAATAATTAATATGATAATTATAATGCACTGATTTCATTATCAACAGGCAATGACAATGTGTTTTTTAGAATTAAACAAAATTTCCCCAGAAATGATCAAAACATGTATTAAAGTCCCATCAAGGGGGAAAAAATGCTTCCTTTGCTAAAAATGATCTCAACTTTTGTGATAATGAGAATATGATATATTTTCATTGTCCCTGAAAAGAAAATGTATCAGACATCATAGCTGCAGCTGTTGCCTTAACAGTAACAAGGAAGCAGTATAAGAGGTGCTATCAAAAATGTTCCTGTTGTGCCCGAATGGAGCGCTGCACAGTAATGTGCACATAGCAGGTGTAAGTAACAATTTTTTTGATGAAGTGTTTCAAGTTACATCACTCATTCTTTATCAGCATCTGAGATATACACATTTTTGTGACCACAGTTACATGTCCATTTGTGATTTTGACATGGATCTGAAACTTGGGTTTATGGCTGCAGCTATACATAGTAGGGGAAAAAAATGTCACAGTTTATCGGAATGAAAACATTAGTGCAATAGATAGATGTATACTTGTAGATATACCATGTACAGTATAGTAATGTATGGCAATCATGAGTATTATAATGCATCTTGAAGGTGGAGGGGCTTGGGGATCTCATCCATGCTGAGACCGAGGCTCAGAGGAGACAAGCTCTCAGGCAGATGTCAGGAGATCTGGGACGCCTTTATCAGGACTGGAGCCACAGACTGAAACGGGTAGGATGAACGATATCACAGATACTCATGGTGTAGACGGTTATAGAACAAACTGAATTTTTTGTCAGGACTGATGATCAGCACCCTGAACAGTTTGGATGTTTGGAGAATTGATTTACTCTATGCTTACTGAAAACACACTTACTTTGCTTTGGTCTCTAACATAATTTGATCTTACCTACCTACCTGTAGTTCATATAAAGCTTTAAAGCTTTTTACACAACTTTGACATTCAAATTCCAAATCAACATTTGACATATAAGATTTTGACGTTGATTGCTGCTTCAGATATATCTGCTGTTTGCCTTCAAAACCCTAATTGCTCACTCCCCAGTCGGCACATGAGCTCTGTGGTACTGTGGCCTTGAGTGTTAATAGGCTGTTACTTATAATGTGTAACCAATCAGATTGTGCTATGACTGGAAGTTGAGCCTGACAAATGTGGTGACTGAAGAGAGATAAAGGCAGCTGTTTCAGAGCTCACACATGCAAGTATGTTAAGAAATATATTTATGTTGATGTAATGGAGGAGTTACATTGACTAAAGAAACTTGATTTAATCAGATGAATTACTTTTTCAAATTTAGAATTTTGTTTGAGGTTATTTTAAAAAAAATTTTGGATGATGATGTCAACAACACAAATCCAAAGCTTCTTTGAGTACTTTTATATATGCGCTAAATGTAAAAAAAAAAGTTCATTCAATACAGCCCAAAAACCACATTGTGCCTCAGTACCAGGCAGCCCTGATCTTTAAAAGTACAGGCAAACAGGGCGGGCTTAGAAATTCCTCCTGTCATTAAATTCTGTTTTGGCTCGTCAGCAGAACAAGTGAAATTATCGGATATCTCCCGTGAGTTACATTGTCCATATTCATGTCTGACATTTCTCAGAAACCAGTGTTTTGGGAAGTACCTGTCTGTACTGTGCCGGAGGTCAGGCCTCCTTAGTTTCGCACAGTTTTGTATCAGCTGCTTTTGTAACACACAGTGCGTGAATTAACTTAAGGGAATATGAGGCTTCCTGTTTTCATGTTGGTGTAATGCCCTACACTTGTTTCTGTTCAATACTGAGAATCAAGCTACTCATCTGTTGGCACATACAAATATTTATCTTGCATTGTAGCCAGAATTTGAACCATCCTGGAGTTACAATAACAAATTGCTGAAGTACTCATGCTTAATTTTGCGCATATATTAACAGATAATTGATTTAAAATATGAAACATATAAAAATACAACAAGCTTAAAATATAATTGTGTGTGAGGTATTATCTTTAACCAAAATAAAAACTAGTTGTAATTGTATTGTGGTTGTTTTTCATGTAATAATATAATCATGAGCAATTCAGTAAACCATAGAGATAGTTTATTTCTAAGCATGTCATTTGCCATAATTACTATTATGCAATAAAATTAAGTGGCTAAAGGGTTCGGGTTGTTAACCTTTGATCTGCATGGTGACTCTCCTCCAAAAAATCCCTGCGAACACAAACACGTATCACATGTAACCCTGCTCTGTTTTGGCTCCAGAACCAATGACAGATGTGGCTGAGTTGGTGTGAATTTCCTGTGGAAAGTCATTAATATGTGTTCAGGGGCACGTCTCTGTTTTCAATTTTCAATTTTCTAGGAACAAGTTTGAAAAAAGGTCTTTCTGTAATGTGCTGTTGTTCTATTTGCTTTACAGTGGACTTAATGTTCTTTTCCCACACAAAATATCTCACACTGGATTATTTTGGACTCATTAAAGATTAATTTTCCTAGCATACCAGCTGTTTTTCTGTAACTTAAGACAGATCTACACAAAGAAATAGATATATTCTGTATAACAGTTTCTGTTTTTCCTACCTGTAAAGAATCCTGTACTGTGAACGTGACTTGAGAGTGAGAAAGTTGAGTCACAATGATCTTAAGTGGATCAGCCTTTTGCCAGTCAGTGGCTTCTTTTCGTTGGAACAGTAGCACACATGGACAGAGACAAATTGCAGTCAGTTTGTGCACGTGTATGAATATGTGTGTGCGTGTGTGTCTGTGTGTGGGTGGGTGCGTGTGTGTGTGTGTGTGTGTGTGTGTGTGTGTGTGTGTGTGTGTGATGAAGAGGCACTAAGCCAAGGCCACAGACATTTGATGTAATGCAGATGTTTGTCTTGCAATTGTCTAGTATGGCAGACTCCCTGTGTTGTGATACCATTGTTATCGTAGGCACTGTACAGTGATAGCATCATATCATGAGCTACTCTGTGTCCAACCTTGTTTGTCTAGCTTGATACTTGAGCTAACAGTCCAAGAAGTTAAGAAATATCCTGCCATTGAACTTGATGGTTCTGGGGGAGAAATCAGCAACACAAAACCTTTTTCTGTTTCACATTAACTTTCTGCATAAAAGTTTTTTGTAAACACTTGACTTCCAGGGAACTCTTTATTGTCAAAGCTGATATAATACCATTGTTGTCTTATGTCTTTTTATGTCTAATTCTTACAGAGGTTAAGTTTTCCTCTCACATATTGTTGAGGCAGCTTAGAGCAACAGGTCACTGACCGCAGATGAACATTTCATCTTAATGGATGCAAGCCAAACCCCTCCTGTAATGTGAACTTTTTTAAGCATATAGACCAATGATCTTCCTGTAATTTGGCACTAGATAGGATCAGCCTGTCCAGGTGATCTCCCTTGAGAAACTTTGTTTAGCTGCTTGTTGGTAGCTCTCACAGGACGGTTCCGAGAAGCAACTCAAACATGCCATTATTTTGGACTCAGATTTCCTGGAATCCAGTTAATCAGAAGTATACCATCTGTATGAAGTTAGGGGTCAAACCATCACCTCACACCCAAACAATGCAGTTTTTTTTTAACTTGCTGGCTTCCCACTTTTGTGAATGGATTAAAGTATGAGAATCTGATGCTTCCTGTTTTTGTGCAGCTATACTACTATTGTGTTTATGTTCCGCAGTGTCAGTCAAGATACAGATCTGTGCTTTGCATGTTTTCTAAAGTCGGACGTATGTCACAACTGTGATGTAGATTAGCAACCTGACTTTAATCCTCTGCATGTTTTTTAAAATGAATCCTGGAAGAAGACAAGGGGAAGCCATTTTTATTTTAAATCTTTACACTAAATGATCATTGACACTTATATTATGGGTGAACACTGTTTATAAAAAAAACAAACTCAAACCCTGGAGATTATTTTAGTTGCCTAATCTGTGGCGATGATCACAGCAAGAATAGAAAATATCAAAAAATTTTAACAGTTTTGATCCTCAAGAAATCATGTAAGCTATTTGTTAGGAATGATTCCTAAACATTTACTTGTTTGAGCTACTTACATAGAAGAATTGTTGTAAACTTGTATTATATATGGACTATTTTACAAAATAAAAAATAACCTTCAGTAGCTTTCCTCTACTTTTCTACTAGGCAATTAATCCAAAATAATCAATATAATAAATAATAATTCTTTGTAACACCTAAATTGAAGTTGCCATATTACAACACTTCATGAGACAAACATCCTGTGATCCATGAGGAATAGAAGTGATGGTACTGAAAGCATTTTTTAACAAAAAGCTAAATGATCTCATTATAGGAAATTTTCTACTACTTTGGAGTCTTCAACTACTCCCAAAAAAGTTGTGGACTAGTTAATTAATCTCAGGACAACCACACAAGTATCATTCATCATTCCGTAGGTCAATACAACCAATAATGGCTTAACTAATGTAGGTTGGACCAGCCTGGAGGTGAAGTAGCAGAGTCTGTAATCAACTCTGACAGGTTGTTCACATTGAGGTATGATGTGATTGGATTAAACCTCCAGCAGAGATTCTGTTTGACTGCAGTAAACACAACTGCTCCAACCAGGAGTCTTTCCTTGCTATTGCTGTGTTACTGTAATGTACCTGTAGTTGAAACTATAGATGAGAGACAACGATGCACGACGTCAACAAAGTGATTTTGAGTCAGTAGTATTAACATTTTTTTACTTGTTTGTTAAAGAATTGTTGATGCTGGTTTCTGCCTTTCTTCCTACAGTCCACTGCACACATCAGAGGTCATATAAGCACATTAGCTGCCTGTTCGCCATCACTTGTTTTTTCTGTGCCGGCTGCTCACCTCTTGACATTTCAAAATGTAATTAATTTCAACTGTATAAATAAAAAACATATATGGATTTTGATTTCTTTATGGGCTCCAATATTAAATGAAATGCTCTAAAACTGCCTGTGTTTCACACACTGATGTCCTACCTTTGTGTTTCGCACAGTGTCTGGCTCACGTCGAGGCCTTCATAGACTTCAGTGAGGATGAGCTCATTGAGGATGGGGTCTTGAACCAAGGTAAGTATACACTTTGTCCTCTGTGCTAGTGAAAAATAACAGAGCAGTTATCCCTTGGGCTTTCAGAAGGGGGTGAGAGGAGGGTCAGAGGGCTCTGTTTCTCTCCGAGGAGAGAGGAGTGCAACTGCTTTTCCTGTTTGGATCTTCAACTGGTCATCGTGTGCGTTTGCTGTACTGCAGGGAGATGCCATAGACATCAAACCGCTCAAAAGTCAGTTTCCTTTAGGAAGTGTGGAGAGAGGGCCAGGGGGACAGTAAAGGCATTTGTCTTGCCTTCAAAGCCAACATGCCCTGTCGCTCACAGGAATAGTGCTGTCAGCAGCATGATACAGTCCAACTGTTCTCTCTGTGCCCATATTTCCCATACTAGTGTGTGTTTTTTATGTGTGTGTGTGTGTGTGTACGAGGGATGTCCCCCCTGAGCCTGTCGCCTGCTGTCTGGCTCTGACAGGGCTCTTCAGAAGCCTCAGATGTTGTGAGGTTTCGACACAATAAAGCCTCGGAAATATTGTTTGTTTAGGTGGCACGGAATGTGGGCTCACGCCTCAGAGTAGCAAGTAAAAATAGACTCGCTTCCAAAAATAGTAAACCTGGCCTAAAAGTTTCCATTGAAACCTGCAGACATACAGCGAATGTCATGTTTGTATTTAAATTGAAGTTTTCTTATATTTTTATTTGAAGTCATCCCTAGCTAGATGAATAAATGAGTTGAGTCAATAGAGATGCTCAAATTGGACATTTTTTTCACAAACATTAATCAATTAATGACATTAATCATTGATGTTGTTGAATTGTATTGTCAAGAAAATGTTTCCGCTCTTGTCACATGCGGAAAGCATCATGCCCATGACCCATTTTTCATCTAGGCAAAGGGTATCAGACACCGGAGGACAGGCCTTTTTCCGTCAAAAAAATAGAAATTCCTCAACAAGGTTATGAAAGTGAAGTTGAACGTGAAACCTTCGTCACATTATGTTCCTTCCTCTGCTTTTATCTCCCACTCACCACCCACCCACCCCCACAAAGTGAACAGATCAGTGTGTGATCTGCAAACAGAGATTGAGCGACACTTAAAGGATGAGAGGAGGGGTGAGCGGCTGCGCAGCGGAGTCCAGGTGGTCATCGCAGGAGCCACCAATGCTGGAAAGAGTAGCCTCCTTAACACACTCTGTAAGATCACCAAGTAAATTAGCACACACACACAACACACATTGTGAAGGGAACAATACGACTAACAATCTCCTAAATTCCTTACATTTGAATCATACTACTGTAAGGGATGGTTTGGGAGGGGAAGATGGATGCTTTTGTGCGGGGGTGGTGGTCTTGAATATCTCCTAAAAGGAAATACCCAAAATTATTTTTGCTTGTTTTTCAGAAGGTGCTGGAATCTAGCTTTCCTGTTTGTTCCTTTGTAAAACATTACAGGCTGTCGTCCACCATTTTTCCCACAGTTTATAAGAAAGTTTGGATGCTATTGACCTTAAATTGGAGGGAATATCAAGATCATCCCTGTACTTTAAATTCTACGCAGCATTATGTTGACTGACATTGGCTGTGTGATACCAAGCAGACAGCAGCTGCTGAAAATGTACATGGCCTTAATTATGCATAACTTTAAGCCTCAATATAGTTTAAAGGAATAAGCTATATAAAAATTCACCTTTTGTTTAGTCAAGAACAAGAGAAGGAGACATTGGGACCAAAGCCATGTTTTATGTCAGACTGTAAATATGTTTATTTCTGCTTTAAAGTGGGGTATTTTAATATGGGGGACTAAGGAAATTGACTTGCTTTTGGAGCCCCTCATTGAGGAACTGCATGTTTTGGCACTTGTGTGTAGTCTTATTTTTCAGCCCCTGAGGTTGTCACCTTGTCATGGTCTTGGCCCACATGAACTACAGTATTCTGACTTTGGCAAATTTTATCACTTCTGAACTTACTACGGATGAAATTGGAGTCAAAATCTCTGATAAATGGCAGCTGACTGTGTTGACAAAGAAATTTGCATTCGATGTAAAAACTGTTTTTGCAGTGTATTATGATTTTAAATCATTTCTACAATGGTATGGCCCTATTTAATGTCAATCTAATTAAAACACTTGTTGTTCATGGTGTGAGGTTATATGGTATTTTAAGATATGGAATCATTTAATCAATCACAATAACTTTGACTGGCCACAAAATAGGTTTGACAGGGTCCCCCCTCAGCTTCCTGTCAGAATAATAGGTGATATATCAGACTTCAGATTAGATCCTGTTATTGTTTCCTGGTCTGCTTAGTCTTTTCTGTAGCCTGGGCTTACACCCAGTCATCTGAGGCCAGTAATAATGTGCTAGCAGCTTTATTTGAAGTGGGATATACAAGAATGGACAGACTACGAAAGGCTTAATGAAAGGATTTCTGAAAACATCTTTTTTGTTTGGTCATTGCAAAGCTTTTCAAATTTAGACCAGTAAGTAAAGTACAACCGAGATGTCAACTGCTTAATATTATTGGCAATTATTTAATTATCACAGAGAAGTAAATTCCGGCTCATATGTCAGTTAATGTGCAAAATAGTCCCATCACACAGTCCAGTCCTGTTTAGTAGAGTTTGCCAAGACAGCAGGCTGTTTAGAGAAATGATAATCACAGAAAGAGTATGGAAGTAAAGTAAGAAAAATTTTGAAAATTGCCAACATTATACTTTAACCCTCTCACATCCAGGCCAGAGACCTGCAGCCATTGTGTCTCCCATTGCTGGCACCACCAGGGACGTAGTAGAGACGGCTTTAGACCTTGGTGGATTCCCTATCCTCCTAAGTGACACAGCCGGCCTCAGAGACAGTCTGGACCTGGTGGAGAGAGAAGGCATCCGCCGGGCTCGGGAAAGGCAGGAGGAGAAAACTCTTTTTGTTTCAAATAATCCAAAAAAGTGAATTTATTTCTGTTTTATGCTTTTGAATTGCTGTATGAGGCAGGCCAAAAACCTTGAGACATTAACGTTGGCATTTGGTACATTTGACTTTGGCTACAGTCGTAGTGCACGTGGAGTATTCCACCGCTTCAGTGACCGCTCACATCTTTAATAGAACACAGAACAAATAAGCCAGGAGACTAATGTACTCTCTGCATGAAAACAAAGAGGGGAAGAAATAAGTCATAGCTTTTCCCCAGTACAACTTGCTATATTTTTGTAATGTCTACATAGCCTCCAGAGTTTATACCACTGCTGAGACACAGTTATAAATACATGGAATAAACACTCTCAGGAGGTTGTGTAATAAAGAGTCTCCCGCCCTTGTTGTGGAGTATTGACCATTCAGACATTTTTCAGGAATGATGCTGAGAATGGATTTTCTGTGTATGGCCATTCACTGACAGCTGCTTCCACTGTTTACACCAGGGAAGAATAGCAGTACTTGTAGCACTCGTCATCACTGCTCTATCATATACAAACAGGCAAACAGACAACCAGAGGAACAGACTCACAGACACGTTATATTAATCAGCTTTTATACACATCAGCAGAGACATGTTTTATCACATGAGTTTGTTGTCAAAGAGCTGGAGGAAAAAGGGATGGGCCTAGCAACACACCCCCGCACTGATTATTATTTAATTTTCACATGAAAGTAAAGTCTTCACTCTCTGTATTTGTCTATAGAGGTAAAACAGTACTTTTGTAAGTATTTTATTAAAAGTTTTGTAAAAGCAATAAAGTGGGTTGATGACACAACTTTCAGTTTATATTAATAACTTAAATAATACTAATTACTTCTTTTTATGCCTAATAAAGAAGATTAAAAAGAGCTTGCTGCACCTTTTAAACACAATTCCCTTCATTAAATACATGGATTTAAAAGTTATTCCTATGGGGATGGGATATTATGTGACACAAACTGAAGAATTTGATGAAAAACCTTAATGTTTTTCACTTAATCAAGTCAAGTGCAATTGAATGGACTGCAAAAATACCACTCTCAGTACAAAACACTCCGTAATTCCTTCATTGTTTGTTTAAGTTGTTTGGGGTCCTGGTGGCTCTATAGGAAGGGTGGGAGGTTTGTGTTCAAGAGGGAACTTTCTGTGTAGGGAGCAGGTCAGACACTCGTGACCCAGGTCACTACAGGAAGGACGTGGTAAGTCCAAGCATCCGCTGCTGCTGCTGCTACCTCACAGTGGGACCAACGTGCAGGAGTGTTTAAAGTAAATACCAGTAGGACATATTGACTTAAATATCACAGCCATTATTCACAGTGTTTGTTTGTTCAGACAATAAAACAACAGAGATCTCAAGCCTCTGAGGTGTCTTACAGATGTACAGCTTGAAGTTTCTGCAGATAATTTCTCAGGGTTATAGCTTGTGCTAAGTACTATAATAGTTCAATACATCATAAAGGTATAAGGTTTATTGTTATTTGGTCATAGAACAACATATTTGAAAAAACTAAATTTTAACCTGATGATGGCACTTAATGCAAAGTTATGACAGTTCATCTTCATTTGAATTCATGTACCAATTTTAATTACAATCCGTCTTACAGCTGTTTAATACTTTTGTCCGGATAAAAGCGCTCAACTGAAAAACAAACCAAGTGCATCCTCAGAGTCAGACCATCAGCATGACTATGTATAAAAAACATTATTAAGGTGCACTTGATGGTCAAGAGCTATTCATTTTACCAAAGCTATTTATTAAATTTAAATGAAGACTGACAAGACTGTCACTTCACTGTATTGCAGACTTTTTGATAAAAAAGGGACAACAGGCATGTCATAACAATACGAGAAATTAATTAAGCTGTCTAGTCTAAAACCATGGTATCTGTACTCTGTTTGCTGTACTAATCTCCTGTGTCATTGGTGTCATGTCATGTCATGTCATGGCACATGTCATGGGTGCCATTTAATCTACGCGGCATGAATTTGAAGAGTTTAAAAAATCAAGTAAAGAAATGCTGTTGTGTTCATATGAACAATTCCAGATTGAGAGTGCTTTTCCTTTTCCAGAGTGGAGCAGGCTGACCTGACTCTGGTGGTTGTGGACTGTGCTCATCTCCTGGTTGATGCAGAAGAAGCTCCAGCCCTCCTTCAGGAGCACCTCAGAAGTGTTGTGTCCATCCAGGAGCAGCCTGAGACAGGTACGTGGACTTTCAGAGATGTTTGCAGCTGTTATCTGAAGGCACTTAAAGCCCAATAAACGAAGTAAGTATGGTAGAGCTGCAGTCTCTGGTCACATTTTTCCATCAAACAGTTTTTTGAATAGCAATGCATGTGGTTTGAAATGAAAACACCAAGCTGTTTTCTTTTTAGTTCAAGAGTGCAATTCATTGTGACACCAGCTCACTTACAGCCCCATCCTGCATTATTAAACGGCCGAGGAGTAATCTAAGTGCTACTTAACCCATTGGATAAATAAGACAGTAATCCAGAGTGCTGGAAAGAGAGCTTGAGTCATCCAGGGTAATCAAATAGAAAATCTCTGTGCCTGAGGGAGTAAAAGTTGAGTCATTTGTATTGATCAACATTTTTTCCTCCCTTCTTTCTTATCACAGTGTTTCCTGCAGACAGATTTCTCCTGGTGCTGAATAAAAGTGACCTGTTGCCTCAGGAGCAGAGACAGAAGCTGGAAGGAGAGCTGAGACGGGTCTCTGGACTCCCTTCTGTTTGTCTCATCTCTTGTCACACTCATGAAGGACTGCAGGATTTCCTCACAGTGCTGCACAGCAGTGTCAAAACTCTGTGAGTTACTGCAGTCTTTTAAGTTTTATTATGTCAGCACTAAGATTACATGTCTCATTTAAATGTTGTATCAGAAAGATTGATAACTTTTGCGAATCTGTTATGCATTTATCCAAACTTTTGGTCAGCATGTCACCAAAGACAAATTTTCAAATTCGACTTCAAATGGCTTTAAATTAAAACAAAGTAACCAAAATGTAGAAGGTTTGTGCTTGAAATTGAATATTTCAAAACCTTTGCATCCTTATGTTAACTTAGCTTTTTGGTCTGTTTTTCTCCCCTTGCTAAACCAAAATGGACACAATAAAGCACAAATTAATGACGATTACTCTGGTTCATTTTGTTATCTAACTTCCTCTCCAGGTGTGGTGACCCTCTGTCTGGTGCCCCGACCCTGACCCAGGCCCGCCACAGGGCCCACCTGCAGCAGTGTTTTGCAGCGTTGGCTCAGTACCAGCAGTACCGTGATATTGACCTGGCTTTGGCAGCTGAGGGTGTCCGGTTGGCTCTTACCAGCCTGGGCCGGATCACTGGACGGGTCGACCCAGAGGAGATCCTGGATATCATCTTCAAAGACTTCTGCATTGGAAAATAATCAGATGGATGGCAGCGAAAACATTAACTACACATGATATCAGCCTGCTCAGAGAGGAAGGCTGCATTCTTGTTTGGTCCCAGAGTATTAGTAAAGCCACAGTATCGGCGTTGCGCCAGGCCTCAAGGCACAATGAGGTTAAGAGGATGAAATTTATGTTCTTGGCTGCAAGATCATTCTGTTCCCAAAACACAGAAATGTTTGTTTTTCTGTTGATTGTCTTTAAAAGACAAAAATAGTTGTGGCATGTTGACAGGTGCCTCAGAGGCCCCATATGCTGGTGCAGTTTCTGGCAATTCTTGAGTCCTAATTTAAAAATAGTTTTTGAAAGCCTTTGATAGGTGAAGATTGGGCTCTTGGGTCGCAGCAACGCAGCCAAGATCATTTAAAATAAAGCCAGATGTAGAACACTGCAAGGTCATGGACTCCAAGGTTGGATGTTTACTTAAAATGCAGGACAATTAAGGGGGGGGTCATCAGCTAACTACACGACACCTGAAACGAAAGTCAAAGTCAAAATCCTTGTTGAAGATTGGTATGAAATCTTATTGCCTTAAATTATAACCTTTAATAGTTTGTCGCATTGTATGCAACTTTGCGTTCTTAATACATGTCTATGTGCATAAAGATACAGACTGTCACATTTATTTGATTAGCAATAACTTAAACTGTTACAATTGCATCAATTGTTCACTTGACTATTTAAAACGCAGAAAGGTGTTCTGTACATCACCTGGATATGACAAATATTATGGTGTTGCCTATTTACCCTTCCAATGATGGCTGTCCTGAGATCTATTCAATGTTTAATTCTCATTTAGATCACTTTTTGACTCTACCAGCTCCAGAGGGAAACACATGGCTAGATGCAGCACTGCTGAATGTAAGTGAGCAGATGGTCACTAAACTTTATCATTTACAAACTTTGTCTACTTTTGATGCTGGGGGCTAGCATTGATACAAATCTTAAAGCATAGTAAATTAACTAAAACAGTTAAGTTAAGTCCAAGTGGTAAGCTGGAAGACTATAAAATGATCTAAAAAGTTGCAGAATTGATGATAATTCTCACTATAAGCAACACATCTTATATCTAAGGAGTAATGCATGGTGTCAATTGCTGGAAAATAATGGACCCTGACAGCCAATCAGTCAATCAGTTTAAAGCTGCATCAGATCTTTTGCTAATATTATTTAATTGATTACTGTAACCACTGTCATGGTGTAATGTACCACATTATGCACTAAAGATCTTCATAATACCTCTATCAAGTTTTTTTACTTAACAAATTATGATCTGTTCTTACAAAGGTTTAATTTGCAAAGTCAAATTTATGCTACTATTTAGCATCTGCAGACATGCAGCTGAACAAGCATGTTGTGATATATTTTATTGTAAGTTACATTTTTAGTCCAGCTTCCACCAGAAAACACATCAACATAGAAATATACAGTGTAAAAAAGGACAGAGAGACCCAGCTCTTCTCTTGGCTCTGTGGGAAAGGGACGTTTTTTAAAGCGATGCTCTCTCTGTCCTTTGTTCCCCTGTCAATCTGGCCTCGATCAAATATTTATGTTTCCTTGTTGAACTTGTCACCTTTCTTCCCCAGTTGGTCTCTTCTCTTCTAGCCTCTGACGACATTCACCCTGCTGTACCACAGAATAACTGCCTGTCCGTCTCTCTGCACTCTGTCTCTGCTACCTGACCTTTCCTCTTTCCTCTTTCTGTGCTGTCAGCCTGTTTTGTCCTCTTTCATGTTCTCCCTGATTAATTACAACAAGGGGGATGTCTAAGCTAAAAGTGGGACTTGCTGTCGTACAAATTAGTGGCAGTAAATTTTGGACCCTTTGTTTTTGTTTAAAGTACTGTCCTTTAGATGTTTTATTTTTTGATACCTTTAAGAAAAATAAACATGTGTTGGACCATTAGTCCACTACTTTGGTCCAGACAATCATGTTATCAAGAGGATAAATGACGTTGGAGATCCTTTGACATTTTCTTCAGGGCCACCATTTTTTTCACATTTTTAAAATATCTCTGTCAAAAGTCATCTGAGCATGACCAGCCAAACAAGCTTTGCTCGATTAGAATATTAAACATTTAAGAATTTATATAACATTCATAATGAATCTGGTCAGACTACAAGCAAAGACAGATAAAAAATCTGATCAAATAATGTTTGCAAGCTTGCGATACTTGATATTCGTCTATATTTTGAGGAGCAGATATATTTCAGTCCATATTCATGAGATTTAATGAATGGGGTGATGTATTGGAAACAAGTATTCAGTTGTACAAATTCTTGTTGGATACTCATTTGATTAAGGAAAGCTTGGTGACTTAAAATGTTGAGATACTGCTGGTATTAAAGTAGAAATGAGAAAGTCACATAAGTTATCAGGTTTTGTCCTCTGGGCAACATGGATACGTAACAAAGTTCATGACCATTTAGGAAATAGCTGTTAAGAACCTTTCACTAAAATTCACAATGGTGGCACTTCAGAGGAAGGGCTGCAAATCATCAAAGTCGGTGGGTGTCACTCTCTAGAGAAGATGAAAGCCTATATGAAATTTCATGGCAGTCCATTCAGTGTTTGTGAAGATATATTTTAGTTTGGACCGAATCAGTGAAAACAGGGGCCGCAATTGAATTCATAAGCTACAGTGGAATGAAACCAAAGAAACAAGAGTTAAGATGACAATACAGCGAGCGATGTAAATCAATAGGACAAAATTCACTTCATAAATAAGCTGCGGGGTAGAGATTTAAACAAATTCGTACAATATTCCTTCATCATAATCCTGAACTTCTACAATAAAGTGGATTTAATAGATAAAAACTTTAAAGATATGAGACTTGTTTTTTTCCAAAATTTTGGAAAAATAACTTCTGTGCCATGATTTGACTGAGCGGTACTTCAGCTGTCTGTTTCCTGTGCTTTTGATTAATAGCTGCCCTGAGATTCAGGGTTGAAATAGCCAGGTCCAGTGCAGCCTGTCCCACCCTCTGCCCAGTGTACTCAAAATCAGGGTGTGTGCGTGTGTGTGTGAGTTCAGGTCTATACATGGGCTTGAAAACACTTCATGTTAAACAGAGGATTTCCTGAGGACAGGAGGCAGACTTGCACACCTGCAACACTCACATCCATCACTGCAGTGAGCCTGGGAAATTAACTTTGTGAGTTTTTCTTATGCAACATGGAAGGAATTTCAAAGATCTGTTGAGTCTACCTTGAAGATGTAACTGTCTGATGCAAGTTTGTTAAAAAAGACCAAACTCAGGAGTTCTCAGCATTTATCTGAAATTATCTGAATTTATCTGAAATACCAGTGAGAAAATGCAGCATTATTCTGATCTCAATGAAGAAAACTGTTAATACAGCTGTTGGAAATTCATTGTAGCAGTCTTCCTTTAAAAACAGAATGTTTGTTTGTTTGTTTGTTTGTTTGTTTGTTTGCTATGATTTGCATTTAAAAATATTAATCCACAAAAACACCAGACTAATCCTTTGGCATTTGGTTTGAAATTTTAACCTAAGTGTTAAAGTAATCATGAGTAGTATTTTGTATATTTATCAATATTTTCTAAGAAGAAATGTTGGGAAAGTTAAGGTGATAGGTACATTTATATTCTAATAAGTTTTAATATGTGCATGCTTTATCCTTTGACCCTAACATTAAATGCAGTGTTTTATGTGTACTCAAAACGCATTTTAAGATAGTCAGTGGCCTTAAAATGGATACATTGTTTAAATAAATAGCCAGCATTATAGAGGCAGTTTTTTTAGTCAGATGCTAAAACATTTTAACCCATATGAACTGTCATCCGGAGCATGTAAAGTTAAACAACATCGTAGATACAAAAAAGTGCTTAAATTTATTCTATTTTATTTATTTCAGTCTCTTCTGAAACAGACTGAATTCATGATAATCATAAAAAAAGTTCCAGGAAACACTAAGTCACAGTTCGCAGTAATAATGTATGTATTCATCGCCTTGTTCTTATGAGAGGAAAAGGAAGTAGTAAAGCGGAGAACAGTTCATATAAATTTTACATTAACTCATAAAATGTACCATAAAAATGACAGTTAATAGATTTATAGTCTTAATTTTAAGTCATTAAAACAACAGCTATCAGACTACTTCATCATCCAAATTTCTTCAGTCTCATTTTTGGCATACAGTGTGCAGACGTGACGATGTATTTATGGCTTGGTAGTTGAATGTATTGACATCCGGACTGCGGTAGATATTCAGTGAATCACTAGGAAACATAAACGTGGCTATTTAAAGAATATTCTGTTTAAAGCAGACAAGTGAGCAGCTGCTGCCTAAGTCCTGTCTGAGTCTTTGTTTTTACACTGAACACAGAAGGACAATAGAGGCTGATGAGAATACAATTTCTGGTGAATTTACTTTGAATTTCACAGTTAAGAAGAGGCTTTCTACACAAACAACAGTGAGTGGCACACAATAGAATTATTTACACCAGTGTTGTTAAAATTTTTACATGTACATGGTTAGAAACCTCAGTGTTTACAGGATATGCTTAAACTCAAACACAAAAGAAACATATAGGAACTCTTTAGAGGTAAACAAAGCATGCACAGACAACCATTAGTACATATGTCATTAATATAAACTCAGAGTATTTACAGGTTGTGTTGAAGTGTGTTGTGTCAGAAATACATAGTGTCCACAGAGAAATTCTTTCAAGGCAAAAATGCTGATCACCACTTGTGCCCTCAGTCTTTTACTCTGTTGGTTTGGTTCATCTCACCTGCAAGACAATATATTGATGGTCAAACTAAAGTATCAATTGGGACAATGAGATTCTTTTTAGATCTCTTAAAACTGAAAGTTGAACACAAAAATGAGAACCAGTTGGAGGAGGAACATATCAACACTCAATATTGGGTACAAGCATTGTCATCAGCTCAACAACTACAGGAGAATTTCCATGACTGGCCTTTCGTCGGCGTTCGCATAATGCACATTGCTGAGGCTAACTACAACCTCACAGAGCAGCTACAATGGCTACACACAAAGTTTGATACTACCAATAGAATTTTGTAGAAAAAGTAAACTGACTACATTATTTCTATTCCAAATTAAGGCTTACCGTGGGAGTTTTGGCAATGCCCAGCACTCCATCAAGGGGCCACCTAGCCTGCTGCGTGGATGCCTGCGCACCTGAAACTTGAGGAACACCAGGCTGGAAAACAAATATAAAAAAAGTATTATTAAGATAATGTGCAGATACCACATCTGTGCTGCTTTAACTTGGCATGGAAACTTGCACTTTGCACTAATCACTGAAGAGTTAAAAATGGGGCGCTGTGTCAACTAATGACTCTTTAATTATGGTTTTCCTTTGTTATCTTGCCTGTTCACCCTTCCTCTACCGCTGCCCTCAGATTCCTCTTTTCTGCTGAGTCTACTCACAAGACCTTACCTCTGCACAACTGTTATGAACAATGGTGTAAATATTATATAAAAGCATGGAAGTGGACGGTATTCTTGTGCACTCAGAAAGCCCAATGCAAGACACTGAACCAGAACATGTTCAAGAGCAGCAATGTCTTGAGTGTTGAACAAAAACACCTTTTAAACAGTTTTTAGCTGGTGTGAATCTCCTGACTGACATAGAGGAGCTGGAGCAGCCTAAATTGATCCCTAAATTCCTAATTTCCTAATTTCCTACTATATGTCTTTCCAGAGCACACAGCTGGTCTTGTGTTTTTTTGTTTGTTTTTTTTTTTTACCTTGGACTGAGAAGGGAGCATTCGTTGGAGGTTCTGAAGCTTTTCCTCTTTCAGATTTAAACTGTCTTCTAGCAGCTTCTTCTGGTCTCTCAGCCAGTTTTGCTCAATCAGTAATTTCTCCATCTAAACAAAATATGCAAATTTTGTTAGAACTAGAATACATTGTAAAAAAGCATACATCATCATCTCTTTCATGCTGCTGTATGATTTAGGTCACAATTAAAGGAGATAGAACAGAAGTAAATGATCATTAATGGTAAATTTTACAAAGGCAGTCAAAGCTTTGTGACAGAGGAAATAAGCTTGTCCCACAGATCCCTTTTATGGTTCATGTTTCCCACTAACCCACACACACACATATATTTTTTGTACGAATAAAATCTACCTTTTTATCATGAGTAGTTTGCTTAAGCTCTAGCTGTCTGGCAGTCTCGGCAGCTGCCTCACTGCGGCTGCGTTCACACTGCTGCAGATCCGAGTTCAGATGTGTGTTTTGCACCTCCATACGACTGGACAGGGCTTGGATCTCTGCCACCTGGAAGAAGAAAATATGGTTTTTTTTTAATAAGTAAGATCCTCTTATCATTCAAGGCCAAGTTCTTCCTTGTAAATAAAATGTGTTTTTCTAAACTTGTGTGAGAAGCAGAAAAGGTAAAGAGAGTCACTCAGAGATTATGTGCCAGGGTTAAAGAATGTGTCTGTACCAAATGTGTCTCCAGATGGTGAATTTACATAACTGTACCTGTTTTTGTTTACCATGTGTCTGTTTCTTTCTATCAACGTGAGTGTTTGCTTACATATGTTTGTGAGTTTTTTATATTCTATATCTTTGTAAACTCATTTATTTTAGGTTTAAGCCTGTAGGATGGAAAAAAACAAGACATTTTAAGTCATCAGCCAGTACTTTGAGAAAATGTGATGCACATATTTTACTATTTTTGAATTTTTAAAGAACAACAATCAATCAATTAATTGAGGAAGTAACCAGAGGATGATCAATAATAAAACTATCCTTAGTGACCCAAATGTATTTATTTATTTATAGTTTATTTAATAGGGACAGATACTTTATACATAGACATGCTGAAAAACAGCCGTCCGATGTAATTATCACAGTGTTTATAGCGAATGCTAATTTGCAACACCCATACCTAAGAGAGGTTTTATGAAAATAAGAAGTTGACTAAAGGAAGCAACAAACCATTTGAATACATTTAAAGAATCAGGTTGAAACACTTTTTAAAGATATATCAGTCATTACAGCTCTGGTGCTTCACTTTTGAGTTTGAAAATAATTTTACTATGTAATTGGTAGTGTGCTGTGCTGTTTTGCAGGGTTATCTTGAGTTTCGTGTTATATTTATAACCGCTAACTTTGGGAGGGAACTTCAGACTCCCAGAGGCTATAATTGCTGCAGTATGTAGCATTGGTCAGTGTTACACAGTGTATGTATCTCAATACTGATAATAATCAATTGGTTAAAATTTGCCTGCATGGAAAAAAAAGATTAAAAGGGGAAAAAAAGTTTGCTTCTATAACAAAAGTTTGGTAAATGAGTTTATGGAGGAGTTTCTTGCATAAAAAAACAAACAGTTAAGACAGTGAATAAAAATAATGAACTCCCTTAGTGGGAATAGATTCTAAAGCAAATGATGATTTTTGAGTGTTGTATTTGGAAGAAATATTGCTATAAGGAGTCAAAAAGTGACACTTGCTGATGTTGTATTTTTTGCTATTCTGCACAGTGTTGCTGTGTCAGCAGAGCCACACACTTTACCTCAGCTTTGACCCTGACTGCACTTCAGATGATGTCTCTCTCTTTACCTAGATTCATTATGAATCATGCAGCAGACACACTTCCTCCCCTGAGAAACTGGTTTCCCATCTCATTTGTTCTTTGGAATATTCCATCAGCTTCATGCTGGGCTTATAGTGAGTATAGTAAGTGACCTGAGAACATTTTTCAAGTACTGTACTTTGGTAGAATTTAGAAGTTATTCAGTAATTTCAATTTTTTCTGCTTTATACTTTTACTCCAAGACATTGAGACTTTTGTACATTTCACATTTTTTACCCCACTAAGTTAACAGCTTAAGTCACAAGTTAACTTCTTGGGGAGGAGGGGGATTACATAAAAACACAAAATACAACTTTTTGGATTGTTACCTTGTGCAAAAAAATTAAAATGCGTACTTTATGTTTATCGTTATGTTTTAGTTGTCTCTAAGTCGTTAGCTGTTCTACCATTTCTATTCTATTTCTATTTCTATTTCTATTCTTACTGTACTTTTACCTGAGTAGGAGTGAAGGACTTTTACATGTTAAGGATCTGTGTAATTCTTTCAGAACTCCATAGAAGACTCTAGTATAGTCCTGGACAAGTTGTGAGTCAGTCTATCAGTCATATTAAATAATAACATCAAGTCAGAGAAAAACATACACACCTCCTGGAAAACCACAAAACATGTTACACCGACCTTGTCGCCCACTTTGTCCAAATACAGCTGGAACTTATTCTCCACGTCTCTGGAGAGGTTCGTGCAGCTGTTTCTTATCTTCTCCATTTGCTCCTGCTGGCTGTCACAGGTTAGGTGAAAGGTCAGCTGGTGGGGAAACAGGTTGTTGATCCTGCTCAGGAAATCTCTTGTCACCGTTTTGATCCCATCCAAAGAATGAGCAAAGTCCTCTTTGCACTTCCTGATTTGAAAAAAAGTCAAACACAAACTTTAATACTTTTAAACCTGCACACAGCAATGAACTTACATACAGAATATACAGGCAGTACTTAGTGTAGGTGATGAGCTGTTCCTTCAGCATGGCGTTCTCTCTGCGCAGGGTGATGGCATCCTGGTGGTGTGTGTCTCGTTCTCTAAGGGCGATTTCTCTCTCCTGGCTCAGGTACTGAACTGTCTGGGTAAAGTTTGCCTCAATGAGCGAGATCATAGCTTTCTGCTGGGCATTGAGGCTCTGAAGAGTCTTAATTTCACCTACAAAGTTCAGGAAATAAAGTTTTATCACAGATAAACATGAACACTTTTATGAACATTTTCAGCGTTTCCAACCTTCAGGTACCAATTCCTTGAAAGTCCCCCCCTTACAAAGTGTGTGGTACTGTTAGTGTTGAGTAATTAATTGAGTTAAGCTTTGTAGATCAGCAACAAGACATGAAAAAGAACTTTTTAAGTGTAAAAAACTAAGCCTCTTTATTACTTATAGTGAGATCTTTATCATTAGGTCAGTAATTAAGACTATTAAACCCTTAACCAAATTATAAACCCGAGAGATTTTTTGTAATAGATCTATAAAGCATTTTCCAATGATTTAATATCAATTAAACAAGCCATAACTACAACTTATATTTAGTACCAGTATTCTTTTAACTTAAGTGTATTCAAAAATTACTTTACTTACAACCATCCTACTTTAACCATGTATATATATCACATAGACTTTGATGTATCTATATCTACATAATATACATAAAGATAGAAAGAGAGAAAGATAGATAGATAGAG
>JAPZDV010000021.1:9707824-9720974 GCA_029814665.1 Acanthurus lineatus | reverse complement strand
AGATAGATAGATAGATAGATAGATAGATAGATAGATAGATAGATAGATAGATAGATAGATAGATAGATAGATATAGAAACACACATACACATATATGTATATTTATAATTATACATATATGTGCAATTTATTATTGTTAATCAGAAGAGTGGATCTCCACAATTTTAAACTTTTTTAAAGCCTTAGACTAAGTCACCCCAAACAGAATGGTAAGAGAGTACATACTGCTGGAAGTGACCATGATGGGGGGCTGGATCGGGGAGGGTTTCTGCCGTGTAATCATGGAAAGCGTTGTCGCACTCTTCCTCTCACAGGCGCCCTATGAATAAAATACACATTTATAGGATGAACAAGGGTTTATGTGTTTTATTTCATTATTATGACGGTGACCAATGGTGGTGGATTGTTACCAACTACACTTACCCAGTCACTGTGATTAAGTACAAATTTGAGATACCTGAAGTACTTTACTTTAGCATTTTAATTTTATGCCATTCTACTCTATTTCAGAGGGAAATGTTTTTATTATTTTATTTTTTTCAGACAGCTTTAGTTACAAGTTACATGAGAAATTTTACAAACATATGAAACTTCATAAAAATAAGATGCTTTACTATAGATTAAAGTATCCAACTGTATAGACAAGCAAATGAAGAAAGGAATAATTTTGATTATTGGAACTGATAAAATTTATTAACTTATCATAATGTATTATAATGTAAAGATATTACAGGTAATACTATATCGAAATCACAATGGTCATTTTTGCATTGAGTGAATTTTGTAAAATACTCACATACTTAAGCTTTAACAGAGAACTTTTATTTGTCATTAAGTATTTTTTAAGTATTAGTATATTTATATATACTATATATATTATATATACTATATATAGTATATTTTAAGTAGCATTACTACTTTTCCATAAAAGTCTGAATACTTCCTCTACCATTGGTGACTAATAGGAAAGCTACAACAATGTCAGAGGAAGTAATCATGTTGTACTATGCACACTGTAAAACCCTTTCTTTTAGACTGTTTTGTGAACAGAACTTTCAAATTAAATTTAAAAAACTATGTAACAGCTTCTGAAAAGTATCTGCATCTTAGTGCATCTTAGATTTTACAAAAAATTCATCCACTTACTAATTTTGCTTTCAGATCATATTCTGTGGTGTTGCTATCAGCCCTCAACTTGGCCATCTCTTTCTCCAGAGCTGCCTTCTCAGCTGTGGAGGCTCCCAGCTTGGCTCCCATCTCACCCTTCTCCTTTCTCAGCTGGATGTTGTTCTCACTCAGCCTGTTGAAGCCCAGCTCCAGCTCCTTCAACATAAAACACCTATCATCTGCATCATCTCAATATTTCACAGCTCTGAACATGTAAAAAAAGAGGAAATAGTAATAGGTAATAAGAAATAAGTTCATCTTGCTTATGAGCTCCTTTTCTACCAAAATGTGTTTTTGCTTACTGTTAATAGACTCTGAAGTAACAGTGGAAGTAATTTTGAGAACTTTTGTTAAGAACAGTTTGATTATTATTCCAAGCCAAGTATTTTTATATGTTTGAAGCTATGTCTAAATGCAAGACTTATTAAACTAAGGTCATACATTAAAATAAATCACTGACCTTGAGCCTCCTCTCCTCTGCAGACTTCTCTGGCTGTCCATAGATCAGAAAAAGCACCAAGCTGACGATGATTAGAGACTGGATCAAGGAAGAAAAGAAGAAAATGATCCGCATGTAGTAGCTGCAGCTCTTCTCTTTGTGCTTGTGAAGAGGCTCCCTTGCCTCCATGCCAAACTTGGCCCGTGAGTAGCTGGAGCTGTACATGACTGTTGGAGGTTAAAAGGTTGCAGCAGGATTCTGTTGGACCTAAGCAGGAATTGTTTTGCTGAAATCCACAAAATTTGCCCAAATGATGTGATCCTCTCTGCACAACAGGTGCTGTGGCTTTAATGTGAACGCAAGAAGAAATGGAAGGAAAAGCAGCAGTAAAATACAGCTGTGCCACACTGTGTGGGTGCAGAAACATACAAGCAGAAATGGCACGTATGGATGGATGTAAACACTGACCCTTACGTGTGTACAGGGGGCCATGTTTATAAATGTTGCTGGAGGCACACTTCCAGTGCATCCTGGCCCTGCCCTTGCCTCCTCACTCCTCCCCTCTCCTCCCTCATCGAACTCTGTCACAGTTACAGCCCCCAGTGGCACCACAGATTAAATTATCACAAACTTTCCGAGTAGTGTGGAATAAAACAGGTTTGCCATGACAGGAAGATTGTGTAAAGTTTAGAGACCTCTTAATGTTTTCACATCACAACTTATTTAACTGGTGGACCAAAGATGTCTTCCCACTTCACCAAAAAGCCCCTTCTAGGTTAATAGGCGCCATGTGTGAGTGGGTTATTTCCCATGATACCAATATTACTAATACCAAGCCTAACCTCACATTAGATCACAGAAAGGAATCACACATATTAATTATTATTTTTACAGAATTCACATGGTAAACATTTTTTTCCTCATTAAAAATCTTTTTTTTCAACATAAATATTAAAGGATAAGTCCACATTTTTACAGGTTAGTTCTAAAACAAATCATGTTAGCCTTCTTTTTCATACTGTATGTGTACACTTAAAACAAGTTGTTGTGATCCTACTGTGCTCATACTGGCCATTATGAGAATAAAGCACATATATTGTGCTTGTTGGGTCCTTATACTGTGCAAATATATTAGTAAAACTGTAAATGCTAACATACATCTGCAGCAGTTTTTAGCAAGCCTGCTTTGAGGTTTTCCAAACAAGTTGTTGGTTTATTAACCAGTAACACTACTAGTAATACAGTGCGAGTGTATTAACATATAGTGCTTGGGTCATTGTTATTTTCCACTACTGTCTGCATGTGATGGAAAATAACCCAGGTAACATCCTCAATGCGTATCACATTAAAATTTAGTCACTGCATAATGCCTGGTCATCCACCCTGAGTGGTGGGTGTACAATGTAAACCATCAAGGGAGTAAAAGCAGAAAATACCAAACAAAAAACAAAAATTTTCTTCGCATCCTGTTCCAAGCAAGCACGGAAAGGAGTCATGGCAGTGGTGGAGTTAAGTATTAAAACAATAGGACCTGTCATTCTTCAGTGATGAGGGAATAACAAATTCTCCCTACAGTTCCGACCCACGGGTACCCCCCGCCCCCATGCCAACACACACACACACACACACACAAACACTGAGAGACCCACTGTTAACTGCAGTGATGACGAGGGGAACAGTCACTCCTCTGGGGAAGTGTGTGTGAAAGGGTAAAGGTCCTCTAAGCCAGAGGTTTTCCTGCTCACCATTGTCTCCCTGACAACCTGTCCTAAGCAGAAAAAAAAAATTAAACAAATTTTATGAAGGTATGTAAGAATGACAGAAAATGAATGACTATGAGGAGGTTAGACACTGTTGGAAAAACTTCAGAAAAAAAAACACAGGAAACCAAGAGGTTGAAGACTAAGTTAAAAACACCTCTAAAAGTTCATGTAGTGATGAAAATGTATTCTGAGTTGGGTAAACCACAGTGAGATTTGTAAATACTCATCCAAACAAATTTGAATATCTAAAAACAAGGCAAATATGTAAATATGGTTTCAGAATCATGAAATAAAAGCAGATTTCACTGAAAAATAAACAGAACATAATGATGTAAAATGTGGATGAATCCAAGTATTGATCATATATTTTGTAAATTTCAAGTTTTTTGAAATTTATTTAATCTTTTATTATTATTATTATTATTTTTGTATGATGTCTAATGTTAATTTTTTTTTGACAATTTCTAAATTTTTAATGTTATTAAAATTTAATTAACTTTGTAATAATGCTTTGTTTTTTCCTTTTCCTCTTTTTAATGACTTTTTAAAGTTCTATTTTTAATTTTGTCATTAATTAAATTTTTTATTTATTAATTAATGACATATATTTTTTTAATTTTTAAAATTTAAAGTCTATGAATTCCCAATAAATTTTCAAGTTTTAAAAATTTATGTGATTTTTTTTATCAAACATATTTTTACTTTAAATAAAAATGTAACATTTGATATAAATTTGATCCAATTTTTTTATATTTAAAATTTTATTTTTTTGGTCATTTCCATAATTTTAAGTTGATGATTTTTTTTTCTACATTTTAAAATGTTTAATTTTTTAAATATAAAATGAAAATGAATAAATATGTTATTTTTTTACCCTATTTAATTTTTTTGGTTCATAAAAATTTAATTTTTTATTTTTTTATTTATGGATTTTGCTTCATTTTTGATCAAATTCTTTCATACTTTTTTAAATTTAAATTTCTGACAACGTTTTATACAGCCTCAGTTATGTCCACTATATATCTGCCATTCTTTGTGGAGAAGAGAAATCTTTTTATTTATTTTTAAAACAAGTAAAGGTTTTGGGCTTTTGTATTTACTTTAATGTATATGATATTTCCCTAGAATTATGATAATATTAACCATATAAAAAATTTATTTGGATGGGTTTTCTTTATATATTAAAATATGGTGTGCATCATATTCAGTAATATTTCCAATCTTGACACTGAGGTAATTATTTAAATGCTGCCAAAACTGTGTTGTGATTTGACATGAAAAGAAAAGATCTTCAATAGTTTCATATTCTTTGAGAAAGAAACAGCAAAGGTCAACCTCAAATCTAAATGTTCTTCCTTACTTCTGCTCTGGCTAATATCCATTAATATTTTCAATCCTCATTTCCTTGTCTTTTGCACTTTTTATCACTAATTTGCATTAGCCTAGTTTTAAATTGTGGCATGACTGTTCGTATATTTGAATGAGACAATGTGTTTTGTATCAGGTGTACCAAGAGGAGTGGTTTTGCTTTACATATTTTGCGTTATCCCTCATAAGGACATTGTATATTAAATTTTTTAAGGTATTAATTTAAAGAAATTTACCATTGTCATCCATTATGTCTGTAATGTTTTTTATTTGTTTGTTTTGTTTTTGTCATACCATTAGTTGAATTAAGTTTTCCTATTGATTGTAATTGTTTTGTTGTTCTACAAGGTGGAGCCATGTGGAGTAAAATTAAGGGAAAATATTGTGCCAAAATACTAAAATTAAGGGAAAATATTGAGTTCAAAGAGCACAACACTTGTTTATAAAACCCCCTTTAATGCAATTTTGCGGTACTAAAGTCAGTGATGCTTGTGGTGTTTAAATGCTACAGTGTGAAAGGGAGGAGTTATGTAAGCAGAGCCACAGTACGTCATGGAGCCCCCAGTTAAGGACCACCCAAAATAACTTCAGATGCTAAAATGGTATAAAACAGTTTATCAGTCTAACTCAAAAAATCAGTACTACGTAGAAATGAGTCTTGTTACATGCTTTCAACAATAAGTGTCCAAAATTTAAAATTTACTTTGAGAAAAAAGTTAATTTCCTTTAAGATCACACACTAAACACCTTTATGGTGAAAGGAAATATATCCTAACTGCTAAGGTAACATTCTTGCCATAAGGGGCTAGCAGATTGTTTTTTTAACACTAGATGTAAAAACTGCTAAATCATGCCGTCAAATAAGTCTGTAACTTTACTGCAAATATAAACATTTAGCTAAACAAACAGCTAATAAAACCCCAAATCATTCATCAGAATTGAGTAACAGAGGATATAACACCTATAAAAAACCCAGACCCTTTATGAGCCACAGCAGTTTTTGGGCATAGCTTTTTAAGTCAGTAATCTTTTGAGGGAATTTGTTGCCATCTACTGGCAAAACTGTAGAAAGCACATATGAATATAAGACATTTGATTAAACATGTTTGGTTTTTTTTGTTTGTTTGTTTGTTTGTTTTTTAGCATCCAGATATGGCATCACAAGCTTCTCTGTACAATGTGTTTCAAGTGCAGCTTGTCTGGCAGTCCCAGGGGCCTTTCTGACTATCATTAGTCCATTCCACAGAGATTATTGTTAAAAGAGGAGCCACATCATTATCATTGTACATTCTTTCTTTGTTTGTGTAGCATACAGTTGTCACAAATGATTGACAATAACTGCTTACGAAATAGAAAAACCATTAAAAACAGGCAACAAAAGGTGAAAATTATAAACTGAAAGAAAAGGCAATGATACAGAGGAGGTGACGTCACAGTACAATTCATGTCTTCAAAGTCTTACAAGACCAGCAATGGAAACTGTCACAGATTTGTACTGATTTCACCCTTTAAAGGTCTACTGTATAGAGTTTAGGGGGATCAATAGGAAGAGATAAAATATATTCCTAATTAATTTCCATCAGTGTATGATTATTTAAAAAAAAAAAAGCTGTATCCATTTTGTCTTAAAATAAACCCTTTGTAACTACAGAGGTGGCTTCTCTAGCAAAATAGCTCCCCATGTCACACTGCCATGTTTTCACAGTAGCTCAGAATGGAGCTCTTTTAGCAGCCACTGCAGGTTCTCCTACATACTCTGACAGGGAGTGTGAGTCGAGTATTTTTCATTTTTTTCAATCTGCAACTTCACCACTAGATGCCACTAAATTCTTTACACCCAATCTAACACTTTAAATAAATAAAATGAGGGAATTAGTCTGAGAGAGCCTGATGCCTCGATCACTGGGTCTTTCTTTATTTATTTCTTTTTTATCTCATCCTTAGCAGTTTTACAGCTAACAATAGGATCATTTTATTACTATCCCAGCTTAGAACGATCAATGAATCATTCATTCTTGAATGGCAACACAATGATTGAGTTAATGGTAACCTGCTGAAACACTTGTGTTTCTTAACAATTACTTTTGATTTCCCCATATATTCCTAGGGACAGCAGTTAATGGATAAAACCTTCAGTAATAAGAGATACTTGGAAAGTCTCTTTTCTGATGAACTACAGGGTGAATTTACCAGAGAAACAGGGCTTTGTGCATATGCGTAGTCTTAGACTGTTGCCTCAATGTCCAGGGGATCTTCCCCCTCCAGCAGGCTATAAGACGCATGACTCTGGAAAGGTCTTTGTAAAGGATGAGCCAGAAGTTTGGCCATGCAGTTGTGCAGCTCGATGGCTGGTCCACACAGGGAAACCTCAAAGCGATAGCACATGCCTTTAGAGTCCAGGTTGCAAAAAGAGGTGTAGTTGTCCTGGAAACATAATAAAAGCACATAGTTGAAATGCAGCACAGAGGGAAGTATCCAAATAATATCATTATGTCAAAAGCTGTTGTTTGTAAATGGGTTTTTTAAAGTATCCTTTCACACTCTTCAGGCCTTAGACAGTCAGAAGTGCTGAAATAAATTAATTTCCTTACCCTCCAGCTGGTCTCATCCCCTTGCTCCTCCACCCCATTGTGGAGGCAGACCACATCAAAGAAAAAATATGGAGACTGCAGCATCTTCTGTGGCAGGACATTAGAACAAGCAAGACTGTCACTACAATGATGCGTTAGGTTATTGGTTAAAGCAGTCAAAAACATCAACATTGTCAACAACACCAATAGAGGAAGTAGTAACAATGTGGAATCAAAGTCTAAGTATAAGCAGATCCAGCAGATGGGACAGACTGTGCAGGTCCCTATACTTACACTAACAGCCTCAGAGGGGTTGAACTGAAGTTGTCCCGCATTACGGCTGTAAATGAGCACAGTCCGCACCACATATGGAGGAGGGATGGTCTGAACATTCTCCATCAACGGCAGCTCAATCTTTTGACGACTGTAGAGACAACAGAAGAAATCACATTCAGTAAATATTTCAATATAACATTTTATGAATTTTAAAAGACCAAGAAGACTTTTGTCAGTCATTACTTACATTACATTTAGGAGGTCCTCCAGATCTACAAAGAATAGTTAAGGCATAAACTTACTGCTTCATTGTGTGATATTCATCATTACTGTATAAGTCTTGACTCTGAATGAAAGGATACTGAAGGACTCGCACACATTGGTCTCAAGGTCATACAGACAGCTGCAAAGCTCTCTGGGGTCAGAGGTGAAGCCTGACAACTGAGGCCCATACACATATACAAAAGAGAAGCAAAAAGAAAAAACATTTCACAAAAATAGGAGACCTGTAGCACAGATACACTGCACATGAACTGTACAATAGCATTTAAAGAAGATGAAAACAGTCTTGGACTCACCCACAGGGCGTCATCATTGACTACGACCAGGGCAAATTCATGGCGTTTGTCAATTTTGTGTTTAGTTCTGACAAACATTTCAATCATCTTCTGACATATGTTTAGAGCATTGGATTTAGACCTAAACATAGGATAAAAATAGGAAACATAGTATAGTTAGTTTAGACAGTGATAACAAATGTAAAACTAGCAATGAAAACCAGATGTTTACATTACTGTAGCTCACCCATTAAAAGCCTCCAACTTTGGCAAAGACATCTCCTCAGAAAGGTCTAAGCATATGATCTGCCATGAGGAAGACAACACTACACAGTTAAAGCCTTGTGGAAACTAAGTCTTTATTTTCATGGGAAACTATAACGTTGACCTACCACTTTTTCTGGACAGTTGACACGTGGAACCCTGAGCTGGTAATCTGTCGGTGGAGGCATGGGGGTTGTCAGTGTGGGCTGCTGCTGTGAGGGCTTTGGCCGCTCTTTGGTTGCAGCAGAAGCAGTGGATAGTGGCACTGTGGCACCGGCTGCAGCCACTGCTGTTACTACTGCAGCAGGGGCCACAGTCTGAGCTGCAGAGGCTGAGACAGTTGTGGTGGTGGAAATTGGAGGACTGTCACTTGTTGAGGCCTCTCCTTCCCCCTCAACACGACTTCCCACGGCTGGCTGAGACATGTTGGAGTTACTGTTTCCTCCAATGCTGCCCGTGCTGCTGCGTCGGTCCTCAGCACCTTCAGGGTTGGAGCGTGTCCGAGGTCGCAGCTCCACCAGACGCTCCTCTCCATCAGCAGGGCCCTGCTCTGGTGTCTCCATCAATACGCAGGCTGCTAGGGAAGTGGAGATAATAATCAGTGCGGCTGGGTGGAAAGTTACTTAAACCATGAAGAGAAAGTATTGCAAAATTTTGACTAGTATTTCTTAAACACTTAGCTGTAGTTTGTATACAAATGCAATTAAAATATTAATCTTCCAAGTAGTCTTACTACATGCCTCTGAAAATTACCAGCAAGACAGCTGTCTGGAAGTCCAAACAATCTACAAAAACGGTACTTTAACATCTTGACGTAGATCTTTATAGAAAGCTTAATGATGCTTAGAATTACCCCAACGAACCCCAAACTTACTTAAATATCGTGTTTCGACTTTCATACTCTTAAACAAAACACAATGATACAAATTAAGCTGCGTCACTATTTGAGTGGACACGGTGTAAGTTAAGTTAGCAAAATATGGAAGACTTTTGACTTAGAAATGCATTAATCGTCTCGCCCTGAAAGCCACAAATCAAGTAATGAACTACCACAGTGAGGCAGGTGATGTATGAAGACAGCCAAGTAGCAATGCGAGCTGTTAGCATTAGCTCACAGAGAAACTAAAGCAGACAACGGAAAAAACGTTCAAGATGTTTGATAGACTTGAAATAATCAGGTTGACTTACGTGATAAGTAACTGCGAAACTTCTAGGATTCGGATAAAGTGGTACTCATTAAAAATTGCAAAATCTGTCACAGACGAGCGTACATTTGTTTTGATCAGGCAACTTCCGTACCGGAAATGATCATCCGGAACCGCGAAATGTTATTGCATTATGGGTAATGAAGTTTAATGAGAAGGTTATAGGCTCTTTTGTGTACTTCAAGAAGAAAATAAATCGGGTTCACTGGCCAAAGAAGAAAACTGACTCCAGTTTTGCTCTTGGTGAACTTCGACAGAAATAGACATTTAGGCTGGGAACGAGGACAATAAAAACTGAAGAGTGAAAGAATAAGGATGACTGGAGAGGACTCTACTGTAATAGCATATGGGAAAGGAAAGTATGTATAAATAGCCTACAGAACATTATTATCACCACTGACCAACACTATAAAAGTACACACCATGAAAGTCTAAACACAAGTCAGCTGTGCTGGGAAATGTAACTGTACAAGTAAGGGATAAAAAGCATCAGTAATGCAAAGAATTAAAGAACACAATTTCCACAGTTTCCCTGAGGAACTCTCCAAAGGGATAAATAAAGTTATATCTAATCTATCTAATCTAATCTAACAAATACTTGATAAATATACATTAAAAGAGTGTATGAATTTTGTACTTTAAATGCATGTGTACATGTCTATATAAACTATGGACATCATGTATGATTTATATAATGACACTTATGTATGAGAAAGATATAATTTGACAGTGACAGTTTATAATGATATATGTTTTTAAAAAACTGCACACTTTCAAATATTAAATTATATTATGTAATGTAAGTAATAGGATGTTTTGGTGCTAAAGCTTTTTACATTTTATGACTGATTTAAATTTTTAGACGAGCCATTTTTTAGATAGTCAGGGGAAAGAAACTGTTCATATGCCTGGTTGTTTTGTCATACAGTATTCTGTAGCGCCCACCAGAGGGGAGAAGTTAGAACAGATTGTGTCCAGGATGTGATGGGTCTGCAGTATCAGTGTCTGACTTTTTCCTGACTCTGGGTATTTTCTCTGCATTCCTGACTGTCTATTGAAGTCTGTTCCTGTCCTGTTTAGTGGCCAATCCAAACCTGACAGTGATGGATGTGCAGAGAACTAATTGAATGCTATGTAGTACTGGATCAGCAGCTCAAAGAGGAGGTTGAACTTCCTCAGCTGGCACAGAGCTACATCCTTTGATGAGCCTTTTTGATGACATAGTCTGTGTTGGATGCCCTCTTTAGGTCCTTGTATGCAGTGAATAACAGAAATCTAAAGGTCACCATAGCAGACACAGCAGTGGGTCTATCCTGAAGTCTGTCATAGCCGTAAATAATATGCAAAATATAGTATGTGCTTATTAGAATAAATAAATATTTGAATAATTTACCAGACAAATGTAGATGGTAGATGGAAGCTGTTTGACAATTCTGTCTAATGCCAGGCAATTAAGGCAAAGTTATACAGTAGTTAAACAGAGATCATCTTTGACACAAGGTTTAAGAAAACACAATTTAACATGTCTGTTAGGACAGTGTCATGGTCGAAATTGATTGCATTATGTATTTGTCTTGTTAAATAACATCTTACTACAGATACTTACAGGAAAGCTGTATATGTCTAGTTTACTCATAGTCTGTTCTTAAAGAGACATGGAAGCTAACTGGACAAAACAGGAAAGGACACAAAGTGACGGGGAAAGGGTGGAGATGACTCTCCGAGTGTTTTCCGCTTACTTCATTCATCACACTAAACACTGTTTGGCAGACATGTGGAGGGCAGACTGCTACAGTGACTGACTATTGGAAAATATAACCAGGCACAAAAACAAGACTGAAGAAAACATTCTGTCATTTGTCGAATGCTTCATTGCAGGCAGTGATAAACCACAACAGGAGCAAAACTGCTGCTGCAAACATCTGAATCAAGAACTATGGATGTAAGTAATGATGAGTTTTTTTGTATTTTTCTTGAAAATTTGTCATGTATTATATTGAGTGTTGCATAACTTGGAGCTTTACATGTTTAGTGGATAATTTTGAGACTGTCAGTGTGTTGTACAGTATGTGTGCGTTATATGTGTGGTATCCTTTAAACACTGAAATGTTTATGTGTATTTGTGCTAGAATGTGAGTGACTATCAGGTGACCTATCAAAGGTGGTTCTCTTGATTTTTACTTTTAGCATGCTTAGATAGCCTTTTTTGACTCTGGATGGGAAAAAGAGGGAGTAGTAAATGTGTTACTGGCTAGAAGAATTTAAAATATGCAACAACTACTTTTTCCAAGCACATATAAGATTTAACACACCCAAATGATAAACACTGCAAATTCTATCATTTAAACATATATTCTGAAAGCATAGAGTAGAGTCAAAGGTGCAGACTTTGTTCTAATTTCATATTTTAGGCGACTCGGTGACATTCCTTAAACACAACAAAAGGTGGTTTGGCCCACAAGAAGGCAGGAAGTTGGATCCCGGATGTTTTAGTTTCCTCCTTTTCCGCTGCTTGAAACAATAGCCGCTAAATAGTACAGCAAAAATGTCTGGTTCAAGAGCACAACAGATTTTTGATATGGACACATATAGGGATTATTCTGCTTAATTAAATTATGAATCACTATTCAGCGGAGGATGATTATGTTAAAGGAGCAAGAACATGATGCATTAATACACAGTAATAAGCCAAAGCAATGAATCAGATAAGACCCAGATAATTGATGTTTTTTTCCATTAAAATACATGATGTTTTTGCAGGATTTCAGCCTGGTCAGGTGTAACAGCCTGGACACTGGGTCAGCCTGTGACAGGGAGGTGAATATACCAATCGATCATTCGACCTTTGACTCTGAAGGCTCGGCAAACCTCGAGCCCTCGCCAGCAGAACTGGCTCAGTGTGAGGCTGAAGTGTGCACATTGCTCAGCATCATCGCTGAGCTGAACAAGAAAATGGGCTCATTAAAGGCACCCAGGTAATGTTAGTGAACAGAGTAAACAGATAACAATTTACATTAGTATAAGGCATAAAGTGGATCTGAATGAATTGATCTAGGTTCCCTTTAAATAAATATTGTAGTGGAACAAAGTTTGTTGTTTGTTCTTACATATTTTCTCATCAACAAATATTGTTTTGGTTTGCCTAAAGAGTGTCTCAAAATAAAAATATGGTATTCACTCTCAAGAATGTTAATGCTGGTGGTATTCTACAGTGAACCAGGGGACCTGAGACCACCACGACCATCCAGACCTCTGGTCCCAGACCTGCTGTCCCACAGGCTGGCCAGACGCAGCCCAGAAAGAAACTCTGACCCTGCTGCCACATCTAAACCTCCACTGACAGGCCGAGGTTGGTACTTACACAGCATAACTTTATACTTATACTTTAAGTCTTTATTTTGCAGAACACATCTTTGGGATGCTTTGTCATGTAACGTATGTTGCCAATCTTTCCTCAAATCTGGCCTGACAAAAAAAAAAAGTCCAAATAAACAAGTGAAACCTCATTTTAAATATTTACTTTTGCCTTTTGAAAAATGTA
>JAPZDV010000021.1:9671855-9707724 GCA_029814665.1 Acanthurus lineatus | reverse complement strand
AATATGGTATTTACTCATAAGAATGTTAATGCTGGTGGTATTCTACAGTGAACCAGGAGACCTGAGACCACCACGACCATCCAGACCTCTGGTTCCAGACCTGCTGTCCCACAGGCTGGCCAGACGCAGCCCAGAAAGAAACCCTGACCCTGCTGCCACATCTAAACCTCCACTGACAGGCCGAGGTAGGTACTTACACAGCATAACTTTATACTTATACTTTAAGTCTTTATTTAGCAGAACACATCTTTGGGATGCTTTGTCATGTAATATATGTTGCCAATCTTTCCTCAAATCCGGCCTGTCAAAAAAAAGTCCAAATAAACAAGTGAAACCTCATTTTAAATATTTACTTTTGCTTTTTGAAAAATGTCATATTATAGAAGTGCAAGCCATATCCATTATTCTTCATAATCTAGTCTGACAGATTATAAAATTGACCCTCATTAATTAAAATATGATTGCACCTATACATTTCTCCACAAGGGGGCAGTGGTGTGGTGTGGACAAAACTTCAGGAGGTTTTATCATCAGTGGAGGACTCCATCAGCTCTAAAAGGTCCTGGGCTGCCCCCATCACAGCTTCTGACCAGGACAAGCACAAGGAGCATCTGAGAGCAGCTCAGGAGAGCTGGGTGAAGGCCACTCAGGTACTAAAACTGTTACAAGTTCTCATGACCGTTTGATGAAAAGTAATATGAGGACGAATCTCAACAATCATTAGTTTTAGCTACTTAAAATTTAAAAAAGTGTCACAAAGAAGTCAAGCATTGCTGTGTCTTTCTGAGTTTTATTGAATTAATATAGAAGAAAATATGTAATGTTCAGGCTATCTTATGACTCCTAGTAATTTTGCCTCACTGGTTGCAGATATTGGAGGACATGGAGAGAGAGTTTGGCATTTCTTGCCCATCAGGCCTGCTGAAGGACCAGTACCAGGAAGACACTCTGGATCTGGAGAAGCAGGACTCTGCTTTCAGGAGCAATTTGCAGAATCACCAGGAGGAGCTGGAGAGATCACAAAGCACCATCAGCCTGATGGAGGAGGAGAAGAACAAGGTGGGCTGAGATGCTTTGCTTTTATGTAAAATAATCACTTATAAAGATGAAACCCTAAAATGTGCTAATTCAATATGTATTCAAAAATGTGTGCTCGGAAAAGAGGAAATGATGCACCACTTCTCTTGTCTTTCAGCTGGTCAGTCTCCATAAGTCCTGGAGGTCAGGCAGTCGTTCTCCATCCTACTGGGCTTCTCCTCCCTTCCCTGGCTCACCTTTACTCCACAGAAGAAGGGCAACCTCTGTGGGTGGAGATGGTTCTCCTCTGAGCTCTGTTAGCTCATGCAGTCCTTGTGCCAGCCCCATCAGCCTGGAGTCTGAGACAGAGAGACTGAACAGGTGAGTCAGAGGAGCAACTCAGAGTGTCTCAAAGTAACTGTACACTCATTTATTATATCACACTCATTCAGTAGTTTTGTTTTGGTTAGGAACCTTTGTTAGGCTTTATACATTGTAAAAAAGTCAAAAATGAATGACAGTGTTACTTTGTTACTGAATCAGCACTTTACTCTTGTCTGTATACAAGTATGCAAAGATAATTCTCTGACTTATTTTACTCAATTATACTAAGATGAAGACAAAGGTGCAGACGATACACTCACGCACGTACTATTGAGAGCACACGGAGTGTATTTGATGCTTGACACATAAGAACAAGTTACTACCCTGGTTATCTTCTTTCTCCTTCTTTCTTCTCTTATTTTTTTCAGTAACCTGTTTGAATAAGTGTAGTGTAGCTTAGCTAGTCAGTGACCCACAAAAATATATGCTATGAATTAACCATCTAAACAGCTGTTTAAATAGCCAGCCAGCGATTCTTTGGCTGAGGCTCAACTCCATTGAAGCTTTATTATTTTTTGTTTAAACAAAACTCTTTGAAACAAATAATGTCCTCCTCATCCTCTCTGTCATGATCCCAGGTGCATCGAGAGGCTGAGGGCCAGAAATGAGCGTCTGACTGCAGCTCTGGAGCGAAGGAAAGGAGAGACCGAGCAGATCAGTATCACACTAAGTAGACTTGAGTCTGACTGCTCTGCCCTGCAGATGACTCTCAAATACTGGTACACGCTTAAAACACATGAGTATAATGGCCTGTTTGCACACAAATGCATGTTGTCTGTCAGTAACATTCTTTATCATATGTCAAAATAATGAACGTGCACAGGTCAACGATCTAACAGTATTAATTTAGGTTCCTCTCAGCCAGTGAGGTTATGTTTTGTCTTCATGGTTGTGATTGACAGTGAAGAGTGCGAAGAGGCCTACAGCGAGTTGCTGTCACTTTATGACGCAAAGAAGCAGCAAAGCATTCCTCTGCGGACAGACTCAGCAGGTGTTTGAATACCATGTTTTAATACCGCTCAGTGCACACATTCACTTACATATACAATAGGTATGCATGTCATTCACACATACACAAACACACAGTCAGGCTCACAGTTTTTCCTCTCACCAGAGGCGGCTGTTGACAGACAGCACCCGGACAGTCCATCAGCTCAGCTCAGGAAAATGGGAACTGAGGAGCTGTCCACCTCCTTCTCAGCAGCAGGGGTCACAGAAGAGACGGAAACACAGAGTCCCACGGGGCAGAGGTGATGTTTAAAGTACACTTTGCACATTCAGGCGCAGTAATAGGAGGGATAGAAATGAAAATGTGTCAGTGATGACTGCAGACTAGACTGACAGACTAAAATTGCAAAAAGAAAGGAGAAAAGTTCATAAATATAACATAGATCTCTCTGTCCAAAGAGCAAAAATCTATGTTACTATTTTGAATGATTTAAAAACTGTCAAGAATGACTTAGCAACATGATAATAATAAAGAGCTTTTGACTGAAGCTTTTTTTGTCAGGGCCCTCACAACCTGTATCCCAACAGGATGCCTGAGCAGGTAGAGCGAGAGGCTGTTCTCCGTCAGAAAATCGAGCGCCTGAAAAGGGACCGGGCAGCCATTCGTCTGCCAAAGCCAAGCCCAGGAGCTGAGGGCAAATTGAGCCCTGAAACTGGTTACCAGGCTGGATCAAGAGGGGGACATGCGACAAAAGATAACGCCAAATTATCAGATACTAAGAAAGAGAAAGCTTCTCTCTTCTATGAACTCATCTCTGTGAGGGTAGGAACTTTAAGTCTTAATTTATGGTGAAAGACAAAACTAGTAGATACTTGAGACAACTGATAGAAAATTGATAAATTTCTTAACGGCTTCCCAACCTGCTATGATACTAAGCTGGCTACTTGTGATTAAGTGACTACCACCACAGTTTTACATACTAAAACCATACTGTATATGTGTTAAACTCTTTGTATAGTATGATTTAACTCTTTATGTTCAGGAGGAGATGTCCGACCTGCGAGCTCTAATTCGCCTCAAGGAGAAAGAGCTGAGGTGTCTGGAGTGGAGTTTAATGGCCCAGAAGGCCCAGGAGGCAGCTGGAGCTTTCGTTCCAGAAAGCCTCAGAGAGGAGCTGGAGGATCATAAGACCGAACAACAGGTAGGACAGACTCCTTCAGCACCAACAGAGGCTTTCTGTTTTAATTTTTTACAAAGTCAAGGTGAAATGAGCAAGAGGGAGCAGGACGTTGGTCTATTGTGGCAGACCCGATTCAAATCTGGGTGTCCCACATGGGAAATCACACATCTACCAAAGCAGAATCCCTCCAGGCCATGAAAGATATTTTGGTTTGACAAGGTCTTCTGCTGGGATGTCCTGTCGCTGCTGCAGCACAGATTCATACCACATCACACACCTCTGTCACTGTCTAATGAGGAAGAACTGACAGCTACATTAGCTCTTACCTTGGACACAAGGCATCAGAAACAATGGCTGCCGCTGCATGTACAAACCGTCTTCTCCTCATGCTCAGTATTTTTTTTAAATTCCTTAAAGGAGTGCAGATTTTATCCAGATGCACATGATTTGACTCGGCATCTCTTGGCATCGCTCAGTAACTGATCTTACAGACTTTATTCTGTTTCAACCAAAACCACAGTTGCCTTTAAATGAAGCATAAAAAATGTGATTCTGCTGTGTGCTGTCCTCTCTCAACCTTAAGATCACTGTTTCCATACTAAAGGCCATGTCCCCAGAGACACATAAATGTGAGGGGTTGCAAGGTCATTAACGCGATGGGAAAGAAGAGAAAAGGCTGCTCCACAAAAATGGATTTTTTTCTAACTTTTCTCCTCAGTCTTTTGACTTTATTTTAATATACTAGATACTCTAAACCCCTTCAGTCCCCCAAAACCCATTGAAGTGCAGCAGTTCATGAGGGGAAAATCAATCTTTGGTTGAACTGCTCACAGAAGTGTAACAAATGGTCATTAGCAACACCTCCTTGCTTTATTCAGTCACAAGCTGAACAAACTTTAAAGCTTTAAAGATAAACCTAATGGAATGTTATGTTTCAGCAACTCTGTGAAAATTCAGCTAAACTGGGAAGTGATGGGGACATCGCTCGAACCAGACCCATTCTCAAAGAGCTGCAGGCAGTCCTGCAAAGGTGAGACACTGTCATTTTTCTGTATTCTAACATTCACAGCAAAGCAGAAACACAGCAGGGGGCTGATTTTGTCTGACCATGCATGAATAAAAAGAATCATGACCTTTTTACAATGAAATACTTCTGATAAAAGGTGGTTAAATGGTTCATTATTCAAATATTAGCCTTTGACCAGCTGTCCTTGTCTAAACAAGGAGACGTGGTCAATCAGTGACTGTAACCTCACCTGGAGAAATCCAGGCTTTCACAGATGTATCACAGGACCTGTTAGGATGTTTAGAAAATGAATCACTCAGACAGTTGATGCCTGTGTTTATTTGTTGCTTGGGAACGACTTCAGCAGAAATGCAGACTTTGAGCATTAATAGCTCTTAATTTTCTCCATCTGATGCTTTAGAGAGCATCCTTTGTCTCATCTGGCCTTGTTGAGTGAATACCTCTAAATAAAGCACAGCTGTTTACATTTCATAATACATCAAATTTGTGCTAAAGGATTTATTAAAAGGATCTTAATGATTCTTCAGTGCCTTCAGCAGAATGGACAGACATAACGTGCTCTTGCATAACAGTAAATAATAAAAATAATAGTAATTATAATGATAAGCTGTCTTGTGAACATAGTTAAAAGACTGGACGCTACATCAAGTCCTGATTTTATATTAACAAGGGATTACTAATAATATGTTGATATATTACTACGCATTAGTACAACAGTCACAGGTGCCATTTTTGTTGTATTGAGTACTTTCATTCTAAAAACTTAAAGAGCCTTTTCCTTGTTATTTTTAATAAAGCAAAATTTTAGTGCAGGATTTACTTGTAACAGAGTATTTTTAAAGTGTGGTATTATTTTTTTCCCCTAAGTAATACAGAATACTTCCTCCAGAATACTTCATCTGATCTGAATTATGTTTTCAGGGAACAAGCCCTCAAGAAGAGATTGGCTTTAGTCTACGACTCACTAAACACAGCTCTGACTGACAGCAACTCTCCAAAGAGTGATAACGGAGAGCAGATTGCTCGGCTCACACAAGCTCACAGGTAAGTTTCACTTGAGAAGTTTTTAAAAGTCTGCATTTTTTGTCTTTGTTCATCATTATCTTTCTGCATCTACAACTAAAACTAAAATGTGGTAGTTCTGTAGTGTCACAGATATTGACAGTACAGTTAATTCAGTCTTACTGGGTTTCTTCCATTCCAGCAAAGCCTTGAGTTCGTACCGGCAGATCCGTAGGAAGTACAGGGAACATGTGTGGAGGTTGGAGCAGAAAGTGGCAGCCATGACCGAGAGTCACCAGCCCCAGAGTGGATCTTCAAAAGCTGCAGGGGAGGCATCAGAGTGGAGGAAGGAGGAGACCATTTTGTGATTCTTCAGTCCGAGAATCAGCCACAGTCATATTTATTTATATACATTACCCAGCATGTCATGCTGTATTCAAGTTGATCATGTAAATTTAATAATTTTAGTAATTGCACACAAAAGATAAAAGCCTCTTGACTGCAGACCAAATATAACAGAATATAAATATTTAGCCATGGTAGCAGCTTGGTTATATGGATGGGGCTGGTAGTCAGCGGGCTGGGTGGTTCATACTTAAATTGTTTGACAATTACTAGATGAATTCTAAATTTCATGAATTTAGCACAGATATCTATTGAGCCCAGAGAATAAGTCCCAGTGACTTGGTGATCCCTTGACCAGCCATGGCTCCGGACAACACAGGGCCCCATGTAAGATTTCTTTTGGTGGAGGGCCCTCTTTGCCTTGCCCAGAGCAGAGAACTATTTAATAAATTATCTAAATCTCTATATATTATATTATTACTAACAATATAAAACTGTCATTTGTTTTGTGGGGACATGATAACAGTTGAAAGAACATTACTTGTCATGCACATTTGAAAACTGGTCATTGTCTCTTGCTCCTTTTTAATGTGGCATCCCCCAAGGTTCAATTATAGGCTCTCTTTTTTTACTGGTATAAATGAATATAGTTAATAAGGTCTCAACTATGGCAATATCTTGTTTATACCGAATAGAATAGAAACATTTGACCAAATATGTATTGAGATTCCAGTTTGATACTAAATTAGCTATTTTGCCTGGTATTAAAATAAATGTTAGCATGCGAAATCATTAAATTATGAAAGTGAATATTGCAAAAATTATAACAGGTTAACATTAGGATATCAGCATTGTCACTGTTAGCATGTTAGTGGAGCATGTTGAGTGAAGAATTTCGCTCAAAGCACCACTGTGCCAAAGTACAGTGATACAGGGTTACAAATACAGCTGTAAACTCTCATTGTCTTGTTTATAAGCTATTGTAAGAAGTTATGTTTTGATACTGTTTTATACCCTTGTAAAGAAATATGTAGCTATTTGTCTCTTCCATCTATTTATCTGTCAATCCATCCATGACATCATCAGCAGTTTGTTCAACCCTTTCTATGTCCTTAAGAGGTAAATAAAGAGAATTTAGGGCAGTAGAACACAAAATGTGTTGTCAGTACTGCTTTTTCACTCCTTGTGAGAGTTACCAATAAAATGAAGAGGATTCCAAAGCTTAACTTGTCTAATAGGAATCACACATCACATGACACATGACACATGCCCCATTTCAGAGAAACAGCTGTCATGCTGTCATGAATGTGTACATCTGACTTGAGGACTGACCCCACTGAGGACCTCAGGGCTGACCTCGAGAGCGCACATGTCCATTTTACCGTACAAGCCGACTTTGTGAAGCCACTCCTGACTGGATCCACAGTTGTGACGGAGCTCAGAGAAGGGGGGTAGGGGGCCAAGACAATGGCACATACAATGTGCACACAAAATAAACGCCAGTCTATTGTCTTCTTAGCACTTTGATAGTCCTCTCCATCTATTCTCTGTCTTTCACTGTTTCCACTGCTTGTACACAAACCAGCCTGTGCTGTTATCCGAGTCATAGAAACAAGAATAACTTGTTGGTCTGGTAAATTTTTTTTTTAAGAAATGTAACTGTGCATTTTATGTCCTACTTTAAAGATATATGACTTGAGCAGGAATGACCAGGCTCTGGCTAACAGTCACAGACAGGGAAGGAAGTCAGATGGTATTAAGATGACAGCCAGCTAACAAACATTTCAAAGGCCCTGCAGAAAACTTGGAGGCACATCAAATACACACATCCTATTCTGGGACTATGTAAGTTTAACAACAAAAGACATTGTGAGATTTTCTATTGAAAATAACTGGTGATATTCTGAGGCAGAAAAAAGCATAAAAAAATGGAGTAAAGCTGATCCTTTAGAAAAGAGCAGAGTTTTGATATCAGATTTTTCTTAAAGTTGAAAAAGCACTCCACCAATTAGTCAGTGCATTTGTAAAGCTTTGCTGGACTCACATTGGCCCTAACTGAAATTGAGAAGATAAAGTTGATGCCGAAGAACCACCAGATATTACTCTTTTTTATCCAGTCCAATTCAACTGTTAGTAGTTTGGCTCAAGATTCAGATGCTACGCTAGTAGCAGCTAATGTAGCTACCTTAAAGCGGATATGAGGAGCAGGCTACAAATATCTGCCATTTTTTCTCTAACTCCACAACCCCAGATTATGTTCATTTTCAAACTTATAGGCATTAGTCTCAACAGACACAGACTTGAGAGAGATTACTCGAGACAATTTGTTACAATTCACACAGCTGCCTCTTTGGTTTAAAACTTTACATGAAGTACTATACAGCACAACCCTCAAACAACTAGGATGTGCAAAATTGGTGCAGTTCCCCTTCAAAATAAATGTTTTTAACATACACTGGAAAAAGGGTGGGCCATTTACATGAAAAAGTAGTAATTATTATTTGTTAAACAGCAATTGTTACTGGAAAAACTGGAAATAACAATGAAGGTATATTTATATATTTTTGAGCTTTCTTTGAGATCTTTGTTTTTATGTTATGTTGTATTTGTGCCTTTGATGAATTTTTTCGTCTCCAGAATTGAAAACCCATTGAGAGTTAAAATATTTTTTCAAAAGCACCCGGATATTAAAACTTGTTTGCTAATTTCAAATGATGTCAGTTTTTTCCTTAATATGCATGTGTCTATATGCTGATTATACATACATTATAATTACGCAGCCTACATTAAACAAAATGGAAGGTAAATGAGAAAATGCACTGTCTTTTGTAATTTGAATATACCAACACTCTTACCTTCCCTACATACTCATTCATCAATCCTTACCTCTCACTCATACCTCCATTTTCTACCCCTCCATCATCTCTCTTTCCTCATCTCTCAATCATCTCTGTCTCTTCTCCCCCTACAAGACGACCCCGTGCCCTGACCTACCCAAACTGGTCAGCTGCAGCTGTGACCGGCGGTCAGGAGGTTAAGGCAAAGGTTGAGTGTCACACCCACAGGGTCACAGTGAAGCCTGGCTGTTGTGTTAGCCTGTGAATGGAGAGTTCAGAGTGCCAGACGAGGTGGCAGGACCCTGACGCCCTGACTCTTGCCTGTGCTTGCCCTTTCCCGAGCAGAGGTCACCTCAGAGGGCCCATCCTCCCTGCTCCCCCCGTACCACCAGGTCACCATCACTATTGTTGTAATAGCTGCTATTAGAGCAGATGATACAATTATCGTTCCATTTTGTGTTCCCTCTCCCTAAGATCTATGTTAAGCCTTTGAGTTCATCAAAGGTTTTTATACAACATGATGGTTGTAACCTCTGGGTGACTCTTGTATCAAAGAGGCCGCATTATTCTGAGATGTTCCACAGAGAGAAAGAGATATTTTTATCGTCTGTGACTCATTATCTATGTGCTTATATACAGAAATAAAAGAATGTTTAATAACCTCTAGCTAACTATCAGAAGCAATGCAACAATAAAAAAATACAATGTACTTGAATGATCAGAGTTTAACTTCTCATTTGGTAGAGTTATGATTTGTATATTACAATATGAGATTATACTGATGCATCAATGTATGAGCAATATTTACTATTGTAGCTGCTTTAGAAGAAGCTAATTTTAGCAACTTTACATGTAGCTGAATAGTTTTGTTTATACGGGGGTTTATTTTTTTTAAACTCATTATCTGATTTTATTTGCATATTCCTGATACATAAACTAACTGTAAGGGTCAAATTATGTAAAAAAAAGTAATATTTGTCTCTTTACCAAAGCAGAAGTGAAGAGTAGAAAGGTGTTAAAACAGTCATGTTAATTACAGATCATTTAAAATTTAACTTAATTGACTGCATATGACTTAAGCACAAAACCTGCCTTTTTTGGCCATAAATTGTACTTAAAAATAATGGAAATAATAAAATATAAAGGTTACCTTCAGGGAGAAATCAATTAGAGCCTTTGACAGTCAATCCTAAAAACTAAAATTAAAAATTCTGAAATCACCTTATCAGATATTAGTATTAGACTCATAATTAATCAATTGATCAATTAATTAATTATTTTTTAAGTCAACAAATCGTTTTACTTTTCTTAATTTTTAATGTTTTATTGATTTAATGGAGGATAAAGTATAAAATATCAAATGGAAATACTCAAAGTACCAAAAAAATGGACCTTAAAAAAAAAAAATATTTTATCTAGTAGTTGAGTATATGCATGGTAATCAGTGCCCCACTGGAACCCAATGAACTCTGCAAGGTTTTTAGTTTGAATGTAATTCAAACATTAAAGTTTCTAAGTTGAAATAATAAAACTTTGCGTTAACCTTGATCCAACATAAAAGTGTGATAATCTAATCTTGCTCACGATAAAATTAGTGTGCGCTATCAAACGTGTATTTAAGTAAACGTGCACTAATGAACAAGTGGGATAAGAAAGTCAAACAGAACTCATGAGAACTCGCTGATTTTGGTGTTTAAACAGTCACTTTTGGATGGTGTACGGCTGTAACACTCTCATATGGTAACATTTAAGCACCACATTTCTGGACGAGTTTCTACCCCCACATGTAACAGCCAGCGTCCGAGCCTGTGGACAGGGGATTTTTTCAGTGCCTGGGAAAAATACTCAAACCATTATTAGACAGCGACAGAGGCTGTCAATCAGGGTGGGGGTGGGTGCAGTCACACACACATCCATGAGGAGGGGGGCAGTGACCCAGGGGTTTTAGGTCAACTCATTTACTCTCTGCATCCGTTCCTCATTTTAATAAGTTGTCCCCTCGGTAAGCTGTATAAAGAGATCACAGCCTGCGCCTTCATCCCGCGCCCTTTCTTTCTCAAAGCCATTAGCTCACCTGTCACAACCACTCCATATCCCCCCTCATCTCCTCCTCCTCCCTCTAACTCTCTATTCTCTGCTCTGTGCTCTGGGATGTTGCCAGGCTGACCTGACACCTCTCTCCTGAGCTTTCGGACATCAGCTAGCCCATGGAGAGGTCAGGAGGATGGGGTACAATTGGCATGGAGAGGCATGAAAGAGATTTGACCTCAATCAAATGGACGATCACATCCGCTTTGTGCTCTCGCCCACTCAGATAATGACAGCAAACAGCTCAGACCCACAAGCCGTCTCACCATCACAACCAGCAGATAAAGAGCAAAACCTTGCTGCTGGTGAAACTGAGCCCCATTACGGGGATTTTCATGCTCAAGCTCCTACTAAAGGACTGCATGTCTGCTTGTCTATGGGTGAGAAAGTAGTGTGAAACCTGAGAGTCATCCTGGTGCTTTGTTCGATTTGATGAGCATCAGGCTACAACAAAATGTTTTTGTGATAATATTATAAGGTTAACACTTATCAGGCTTAACATGGTGCTTGATGACAAAGGAAGGCTTTTTTTCATTTTGTCCTTTATTAGAAGGTTTTCAATAGTAAGGTTAAATTTAAAAAAAGGCTCTTAACCATAGCCACAAAAGGCACACAAGGGCCTGAATATCCAAATCTATGTGATATCCTTTTTAATTCAGTTTTCAATCTCGAAATTCAGCCCAGATGTTTCAGCCTCTCACAGCTTCCTTCATTTTCAGATCTGAGGACGCCCCCGACTGCGTTCTCAGATCTGCCTCTCTGAGAAACTTGCAGGACCTTTTCCTCTCTGCCCCTGGGTGTGCAAATCCTTTTTAAGTATCAAACTGTGCCAGTGTCTCCTATCAACTTTCATCAATCTATAAAAGGATATAAATATGAAACAGCACAATCTCATAGATTTAGCTGTTTCATATTTGTCCTTTTGACTGAAAAGGACAAACGTTGCCTTACTTTCAGGTTAGAAGAATTTATAGACAAGAAGAATTTATAATCTCTCACTGTACATGCAGCCACTGGTTTCTTTCTACTGAATGCACTGCATTATGAAAATAAACTTGTAGAGACTTGACACTCACTTGAGAAAGGCAATCTATTTTTCATATTGTTGCTCTTATCATATGGTTATTGAGTGACAGATGCATACTGATTTTAAATCTTTGTAATCTTTTCACAACTATCAAAAGCTGTCAGAAAGAGCAGAAATTAGCTTTACTGTCATAAATTGAATATATTATTGCACTCAGTTGTCAGTTTACATTAAAACTAATGCAACTGGATTTGATGATGCTTCAGTAAATCCTGATGAGGTTTATAATGCTCAGTTATTGTTGAAACTGTTGTAGACGTGTTAATTCAACTGTCTGATAATTTTTGGGGATGTAGTTTATGTTGCTGACCAGTGCTTATTAAACATTTTTTTTAAAAATCTACTTTAGTATGGTATGCTCTTAAAAGTCTCGCAGTCATTCAAGACAAAGTAAAATGCAGTAAATAAAGCAAAACGTGCAGAAACACTGGTTTACTCCTCGAAATTTAATCGCCAGGATTCACAACTTGTCTAAACTTCAGAGCTCCATAATAAAGCCGCCCCTGTTTTTGAGGAAGTCACTGGATGTTCTCTAGCACGAGCTGAACGAACCACAGATCAGCGTCCAGAACAACAGAGCAGATGAGCTATAAGAGGTCAGTTAGCTCGTCAGCCTTTAAGCAGTAGATTACAGCTATAAGGTGTTTAGAGGTGAAAGATGGCGAGGGGAGTGGCCTCGTCTTAATCCCGTTAAAGCATTTGAGTTGTCTTCACTGAGCTGATTAGGTTAATTTTCTGTCATCCTAAGCATCTTAGGTGGGCTACAGGCAAAGTCTGGAAGATGGCAGAGGGCACAATTAGCCAGCAACAGATTGGACACAGATTTACAAGAGATTGAACTTGGTGTTGAGGAACTCAATCAAATATGTTATGGCTACAGAGAGAATTAGGTTAATGCTATATCGCCAAGTCTATCTTTAAAATAGGCCCACTGCTGACAGCATATTGACAACCTGTCAGCGCTATTAACTTCACATCTGGAACAAAAGACTGAGCTGAGTGTTTTGTTTTTAAGTAATGCTAGTTGTTACACATCAGTCACTTCAACCTCACAGATCCTTCATAGGGCTCATCATTACACACTCATATTGTCTTCAAAGTCATTGTTCACAACATTAGAGTTTTTAAATTCAAGGCCAGATCCAAGTTTTCAAAAGATACCATGCTGTGTTCAAAGTACTGAAAGCATGAAGGTCATGGGTGTAATTATTGAGATGTTTTGTTCATGGTTTTCCATCATGAAAAGAAAGCAACACATAAAAGCAATTATGACTATTTTAGCACTCCATGCAGATGACAGAAATGCATATGGACCTCAGTGGCCTTGGCAGTTTACAAAGGTTCATTGTTTACAACTGAAGTCTGTTAAAAACTGAAATGATGTTAGACAACAAACAAGGATGTGCTGCCTGATGATTATTTATTGCTTTAAGTTACTCTAAGAATCAATGGCGACACTTGTCAAAACTAAAACTGCTCCTTTATTAACAACACATCAAATGACCACATGCGAAAGCTTGTAGAGTATCAGCGATCTCACTTCTACTTGTTGTTGTTGCCTTTTTAGCCCATTGTTTTGGTGTTACAGCTGCAACTACACTATTTCAAAAAACAGTGTTAAAAATTATGCAACGTTGAAGCTACTAAAAAACAAAGCAATACACTGTTAACATCAGAGTTCAATTGCTGAGCCAAAGGTTGATTTTTTTCCATTCAGTTTACAGCTACATTACATAAATGTATCTTATCTTTACAGTACACATTGCAAAAAAGCTCCGCCGCTGTTACAGTAAACAGCTCTATTGACTCCTCTACAAACAATGCCTTGATACCTTGCTTGCAGCGAACACAAGATAGCTGATTTGAATGACAACAAAGAAACACCAAATGGGAAGTTTCCCACCATCTCCAGCAGGTCCTGGGCGGGGAGGAGGGCAAATATTGATTGGACAGCGTGTGTTGCTGTGGAGTCACTCCAGCAGATGTTTTTCTTTGGCAGGTTCCACTGCCCTGTGTATTTTAAATTGCTTCGTCATTCGCTTGAGGTCAAAGGCCCGAGGATGGATAGAGTGTTGTGAGAAGTTTGGGGGGGGTGGGTGATTTTTTTCCTCTGGCCTCTGGGCCAAAGGGCAGTGGGGCTAATGAGGAAGGAGCAGGGAGTCATGTGCTTGTGCTTGTTCACCCAGAGTTACTCGCTAGAGTTAAAGTTTAACCCCGGTTTTCAAATTCCTCTGCACTTTAACTAATGTAGTTAACAAACTTCTAGACTTAAGTCCAGGCTGCAAAAAAATGACCTTAGTTGTTTTAAACTAGGGTCACACTCAGTAAAAAATAGATACTGTTTTTTCTTTTTTTACGTCATTAATCAAGCACATTTCATATACTGTGGTTGATTCATTGACTCCTGAAGCCTCCTCTGACGAGCTAGTTAAACCTGTATGTACATTGAATGTTTATGTGTCTGTGTGTGGTGTGTGTGTGTGTGTGTGTGCTCTTTATTTTGGAAAGTTTAGTGGAGCCTATACAGCTTCAACTTTACTTTTATTGCCCCTAAAGGGATAATTTGTTGCAGCCAGGTGAAACCCTGTAAAAACATAGTCTTCAGCGTGAAAATATATTGAAAGCATACAATAATAAAATGTAAAACACATGCTCACCCACACACACAAGCTCATATAAAAGTGTCCATCAGTGATAGCAAGATAAAACACGGAGAGAGCATCAGTCAAGAGCTGTGACACTGTTTGCCAAAAAAAAAAAAAATTCTTAAACTTTTCAATTAAAGACCTGGACTGACCACCCACCCAAGTCAGTGTAATGTTTAGAGCTCAAGCACTCTGTGTGGGAGTTATCATGCACACAGACTATATATGTGTCTAAGTAGGTGAACATTTTGATTAGATTGAGGGTGTGTCTTCATGCTAGTGTGCCTGTCAGTGTGTGTGAGTGTGTGTGTGTGTGTGTGTGTGTGTGTGTGTGTGGTTTGGTGTTCAGGTGACTGTAGTGAAGGTTTGTCTGTTTCACTTGAATGCCTCTGGGCTCTGACTGTGTTGAGAATGCACAGACTCCTCCACAGTCGACTTCACGCTGAGAGCAGCTGCATTCCTGACCTGCAGTTCAAAGAGCATGAAACACACACACAGACATACATACATAGGCACACACACATTAAACAGATATGTAAGGTACATAAGTACTTATGCACAAGGGCACATGCTCAGTCTGTCACGCTCAGACATTCAAAATACACATTTCTGCAAGACATTTTGGTGCGCAATGACATTTCTGCAACTCATATGCACTCTCAGGCTCAATGTTTTTATGGAAAGCTTAAATATAATTATAATATAATACATCTCAAGGCCAAAAAGGTAACAAGAGCCTTGTTTATGACTTGTGAGATTAAATCACCCGTGAAGCATATAAACAACAACAGGGCAAACGTTTCACATAATTTGTGCTGATTTTTCAAATCAACATTTCAATAAGACTATTTTTAAAAGACAATATAAGAACTATTTTGACACACTATGTCAGTATTTCTTCATTAGCTGAGGATATTTTTTATATTAACTTTTAATAAATTGGTTTAAAAAAGCTCATAAGAGTATTTTTAAGCACTGAAGAACTCTTCTCTCTCCTAAAATACAGGTGCCCTCATACAGGGGCAGAAATGAAAATAGATATTTAACTTTAGCTTGCAGTCACTGACAGTGTCTTTGACAAAACTTTAAATAAAGGTTTGTAGCCCTTCTTTCAGAAAGTTTTTCATAATTTCACATGAACAAAACTCCACCTAGAACTTTAAGAATAGCAAACTAAGTTATATTCTTTAAGCATGTTTAACAATCCGGCCTTTACATATTTAAAACCTTTCAGGTTGCTGTCATGAGCACAAATCGAACACCATCCCACATGGTCCAACCTCTGCACTAATACACATACACAGAGGCTTAAAGGAAAGCACTAATACAGCAGCTTAGCTTGGCCCCTGATAACCTCTTAACCAAACAAAAGGCCTATCCATGCACAATGAGTCTCGCTGTGACGGATGTGGGTTAAAGTTACCTTATGCTCACATTTAAAAGGCCGAATTAACCTCACAGACAAAAATTGCCTCAGAGAGATCCTTGCCCTTCCCGTCAGCATTTTTGACCACATTTACCTCTTTGTTCTTCTGATATCTTCTAAGAGACAAAATGATCTTTTAAAGATCACAGGGATGAAATGTTGTGTCATTCTGGGGGAAATTCCTCTAAAACCATGTGATGAGCAAACACTTTTCAGTACACAGAGGTTTGTTTAACCAGGCATGCAGTAGTGAATACCTCCTCTGTAAGTTTTTCTCTTTTTTTTCTGTTTGGGGGCTGTTATTGGAAACCTTGGTTGCATGCTCTGATTGTTTATTTTATCCTCCCTTTTTTTTCGTGGAGACCTTCACATGACAATGCAGTCAGTCTGACAGACAAAGCAGGACAGAAATTCCTCAGGAGTACTGCCAACTACCAAGACGATGGATAGGTTGCACAGCAAATTACAGTTTGGTTTGTGAGACAGGAGCATGTAACAATGCTTTTGTTTGTGCCAGATATAATTTACAGAGTAACATAAAGTTTCCATGAGGTCAAAATCAATGTTTAAGTGTCTCTATCACACAAGTCTTTTACTATATGCCAACAATACCAATAAAGTTGTTTTGTAGGCCCTCTTATTGATATTTTAGAGTTTGTGGTTTCACGAAAACAAATAATAAAAATGTTTCTCACTCGTTTTGCACTTGGGGGGGTTTACATTATACACTGTATAATAAATTTGCTCTTTTTGCATGAAACATCCTGTTGAATTTTTATAATGTTCCCAGAGTGGAGTGTTTCTGGAGGCCGGGCCTGACTGAGAAGCTGCCGCACAAAAACACAACTCTATAACTTTATTCACTTATTCAGGTGAAACTTGTGCATAGTTTAGTGAGAAAATATTTTCTTGTTTTCCCTCTGATGGCCCCTTTGATGGCTGCACTGTTTTAACTCGGGAAAGGTATTTTTCTTTACTTGTTGTTGAAGTGAAAGGCAACTGCTGCTAACTGTAGCCCTGATGGCAAAAAGGTGAGGAGGTGTGGCATACGGGTACCTTAACTTTTAGGGGACAGGGTTGGAAAACATTTGTATAAATCTCAAGAAATAACCTAGATGATGTCTTGACTTTGATTTGAGACTTAAAATTGTTGGCATTTGGGAAGATCACATTTTAAGGCAAATAAAATATGGTTTACATGTAACCAGCCAAGTAAAACGCTTGGCTAAGGTTGGTGAAAGAACACAATTGTTGATTGCCAGTCTGTGGTGGGAGGTGAACTCTGGTCTCCTGCATGAAAGAGTGGCATACTACATGCCCACCCACCCACGCACACTGACCTCCATAACCTCACTTTCCACCTCACTTCACGTAGGGCACACTGCTATACTTCCTGAGTGGGCATTAAACACTGAGCTGGTGGTAAGTCATGGACTTCAAGTTAGAATATCTCAACTTTTCTGCATCGATTTTGACATTTCTTTTCATGCCGGTCCAACAACTTTTTATGGACATACAACACCAACCACCCTATTTAAAATATGCACACAAAAAACACACCCGTCCAGTTCATCCTTCACACAGACCTGTGAGTGTGTGCAGCAGGTGTGAAAGGGAGCTCGTGGCGTATCATATAACCTCTTGACAAGTTGCTCAACAACAACAACAGGCCCTCCCTGTTATTGTTGGGTCAACAAAGTCAGAGGAATTCTTTAGGATTAGAGTGGAGTGGAGAACATCAGTGTGAGTGCCATGCGTTCGCTGTGCGTCCACCCGAGGCCCCCTTCTTTGTCTTACGGCAGTGTTGGGGTTAACTCCCCCCTTGCTCTCAGGCTGGCCTGGGGTCAGGGGGGAAACAGGCAGCCAGTCAGGCAGCCAGGCATTCTTTCTGTGCATGTGTGTGTGTACATGTGTGTGTGTGTGTGTGTGCGCGCGGCAGCAGCCCACTCTGTGCTCTTTGACTCTACTGGCCTTATAAGGCATCCAGTGCCATGGCAACGGCAGGGCTTGAATAGCAGTGTCAAATCCCTCAGCACACAGACACACGCTCACTCTCCCTAAAGGAGGGAGCAAGGCAGAGACACAGAGAGGGGATTGAGAGGAGCAGGCAGGAGAGGAGGCTATCTCTGGGCTGTGCTTCACTGCAGTGTCTGGCTTTCACTAAAAAGTCTATGACCGTGTTTTTCCTGTGCTTGTTTGCCTAATTTATTCCTGCTGGGGCCAGCAGAAAGAAAGGCGGAAAAGAAGAAAAAAGGACAGGCAGAAGAGTATAGAGTGCAACAGTACAAGCCAGACTTGCTGACAGGGAATGCAAGAGAGGTTCTGGCCTCTGGTTGTTACTGCTGGATGGACAAGCACTGACAAAACAAGAGGAGGAAGAGAGACAGGCAACACTTTGTGGAGCTTTTGGAGAGGAGGTGCAACTGCGACTAAGGAGATTTCTCAACTCTGCTTTTGTTTTGGCTTGTTTTTTCTTTGACATTTGAGCCTCTGACGGCACAGATTCTGAAGAGCTGCAGGAGCCACAAGAAAACATCATTTCACCACAGAAACAGAGGAGGAGTGGACTTTTTTTGATGAACTTTGTTGCTACAGATACCACAGAGACTTTATTCTAGGAGTGACAGGACTTTATTATCTTTCTCACAAGTTATTATTTTAATATCAAGTGCAGACTCAGTTTCAGCAGGAGCTTTTTTGGCTATTTATACACAGAGGTGGTCCTGGGTCAGAATTCTTAGGATATTGTCTATGAAAGCTGAGGTGGCACAGTCCTTATCACCTCTCAGAATACCAAAGACCTGTCTCCAAAACTCCCCATGAGAGTCTTTTTTTTTACCTCTTGGGACATGTGACTGAGTATTTCCAAAGCAAATTCTCCTTTTTCCTCTTTATCACTCTCACCTCTGCCTCTGTAACAGCTCTGACAAGTCAAGAGTGAGTCTGGACTAGAACTGCCTCAGATCAGCAGATAACACCTCTGCACGGCAGGAACTGGTTGGACTAGTTTATAAGTTGGAGAAGAGGGCAGGGCAGTTGAACCCTGCTTGAAGGAGAGCTGTGTTTTATTTTCCTCCCACTTGCCTGTCCTTTTGGGAGAAAGCTGTGCGCTGAGAGAGGGGCAGAGCTTCTTTTTCATTTGGAGAGCGACTCTGTTTTGTCCCTCGCCACCATGCTTAGGTGATATGTGAGGTGCTGTTTCTTTTCTACTTCTTCCAGGGGGGGAGAGAGAAAGTGAGAGGGAGGGAGAAAGAGAGAAGGAGTCAAAGTGTAATTTATTGTTTCCTGTGAAAAGAGCAGGGCTGCGCCCTTTTCTCCTGCCTGAACTCTGAACCACTCAATGTGTGTCTGAAGTTTTCTCAGAACTCGCGAGTTATTGATCGGAGGTCAGGGCAGCAAACACAGGGGTGAAAGACAAGAACAGAGAGAGCAAAGAGATTAAAGAAGAGAGGGAAAACAGCACTGGGAGAGACCTCTAGGTCATTTTAACCAGACGGCAAAGGGGAGAAAGGTCAAAACAGGGGAGTGCGGGACGACTTTTTATCCCATTCTTAGATCTTCTTGGACAAAACCTGTCTTCAATACAAATTTGAAGACACATTTTTTCTTTTTCTGGAATCAGTTTTTTGACTCAGAGGGTAGCTGGGAGCCGGGGTACAGGGCCGGTCTGTGTATGATCCATTCACCGGGCTGCGTGTCTCAGAGAATATGGCCATGGTGAGCGGGGGATGGGGCAACCCCAACGGGGACACGAACGGACTGGAGGAGAAGGTTTACCTGAGGAGGGAGGAAGAGGAGGCCTCGCCTCAGGCCGGGAGCAGCGATGTGGACATTGGGGACGAGGACAAAGCATGCGTGGTGGACTGTGTGGTGTGTGGGGACAAGTCCAGCGGGAAGCACTATGGTGTGTTCACCTGTGAGGGCTGCAAGAGTTTCTTCAAGAGGAGCATCAGACGAAACCTCAGCTACTCCTGCAGGTAAGGGCTGCTGGGAAAATCAGACTGATCCCTTATTTTGCTTATAGTTTGGACAATAAATGTAGAAAAAGAGAAGACATTTATATTTTGCCCACTTGACTTGTTGGACGACAGTGTAGTGAGACTTTACTTTTAAATTTAACCTAACATTTAGTAGGTGTTACACAACAATGTGGTTATACGCAAATGCAAGCACTCATAATGTATTTGTGAGCAACTATAACTTCTTCTGTGGGCACCAATTAGTAGAGGCTGGTGCATAAACAGATAATGAATGAACATAAAATAAAAACAGTTCTAATAGAAGAAGCTGACAAATATGGTACATTATTGAACTCTTGAAATATCCTTATGTATGCTTACAACTAACTGTAAGTGTGTTAATAACTGTTAATCACAAGGTAATATAGTTGCTTGTAAATGCTAAATGTGTCTCAGGTTGAAGTAAAATGTTACTATCTTTTTTATGCAATCCATTAAATAGCCATTCACATTCATGAAGGAGGGAGTAGAAATCTCATTTCTCACTCTCCAATGATACGCTCTAACCTTGGATACGTTTCACAAACAGCCTGAAGAAAAAAAGAAATGAAAGCCCTGAAGGTCAGTCATGTGAGGATGGATTGCCTGAGAAGGTCAACATTCCCATTATTCCTCACCACAGGAACACAATGTTGCAACTCAATTCTCTGCTCTTACTTAGACGACTCTAAGCCTTCTGAACATAGTTATTTCTTCTGCATAATGATGCACTAACTCTGAATGGAAGGTGTCTTTTTAGTCAATTTGTTGTATCCGGGGGCTGAAATAGGCTCTCTGTGAAATGTTGGCAGACCTCGTACTGCTGTAAAAGGCAACACAAGGGCGTGTAGTGGCGATGATTTACAAAGGTCACAGCCTTGATAGCTTTTCAGCCACGCCAGCTCACACAGTTCACTCATCACAGGGGTCAGGGAGAGGGAGAGCGGGGGAGAGGGAGGGGAGAGAGGCAAAGATGCAAATACAACCTCATTTCCCTGCTGGGAACTCACTTGTTTTTTGCTTTCCTTTGTGCAGATCAAATCGAGAATGCCAAATTGACCAGCATCACCGCAACCAGTGCCAATACTGCCGTCTGAAGAAATGTTTCCGTGTTGGAATGCGCAAAGAAGGTATCAGAGCTTTGTATCCACACGCACAGCAGGTTAAATATGTTTTACGGATTCATACAGGAACATGAATGAGAATTTCTCTCTGCTGGAAGTGAAAAACCAAAGACTGAACCATGTTATTCAATTTTATGAGGTCAAATTGCTTGGTTTTACTGCCTATGACCTTACTGTTTTGGTTTGGAGTCATTGGTCTTGTTTCCAGAAGCAACATGCAACCATTATCAACAAAAGAGCCCTGATAGACCCACTGCGCACTGTCTTGAACACACTAAGCCTCAGAAAGACATACCAGTAGTTACAAACTAACTTAGAGGAGAATGTAGCAGCTAGAGATCCAGATATTTCAACAAGAGAGAGATATTGGAGACCGAAAGAGAGCAAAAAGTGAGTGAGTTTTGGACCTGCATTAATCAGATAGAAATTTGACCTCAAATATGAACTAAAGTGGCTCTGATTTTTGAATAAGCTTTTGCTTGCTAATGCATTTAAAAAGTAATAATACTGTACACCAGTGTCATGTTTATAGCTTGTTGCCCTGCCAACAAGTGACCAAAAAAATTCTGTGATTTTAGGTTCAAAAGCTCGACATTTATAAAACTGTTTTTCAGGAAGGTAAAGTAAGTAACCGTGCTTGGTCACTTCCAGCACTAAATTTCAACTTCTGTATGCACCAACAAATGCCCTGGTTCATATACACACACACACACACACCCTTAAGCAAAGCAAACCCACACAAGCACAAATACCCAGAAACACATAAATATCAATAATAGGTCATTCACAGAGAAAGTGCTTACTTCGACAGAATGAGCCACTGACATTTGCCAGTGATCCAAGCACAATATTTATACTCTCAACCGAAGCATGTTTTCACCCGGTGCTCAGCTCCCTGCAGCTGTTGGGCGTCAGAGACGGGACGGCAACTAAAGGCAACTACGTTTGATCTGCATAGCAGAAAAAACAGCAGCAAGTTGACACGTTCACTCTGCTCCATCCTCTGCTCTGAAATGTCTGCGTCCCTAATGAAAACAGCATATATCCATTTCATTACAGTCATGATTTTTTTTTTTTATTCTACAAGGTTGCTTAGTGGTAAGATGAGATGATTTCCATTTCCCCCTGGAGTCATTTTTTTTTCATTTAGCCTCTTCATTATCTAATCACAAACTATTTCAGACCCATTTGTAATTGTAGTCTTGTTGCCTATAACCTAACCGTACATGTATTTCAGGCCATGTCAGTGGATACCACAAGCTGTCCAATACATAATGTGCACTGAGGCGTCAGTATGCCAGGGGTTATATTAGGACTGGTTATTAATGAACCATGCTGACTGTAGCCATGACGCAGGTTGAAGTGTTCCCACATTACCTGGAAATGTCTCTTTCACCTTTGACCCAGTCAGAGCCACGGTGAGCTGGGGATTACTGATGTAAGTGAGCTTTTGACATTGGAAGTGTAACTACAGAGAATTCAATACAAATTAAAAGGGACAGTATTGTTCATTAAAGTTTGGTGCAGAGCAGACAGTTACGCATTAACGTTAGAGAGAGCGCTCACATTAGAGTCTTATCATTTGTCATAATCACTAAGGATTACAGTGAAGCAAAGCAGCGTCGGTGTTAGTGTGCTGTAACACATGTCATGACATGGACCATTCTATCATCTTTTGGCTCCATGTTTAGAAATTTTTTGACCCACAACTTTACTGTTTTGGGTCCTGTATCATTAGTAATGTTTACAGGAGCAACATTCTGCTGTTTTCAACAGAAAACACTGATGAACCCATATTACACTGCTTCACAATAACCAAATAGCAGAGCTTATTGAAGACAAGTGGTTTTCATAAAATAGTGACAATATGTTTTATATGACTTTGAATAATGAGGGGGAAAAGCCTTTCTGTTAGGCTTATGTTGCTTTAGAAATGTAAATCGATTTTCTTCAACCTTTAAATCCCTATTAAAAGTAAAAGCTGTAATTTACTGAGTAGTTGAATCAAAAGCTTAGAGAACAACAAAACACTCAGAGGAGACTGAAGACTTGTTTCTGAGTGAGCATTTACCTCTAATAGGGCTGCACAATCCTCTAAGTGTAATATGTTTTTCAATAATAAACAGTTTTTTGACACTAAATCCGAGTTCTCATTAAAATGCTGTTAGTGGTGGACAATCTTGAGATTACCTACATGTAGTAAGTAATTTGTGGGACCTAGTTGTCAAGGATATGTTGGGTTCAGTCCGGGTTGGCATGCTGGGAGAATTCTCAGTGGTCTGGCAAGCTGATTGGCCTACAGTGTCAGGATGGTGTTAAAAATGTGAAATGAAATTAAACTGATAAAAAAAAGAGATATTAAGAATAAAAACATGGCATGAAGACTGTCAGGTCCCCCGTCTGCTTTTAACCTTGTGGTATGATCTCTGTCATCACAGACATCGCACGTACACATCAACATAAGTTCAGCCAATGCACTGTGTCCACATGAATGAGCAGTGCTGTGAACATTTAATTTTTTTTGCTAGGAAAAATAAATAGGCATATTAAGTTTTATACAATCCCTCAGGCCCTTGGTTTTAAGAAATCCTCATCTCTCCCCTCATTTCCTGTGTATTTGAACTGATAACTATCAAATAAAGACAAAAGTCCCCCAGATTAAGTGCCCTTACACCAAAAACTACTTTTCTCATGGCCTATGGGCTAATTTTTAACAATTTTATGAAATATCCTGCTAAAAAATAAAGATATTGGATTAATAAATGTTGAAATAACAATAGGTGTTTCTTTTTGAATGTATAACTTAATACACTACACATGGTGAGGTCACAGTGTCACAAACCAGGATGGAGGACAGAGAACCAGTTATACTTGTTCAGCAATCGAGCAGCTGTTTGGTGCATTTAATTGTTTTTATCATTTTTCTTTGGTAAAAGTGTTGGAGAAACGAAAACTATGTAAGTCAAAAAAATGCCAAAAATTCCCAGGTGAGTTGCAGGCTCCGCCCACTCCTCAAAGACATGTAATGACACTTATTAACCTCAAGGTGATGCTGAAGTAGTCATGTTTGAAATTTGCCAATTTTCTCTAAAAAGGTTTGCAATCATTTACATTTAGGCTTCTGCTCCAAACATGTACAGTTTTACTATTTTTTCACAATCCACTTGAACTCTGTTTGTTGCTGCTTGAGGCTGTATTTTAGCTAAAAACGATACTAAACAAAAATAGGTTCACAAATATTCAGAAATTAATGACTCATTAATATAGTTTCTCATGGCCTGCCCTCTAGTTCCTCATTATCTGTTTCATAGACATCAGTGGGCATTATATGGAGGAATATTTATTCACCTATCACCAGTTATTCATACAATCCTGATTCATGCTTATTTTATTTATTAACTAATCATTAACTACTAACTGGTTGTTCTTTTACAATTTGTTTAAGAGTTATTCATTAATAGATGGTTAACTAGCAGTTAGTTCCTTATTTGTGCCCCACTGCCCACCCAAAACACATGGCCTTTATTGTAAAGTGGTACTATTTTTATTAACACTTGAATGTGTTTCCAGTAGTCACACCATGTTGTTCTCAAATAAAGCAACTTAGTAGATTTTACTCTGTAAAACAACAAAAACAAACAAGGAACAAAAAAATCATTTCTTTTACTGGTGGAAATTTCTAAGTCATGTTAATTATAAGTAGAGAACTAGTTTTTGTTGTTCTTCTCTTTTAACTTGGGTAGTATTTTGGTCTCTGTGTCTAATTCTCATCTGTTATCTTCCCTCTTTTCTTTCTGCAGCAGTCCAGCGGGGCCGAATCCCTCCATCTCACCCAGGTATTAGTCCAAACTCTCTGGCAGGTGGAGTTGGAGGTGGGGTGCCAGGTCACATTGGGGCGGACTACTTCAACGGGCAGCCGGTTTCAGAGCTCATCTCCCAGCTCCTCCGGGCTGAGCCCTATCCACACAGCCGCTATGGGAACCCGTATAGTCAGGCACAGATGCAGGCATCTGCGGGCGGAGCCTCCGTCATGGGCATCGACAGCATCTGTGAGCTGGCCGCCCGACTTCTCTTCAGCACCATCGAGTGGGCCAGAAACATCCCATACTTTCCAGAACTGCCAGTGTCAGAGCAGGTAGGTTCAAACAAACAGCACCAGGTGACGTCCTCTTTCTTTTTTTCTCTTCTTTTCTTTGCTTGTCTTTTCATTTTCTGTACCATTTTTGAAAAAGAGTTACAGTTTCAGTCAACCAAATACAAAAGGAACAGACGAACAATTGCTTAATTTGCAAAAAGCTTTAGGTAAATCTGGACTTTTCATGTCAGTGGACTGAACTACAGTCAAGTTATCTTCAAAATTCAAAGTTGACATTTTAGTCTTATTGTTGAATGTCAAAAAGTTGTAAAGGTTATAAAAACAAACTCATGTACTCTTAAGTCATTGCTTCCCTGTAATTTTCACTTTCCAATCAATCCTACAGGTGGCGCTGCTGAGGCTGAGCTGGAGTGAGCTGTTCATCCTGAATGCAGCTCAGTCTGCTTTGCCTATACATATGGCTCCTCTGCTGGCAGCTGCTGGGTTTCATTCATCGCCCATGTCTGCAGAGCGTGTGGTGTCCTTCATGGACCAGGTCAGGGTTTTCCAGGACCAGGTCGACAAGCTGAACAGGCTGCAGGTGGACACGGCCGAGTACAGCTGCCTCAAAGCCATTGCACTCTTTTCACCTGGTAGGTTTGAATTTTGCAAGGTGAACTGAGTGGTGAGAGCTGCTGTTACTGGATGTCCTTACTGTAAAGTGATCCTGAGTGTCCTCATAGAAAACTAAATCAAAACTGTCTGTGAGGTAATAGACAGGGCTCAAGTTTCCAAGCCAGTGTGACATTAAATCACTGCCAGATTCAGGGATCATTTCATTTTTACCAAGTATGACCTCTGACCTCACTAATGGGGACAATTTATTTATGTAAAAAAAGGAGATGATTTCATGCAATAAAAATAAAGCTGAAGCTAGGAGACAGTTAGCTTTGCCCAGCTTAGCATAAAGACTTGAATCAGGGAAACAGCTATGCTAGTTTTGGTCAACTTACAAGAACTTCCAAAGCTCACTAGTTAACATGTTTTGTTTGCTAAATCCAGCAGGGTCTAAAAAAAAACCTTATGGTTATTTACAAGGTAATGTGGTTCTTGGGCGGGTGTGGGGATCTTTTTAGAGGAAGAGGGGTTTGCTACCTTTTGACAGAGACAGGCTAGCTGTTTCCCTCTTTTCCATTCTTTATGCAAAGCAAAGCTAACCGGATACTGTCTGTAGCGTCGTATGTATCAGACAGACATGAATGAGACTGATATTTTGATCAAACTTTCAGCAAGAAACTTTACCAGAATATTTTACTCACAATTTCTAACTATTTTTAGGATAAAATTGTATGTAAAACCTGAATTTTCCATTTAAATTTCCAGAAATTACAGATGTAAAATTGAAACTACATTACAGCAGAGCAACGCAGAGCAGAAAAATGAAGTGATGATCCTATGTTTTCCCACCTTGCAGATGCATGTGGTCTTACTGACCCAGCCCATGTGGAGTCCCTGCAGGAGAAGGCCCAGGTCGCCCTCACAGAGTATGAGAGGTTGCAGTATCCCAACCAGCCCCAACGCTTTGGACGCTTACTGCTGCGTCTCCCAGCCCTGCGTGCTGTGCCGGCCAACCTCATCTCCCAGCTCTTCTTCATGCGGCTTGTGGGCAAGACACCCATCGAGACGCTGATCCGAGACATGCAGCTATCAGGGAGCTCCATCAGCTGGCCCTATGCTGCGGGACAGTGAGCCCTGACTCCAGAGTGAGGTCGATAGAGATCAGATTTGGAGGAATCAGAGCTCACAAAGTCAAATACAGATTTTAGAAGTTGGAAGTCCTGTTTGTAAACAGAGAGGTCAGCTTTTCCCACATAAGTTCTGTAAAGCTTGGTGGAAGTTACGCCAAAGCTACATTCAGGGAAACAAAAATGTGTTATTGCTTTTTTATATATTTTTGCAGCACTTGTCAGTTTTGCTCTGACCTCCGTATGATCTCTCTCAATCTCATTCTGGACAAAAAAAAAACAAAAAACAGGGCTCTAATTAAATTGCAGACTCTCTCATGAGGCCCTGTGCCTGTACTACCTCCTCCCATATCACCCCTAATGTGACTCAGTTTGAACCCAGGCTCTGTGTGTTTTCCCTCTGCTTTGTTTTTGAAGTCAAAATGAAGCCATAGCAGTGCCACTTCAACAGGCTGAGCTGGCCTACAGTGGCAGATTCAAAGCTTTATATCATCACAAGTGGGACATGTGGTGCAGATCACGCCTAAGGTTTGTCATGTTTGTGATGAAATATCAGACTTTGTTACCAAATGTATTTATGAAGACTGCAAAGTGTCAACTTGTACATCTTTAAAACAAAGAAGAGGCATTGTATTGTATATTGTACTGTACTGTATGAAGTACACTGTAAAGAATGCATTTTGTGTGTCATAAGGAATAGTTGGGAATGCAGTTTTTCACTCTCTTTCAGATTTAGATTAGATCCATTCCTCTTACATGTCTCTACGGGAAATACAACGCTAAAGCCGGGGGTCAGTTTGCTTATCAAATATACTGGAAACAAAGAGAAAAAGCTACCCCAAAGTTGATTTTAAACCTTCAACACCTCTAATGTTCACTTGTTTACATATTATATGTTATTTGTTTAATCTTTTTAAGCCAAAGTGTAGACATGACAAGCTTTATGCAGGTTATGTGTTGCTCTGTTTCTTTGCCAGGACCAGTAACTTCCTAAAGTCTTTACTGGTTTAACAGCTTTTGATTGGCCAAACTTACACGTTGCTTTTTTCAGAGGTTGAACAAATGAGATCAAATCTGTTAACTAGTGAGTTTAAGAATTTCAGGACGGTGGATTTTGCTATCTAGAACCAGGCTAGCTCTTTATCCTCATTTCCAGTCCTTTTGTCAAGTTAAGCTAACCAGCTGCTGGTTCCACTTTCATATGGACTATTATCAGTATGTAAGAGAGAAAACAGCTGTATTTCCCAAACTGTTGAGCTATTCCTTTGATACCGAATAGGAAGTGTCTGTGAATGTACTCAAACACACCCTGGCTTCTCAGACAGTCACATCCCTGTCAAACATTATTACCTCATGCTTTATACATCCGAGACAAAGATTGTTTTTGTTCATGTGCTAAAAATAAATATAAAGGGATCAATGTATCTTTATGACAGAAACCATGAACCGTAATTATTTCAGTCTGTCTACCAGACTGGCCAAAATATGTTTGAGAATGCTTTGTAATTTAATGCTGGATGTAAGAGGACACCAAAAGTTTGAGCTTTTCCAAATCTTCTCTACAAGCTGAAGACTGTTTCCTCTCCTTGTGTAAAGGTAGAGGTTGTTAAGTTTGATATCTTTTTCCCACATTTGTGTTGCCCTTTTAAAAGCATGACCTAATGGACAGAGGTCACCTTGATAACAATCATGCTTATGCAAGGTGCTCCATGTATTGTGAGTGTTGTACAGGTGATGGTGTTTGTTGGTACTGAGATAAAGGTAACTAAGTAGTCACAGTCATTAACAGCAGCTCAATGTGACTTTTCTTCGTTCTCTAACAGAATGAAAGAAAGACAAAGTGGAGATTAACCTGTGGTTTTGGTACAAGTTTTGGTTTTATTTGTTGGTATGTCATAAAAAAAAAGGCAACAATGGCCATGATCCCTGATGCTGTCAAACATTGTTAACAGCTCTTCATGCTGTCCTTGAATCACTTTGTTTTATTTGTTGGAATATAAACTATAGTCTTTTACATTTGTAGCTCTATGTTTAAAATAAGCATGTTTCTATGATCATGTCAAACTTAAAAAAGGCAAAAGAAGTTCATATGGCTGACTGGTTACTTTTGCATTACTAGAAATAAAAGTATGCACACTTTATGTGGTTGACTTGTGCATCTAAAATATTAAGACATCTGTAAAAATCAGAAAATCTGAAACGTTCTGCCAGTAATCTCAAAAGGTCCTGATTGGAACTGAGGTAACTAATCAGTTCTCTTGTAATTTAATCAAGAGACAATACAGCAGCAATTTTGGTCATCATTGTTTGTTTAACTGATTAAAAAAAAAACTGTATTCGCTGACTCCATCATCACAATTTGAGGATTTTCTGCTTTCTGTGTCACACATTGTTTTAATTTGAATGACTGAGTCTTAAACTGTTGGTCAGATAAAACAAAACATTTTAAGATGTCATCTCAGATCTTGTGATGTGCCTTTTTTTTGTACCACAGGTGAAATTTTTTAGACCAAATAATCATGTGATCGTAAAAGCAAATAACAGATAACTGATGATAAAATAGTGTGGTTGGCAGCCCTCTGCCATGAGCAGGAATATTGACACTCTGCAGTATCTCACTCTTATTGTTTGCTTAACCTTGACATGAGCAGAAGCAACTTTCACTACCTATCAACTAAATTTGTTTCTCAAATTAGCAGAAAAGCCTCGATTAGGTTAATCTTGTCAGGACTCATTAGATGGAAATTAAAGACAAATTTTAATACACAGAAACAGATACAGCAAGAGTGACAGCAATAAGAGAACAGTACAGGATGTGTGGTTAGTGATATTCCATAAATATTATATGTTAGCTCCAAGAGAAATCTATATTACAAATAAATTCTAGTAAGGTTTTAATGTGTGCCCTGGGGTGGACAGAGTACTCTCAAAGCAGGTACTATGCATACTACCTACCTGTTCTTTGCTCTGTTGGTGTATACTCTTGTCCAATGCAAAACACAAACGAAACAGGAGCACTAAACACTGCTAGAAAAATTGCAGCTGGTGGTTAAACAGCTAGACTACCAAAAATATTTACGCAAGAAACGAAATTTATGTATAAAATCTTTATCATGCTTTCTCTTTTTGAAGTTTACCAAAAGAGGGCAGCACCAGCTAACACTGAATGACATGTTACTGGATCAACAGTTTTCCCTCACAGAGAAGTCTACCTGCTCCCCCTGCTGGACAATCTCTGCAGATGCACTGGGCTGCAGGTATCTCCAAACCAGAAGGCTCATCAACTATAGAGTCAGAAAATGATTAGTAGGCTGAACTAATTTTTAGAGAATTAGAAATGTTTATTACTTAAAGAACTCAGCACTTTTTAGACATTATACCTTAAGGAAGTATACAGTTACAAAAATGGTCTTATAAGAGCGTCGAAGAAAATAAATTCATACAAAAATAAATGGCTCGCAAATGGTTTGTAAAATGACAATGTTCATAAAAATACGAATGCATGACAAATCAAAAGTGTGTATAAACAATTACCTAATGTACACTAGATCTTAACACTTTGCACATCAAGCGGATTAAAACAGACATCACCACATATGGATTTAACAGATGATCATTTTCATTGGTAAAGAATCAATTGAAAAAATAAGTGTAGCTTATAGACAGTGTCAGGAACAGTGTTTTCGAGTCTGTTGAGGAACATGCATATTAAAATACAAAAAAAGTCTGGATGTTTTTACTTATTTGCATAGCTTAAGCACATTTTAAATGACTGATTAAAAAAGAAGCCATACCACAGTGTATTTGTTCTTGGTGAGTATTATGGAGAGGATTCATCAAAAGTATTTACAACAAAACAATGCCACACATATCTCAATAGCCAGTTTGTCCCCTTTTTTGGTCTCACTGCATCTTTAAAAATAACTTTCAAAATCTCAGTTTGGACAAAAGTCAGTACATGAGAAAAATACACATGGTCCCGGCAGGGAGCAGTTAACAGATGTTGAAGTTAGATACAAACACTGATGCAGCGGATGAGGAATGCACAATTAGAGTTTATTTGTATCGTAAATTATGCTACGCCAAGGTTTAGAAGGAACAAACAATTCCAGCTACTCATCTCAACCATTACTATGTTCGCTACAATACTGCTCAACCTCTTATCTGCGAAGATAAAACAAAGAAAAGTTGCCAATCTGGAGAGAAAACAGAGCCACAGAAACTGAGCAGTGTTATCACAGGTGACTGAGGGTCAGCTGACCTTGAAACAACCATTTTCCTACCTCGCCCTGTGAGCCTCACAAGCAGCTGAACACTGCAAACAGTGAGCTGAAACTTTAAAAAAAAATGGCAGTGTTTGCTGTGAAAGTAGCTACAGCTGAAGGTCTGGCTTCCATAATCTTCCAACAAAAAAAAAAAGTTTATTTATACAAAACCGATCAGGGTAAATTATGGAAAACATGTTAACATACAGTAAGTTCCCAATGTATGTGTGTGAGTGTGTATCCAGTGTTTGTTGGTTCTTTACTTTGGTCTCAGGATGTCACAGAGTCTTTGTAGTACTGTGGAGTGTGTCTGTGAGTGTTTGCTGTGTGGACCACAGAGCTGAGTGTCAGCACTCAGTGGATTCATGAGTGGTTCTTGTCATAGTCCTTCACCATGCGCTTGATGTGGAACAGTTTGTGTCTTAGCCTGCGACACTGTTTCTTCTTCACCTGGTAGTCTGGTGTCTGTAGAGCAGAGACAGCACAGATGAATCTTTTAATACAATAAAACAGCTTACACAAGTATAATTATAATCAAGAGTAAAATGTGTTATTTAACAATACTATACAGTGAAAAAGGCTAGCTCCTAAATAATAAAAGGCGAGAACAAAGTAATCAGTAATTTTATGTGAAAAAGAATACTATAAAAAACTAAATAAGGTGACATTTGTAGCTGGATGTTAAGAACATATACTACAACATGTAGTATCATCATAAATCTCTCCTTACCTGCTTCAGATCCTTCAGCTGATTGTATTCCTCTGCTACACTCTGTGGAAACATGAGGAAAAACCTGTGATGTTATGATTGCGTGACCCTAATACTTGAGCATTCACAACTACTGCATTTTAGTAGTCAGTGGAGACTCGAAGAAAAAGAACAAAATGTAAATTAATTATGAGGATTAATTTTAATTTTTTGTGTCAACTGAGGCTCTTCAATGTTTATATCATACACAAGAATTTTGTTTTTTTCTTTAATCCTATGGCTTATTTATTCATCTCAATTCACAGTTTGAGTCACAGCAGAGGTGGATGATCTTCACTTTTGCTTTGCTGAGTTGTCATTAAGGCTCATCCTTTGCTAACAATACCAAGATGTTTGAAGTCTTTGGGCTGGTTCTCTTTATATCTGACCTGGTATTTGGCAGAGGTGTCATCCAGTGTGTCCAGCTGTCGGCTCAGTTTGTTTAGCTGATCATTGATGTCGTCCATCTCAGCACAAAGGCGCTTGTATTCTCTGAGGTCGGCATCAAACTCTCTCTTATATTCATGACGCTGAGCATCAGATGTTATCTCTGGGTATGCACTGGAGGGGGAGAAAGAGGAGCGAAAGGGTTGAAAGGATAGAGAGTTGAGAGAGAAGAGAGAGATTAGCATCAGAAATGAACCTGACCTCAAAACACTTTGAGTGTTCCAGCTCCAGAAAATCACACCTTACAACCTGTATTTATGTAATCAGTTGTTTTTCTCAACCACAGAAACACAGTGCACAGGTCAAAGAGGTGTATTGTAAGAGCTGCTTTCAATGATTGCATGTTAGGCTTCAAATGTCTCCCTCAGGCTTATTTGTCGAAGTCTGGGCAGGCTGAACCAAAGCCAAATGTTAAAATAGCCAAATGAAACTTTCCTTGTTAACTACATTGACTCATGTTTTGTACCTTTGGCCCAATTCTCTCATTATGCCCGAGTAAAACCCATGTGAAGTTGCATGCCTCAGAGGATTAACTACTCTCCTGGATGGAGTGGAGCATACACAGACTGCAGCCTTTTCCACACTTTACTGTTTAAACATCTGTTTATTCACCAGTCTATATTCACATGTTTCTATCCGAAAAACAAAACCTAGCTGCATTTTTCTCTAAATCATGTCACTCTAATGTGGGCTTGATTTTCTAAGCCTAAAGTTGCTGACCCAAGTCAAAGAAATTAGGTCTGGTCCTTAGGGAGTGACAGCATTTAACTGCAATCAACATTCATTTTTATCCATCTGTAATCCAGAGAGCGCATGAGCTGCACAGACATACACCGGTTCAGTTGAGGAGGCTAAAGTCTCACCCATCCCACTCTTCTCCATCCAGTTCGTTGCCTGTTTCTCCGCCTGTGGTGTACTCTGTCTCATACTGAGACTCATCCAGCTCGGGGTTACGTCTGCGTCTCTTGCCTCTGTTGGCAGAGGGTTTGCGGACTCCACTGGTCTCCTCTGAAGGGCTGGAACTGGTTCCTCCGCCATGGGAGAAGAATTCTGATGGTCGGTTGGTGGTTATCTCTGAGTACCTGCAGAACAGCAACAAAAAACAAAGTGTTTAATAATCATAACGCCCTGTTCAAGGCCAATAGCACAATAAAATCAAGACCATGATTTTGTAAATGAGTTTCTACAAAATCTAGAGATTTGCACAATATTGTCAAAGACAGTAAAATTTAAAGGAAACTAACATTAAAGTACCTTCTCAGAGATGTGATACATCATAATAATATTTTCAGTATTTGCATTGTACTGTTTCGCATCTTGACTGCAAAGCTTCACTACCTTTTTCAAATCCTGAGTCTTGCCCACAGTTTTCCTATTGGGCTGTTAACAGCTTCAGCTAAAATATAGGTTGTCTGTATGTTTACAGCCTCAGGAGCAAAAAAGAGCTCATAAGTGAGTTTCTGCTCACTAAACACATTCCTGTAAGGACACCGTACATCACATCAAGTGAATCAAATTAAAACTCCAAGCTGAAAAACTTGAGCAAAAAGCCGAATTATAAGAAGGACATGGTGACCTTAATAACACCAGGAACTTAAGAAATGCTTTAATGTATGATTGTGTCTGAAACGAACATATATATACTGATTGACCCAGACAGACACCAAATGAAGGAAGGTAATCACCTTGAACCATTAATGATTATTGTAGCCCACCCTCTACAATTTGACTGTGTGCCATGTGAGGCCCTCAGTGAGCAGAAAGCAGGTACAGCTCTTTAATAACAGGAATCCTGCTCAATTTTGTATGTTTGTGGGGATTTGTAGAGGAATCCAAATCCAGTGGTGGAGATATTACAAGTTCTTACAAAAGGACTGCATTATTAAAAACAGAGCACACTGCTGGTCTTCAGGCTAACATTCTTGTGCTTATGAAAAACATGAGCCATGTTTACTTCGTGAAAGAGGAAATCAACAAACTAATATTCTGTACTTTGAACTGAAACCATTTCTTGTAATTGTCACAGTAAAATTTGATTGTCCTAATGTTTGTGAACATTAACAGCACAGATCACAATAATTGGGTCACTCAGTGAAAAGTTGACATGAACTTGGTACTGAGATGTTAAATTATGTTTAAAAAACAAAGTAACTTTTAATCACACATACTGCAGTCTAATGCAAACAAAAGCAAGGTTCACAAAAAACACTTCCAGCTTTGAAGAAAAGCAAATATATTTGTTTACAGATATTCAGCTTTTCCTGTCCTCAGAGATTTCAATGAACATAACCAAAAAAAAAACCAAGGGAACGTTAATCCAACAAGGCTCAAAGGTCACGCACAGAGCTCTTTTTTGTGGGTGGGGCATATGTTTTCATGGGCTTTAAAAAAGAGAGCAGTGATTAGATATTGTGAGTCTTTTGAGTCACATGTTAGACGTTCATTGTTTGTGTCGAACCTTTGCTGTACACCACACAGACCTATTTATGTTTGCTAATTTTGCTATTGGACTTATTAAGATATCTGTCTGCTTGGAAAGACATTCACAGTATTTCTGTATTATATTTCATGGGGTCTGGTTCTGCATTCTTGTGTCACTTGGTCACTAGTTATAGGCCAAATATATCAGAACAGCTTTTTTATTAATAATGCCTTTCAATCTTCTCACTGTAGACTTTTTTTTTATTATGCAAATCCTAGTCTTAATGCCTAACACACATCTGAAACATGAATCATAAACCTCAAACTTTGCAGCAAAAGATAACAAACATGTCTACTTTAGCATCTGGATCAAACATGCTAACAAATTTAACATTATTTAACTGTTTAAAAGAAGTTGGGGAGATAGCAATGTTTTCTATGAGCTCATAAAATCTAAAAAAGCAAGACTCTCAGCAGTGAAGGAAATAATATTCACATTTGAGGGATAATTCCATTGACATTACTCTGAGTTTCAGCCACTGAAGTTATGAGTGGATCCAACCTTCATGTGCGTCTATGTGACACGACCTGACAGTACATTCAAAGCATTTCCACAACACCATCAAAAGCAGCCCCTTCAAAATACTCCTGTCCATGAACTACATTTGAATGCTAACATGATCCTTAACATAACAACCCTTTCAGATGGCAATGTTACTTGTTTTTGGGGAACTCTGATAAACAGCCTACTGGGTGATTCTCTTATCTGTCCCTCCTGATCCAACAACTTGAGGCTCTTCCATGATCCTTGGTATTTCCATATCATTTTGTGCACATTTAACATTGCTCACTTTTGGGCAATCTAATTAAGGAATCAGATTTTAACACTTACGATACGATACGATACAATACGATACGATACGATATACTTTATTGTCCCCATAGGGAAATTTGTTTTGGACTCATATGCTGTGCACAACTTCTTCCAAATAGACATACAATACATCACATCAAAGAAGACAAAAACTTTCTTACTTCTGTTTCACTGTAACCTTAAAG
>JAPZDV010000021.1:9640440-9671755 GCA_029814665.1 Acanthurus lineatus | reverse complement strand
AATATGATACGATATACTTTATTGTCCCCATAGGGAAATTTGTTTTGGACTCGTATGCTGCGCACAACTTCTTCTAAATAAACGCCACCCATCTGTTTCACTTCACTTAGACATACAATACATCACATAAAAGAAGACAAAAACTTTCTTACTTCTGTTTCACTGTAACCTTAAAGGGTAACTTTGGCATGAGTTCTCCCAGACTCTATTTTTGCGTTTTTCTATCTTAAAGGCCACTGGGGACAACAATTTTTGTTATTGGTTCAGTATTGAAAGTGAAATATTAGGAAAATGGGGAGGGTACTGTAGGTCAAACAATCTAAGCCTGTCGGTTGGAAAAAAACAAGCCCTTTTAGTAGATGAACACTGACAATTCTGGACCAATTTCAAAAATTGGTGTCCTCAGGAGTCACTTTATCATTGAAACAAAGATCCAAGTTACCCTTTAAAAAAATGTTAAGAAATATCTAAATCAGTAAAGATGTGCTTTGTGTAATTTGTATGTAGAATTCCAGGCTCTGAGCTGAAAAAGGGAGCTGAGAAAACAGTGTCACCCACTCATTGTTGTAGTCGTCCTCATTATAGGAACTGCTGTCCACCTTAACTGGGGGGTAGGAGATGACACTGTTAGCTGAGGCGTTGAGCAGACCAGCCCCCTTCTCTGACACCAGAAGGGTTGGGGCGTCTTGAACGCTGCGGCTTTCCTCCACATTGTTCACCTACAGCGGGCAGGAAAAGCAGAGGGAACAGTCTCAGCAAACACAAACAAACAACTACAGCACTCACAAAGATCAGGCAACACTGCAGGCTTTTTCTGACGAACATCCTGTTAGAGAAACTGTTATTCGTCTCCTCTTTTTTCTTTCTTTTTTTTTGGTCTCTTCTTTTTTTTCTTTACAAAGGAAGTAAGAAAGGCTCACTCTTAACCAGAAACTTAAGTATGGTAATTAGTGCTTAAAGTTTTAAAGAGCATTCAGGCATGTAATTGGACGACACGGTCCAACTTCTCAGTGAAATGAGGGTTATCTGTTTGGTTGTCCATGCCTGAAAAGGTCAAGAGAACAATAACAAAGAATGCCTAAAGGCTAATTGTGAAATAAATCCAACACTAACAGTAAATAAACAAACACCTTTGAGACTGTAATATAAAACAATTGATGGTCTCCTGTTTACAGTATTTGATTTGGTTTTAGTAATGAATGAGTAATAAAGGATTATTCCTAGGGATATACTACATACACACACATACACATATTTTAGCCTTGCTTTCACTTTTTCTATTGTCTTATGTCTCCATGCACACCTGGAACGGATGGGCTCTTCCTTTCTTTATTTAAACAAAGGGGAACAGTGTCTGTTGTGTAAATAATTTCGCCTTAATCTGTATCTCCAACTCCTTCCTTTGAGGTCATACTGCCGGCATGACAGAATTCCTCACAATGAAGGCCTGAGGGGACTTCACAGTTTCTTTCACTGCCACCTGGTCCAGTAAATATATCAATCATTAGATGCCTTTTACTCAACTTTTACACAAAGCAGTGGAGTCTAAACTTTGAACAGGTCTTTCTGCTTCCCTTTTACATGGATGTTACTGTAACAACAGCAATAACCCTGAGGTTGTTCTTTAAATGTAGCAAAACATGGAGGACATGGAGTGATAAAAATCCAGTAAAAAAGAGGCCAAAACAATTCATTGTGTAAGTAAGTAAACAGGTTTTAAATAAAGTTTAAAACTTAGAAGAATATTAACTTCAAAACAAAACTGGAAATGGTTGAAGTTTCTTTTAAAAATGCATTTTCTGTAAAATCATCAAATGTGTTGTTTCATTCCTGTGAAGTATGACATTTGACATCTCCTGGCACAAGAAGGAATCAATATTTGTTGTACTTGTCTGGTAGGTATTTACTATTTCCAACTATAAAAACATTTACAACACATCCACCCTCCTGCTTTTCTTGGTGGTACACTACTGAGCAGCCCTAAATTCCTCACAGTACAGGGGCAGAGCCTAACATCAGCCTAGCCCCTCAAAAAACAATAATCATGGTGGGTGGAGGGCCTGGGTGGGGGCAGGTTGCAGCTTCTTACAGCTGCAGGAGAATCTCATTGAAAGACTGCACTAGGAATTCAAACAATCCCCCCTCAGTGTGGAGCACAGCGGCTGTTGGGCTGTGAGCAGAGTATGTAAGCACAGTAGGAATGTCTGAGAGTCACGGACCTGGTGATGAAAAGCACAAAAGCAAAGATGGAGAGAGCCAGAGTGAGGCAGAGTGAGGCAGAGTGAGGAAGAGTGAGGAAGAGTGAGGCAAAGAGAGTAATGAGGGGAGAGAGGAGAAATCAGGGAGTGGTGTGTAAGAGGAAAATTTGGCATTCTTTGTGTGAAAAAAACTTAAGTTAAAGATTTATGTAAACTGTAGGATGTTTCAGAAAAAAAACACTCTTGATTGCATGCATGTGCTTCACAGAGGCAAATAATACACCTACAGCAGGTTTTCTTTATTGGCAGTGACTGACTATTTAAAAAAATAGGTACAGTGAATAATCTATTTTAAATTACAAGAGCCATATTCCAACCACATTTCTGTACTTAAGCTGCCACATTAGGTCAGCTGTGGCTAAGCAGGTTAAGTAAGTTATCTTTGAATAAATAATTAAAAAACAGGACCCTTGAGGTCCTCAATGACAAGGAATGTATGGTTTTGTCTGTTTTGTGAGAAAAAAAGCTTGCCTTTATGTACATGTTTTTTTATATATATATATATATTTTTAATGCTATGTAGGAAACCAATAAAAGCCAAAATTGATTTTAAAAAGAAATGTTTAAATTTATTGGAATACTGGTCTGGTAATTACATTTAGATATTTTCCTGAATGACTGATCCAAACCTTGAACTATTTATTCTTAAAAAGAAGTCAGTCACAAAAGAAAAGCTCATAGGCAGACAGGGATCAACAAATTTTTTCTTTGTTTCAAAATTATTCTAGTTTTTGAATATAATTCTATGCAGTATTATTCTATATATCACAATATTATACTGTGCTTTAAATTGCATTCACTCTCTGTTTGGATGTTCTAATCAATTTCTATGAAACCTGCCTAGGATGCTTTCACTCCACATCTGTGCAGCACTTCAGTGTTTCCACCACACAACCACACACAGCCCCATCAGAAACCTCACTGATGACCTCATGCTGCAGACACAATGCAGACCCCCACTGGGTGAGCTGAATGAGGCCAGTGTGTGAGGTCATCAGTGTATGCCAGGCCTTCCCGAGCTCGGCAACAGAGATGTGTCCGATGTCAAACCAGCCACAGCCTTAGACTGTCACTGGCCTGTGTTTAAAGGAGCCACACAAGCCTGATGACTCATTTTGTGGCACAGATACAGTGTGCAGGTAGCATAGCAACGAAGAAAATAATAGTAATAAAAAAATGCTGACTTGAACAAGAAGAAATATGCAGGAGGTAAGGACAGGGGGGCAAATTCTACCACAAGAGCCTATTTATTGAGTCTGTCAACCATAATAAATATGTATTTGTAAATAATTAGTAATTATTAAGTAATAAAGGCCCACTTTGGCTGACCTGCATTAGTAGAGAATAAAGTCCTCAGTGTCTAAAGTCAAATAGGTTTCACACCCAACACACATGTCTCAATCTTTAAGACTGACTAGCATGAATAAATAATGATCTGATTGCAATGACAAGCATTAAATCCTTAAAGAACTCTTCCCCCTTTACCCGACTTTTAAAATCCAGAACTTATCTATTATTCCTTTTTACATTATTTACATAAGAATTGTGAAACTTCTAAATACAGTAGAAGTGTAGACTCTGCAGTAACTACGATAAGTCCAGTGACCTCAGTGAGCAGTTCTCCCATATCTGACACTGCAGTTAGTCATAGAAATCACTCTGGGCTTGTCTCATCTACTCTGCTTTGCCCATAAACCTCAGTGTACATGATGCCATGTTCAAGGCAATGACAACTAGTCATAAAAACAAATAGCTCTATATAATCCAGTAAAACACCATGTCTGGTTGGAGTTACTCAATGCAAGAGCTAAAGAGAGACTTGCAGCAGTATCAGTATCTTTAATGGACAAATCTTATTAAATGATTGAGATAAGCTAGTACTTCTAATTTCTTCAAGTGTATAGATATGTATTTAACACTGCAGCATTTTGTTTTAGATGCAAAACTTATCACTGGCAGATAGCTTGTTAAAAAAGATGAGAAAATGGGAGGCAAACAGGACAAGGTCAACTAGCAGTACTTAGTTTTCCTGCAGTTTTTGTTCTCTAGCAAGTATTTGACCTTTTATTGTTTAGATTTATTTGCATTACACTTAGCAATGTTTATGCTGTACTATATGTGTCTGTGTATTTAATTTGTGTACAAAACATTTAAACACTAACTGTGAACATGTATTGAGGAGCATGCAGACTTCAGTATGCACTGTAGCAGATAGAAAGAAAATATTCTGCAGAGAGAAGTCTCAGTTTTAGGATAAATATTTTAAAAACTGCTCACATAAAAATTGTATAGATATGACAGTGTTTTATATTCAGTTTACTGAATGTTGAACTACCCCATCATTTCTGTTTAAGACAGCGAATTAAATTTTCCATCCTAAGCTTGTGATGTTGCTTCATTGCCGTTGACCATGTGATTTCAAGTCAATAATCAACACATTTCTAATGCATATCATAGGTAACCGCCCCATATGACAACTGTGCTGTTGACGTTTCAAAACCTGAGGCCAGGCTCTCTTGAAACCACCTGCCTGCTTACTATCTTCTCAGAAAGTTAATGATTACTCAGAGTGAAACCAGGTAGTCGACCAAGAGCAAACAATCACTGACTGTTATCAGCCCTGACCCTGAACAAAGTGGCTCAGCCAGAGGAAGCACTGATATGGTACTATGACTGCTTCCCCGCTGGATCCTATAAAGTAATAAAGACGCTCCCTCTGGACTTTCAACTCACAGAGAAAATCAAAGAAAACATATGACAGATGTAAATGGGTCAACAACATTGTGAAGTCTTCCTGGTCACAGTGTGGGGATCATATCAAAAATAGCACAAGTGACAAACCAACCTCAGGAACGTGCAAGTCTCACCTTGATTATTTACTGCATCCACATCATCAAGTTATCCTAACCCATCTTTATAACTCATGACTGCCTCAGCAGGATGACTACCTCCCTGACCTACCTACTTACAAACTCTACATAGTAGATAAAGGTGAAGACTAATTTGACAAATATCAGTTTTGATGGCAGAGACGTGTAAGCAGAAAAAACACTGTAGTTGATCATTTCATCATCTAATCATATCCGTCAGTGAACACTGCATTCCATCAACTTTCCTTAGGCTGGATTTAAACTCTTTGTGACCCTGTTCATTTGACTGCAAGCTGTGCATGCATAAACTCAGGGTCATTTGGGTCGATATGATTTCTCTTTGTAAATCCCATGTAAACCGGGTCTTATTAAAGTGTGACTACTGTCCTGTTGTCTCTTACCCATTCCTCTACATCTCTGCCCTCTGAGGCCTTCCCGCCAACAAGAGGCTCTTCCCAGTAGATGTTTGGTTTCCCGTAGCGCCAGATCTTTCCTCTTGTTTTTTGGGCAAAGAAAGCCGCAACACAGAAAGCGATGACAACCAGGAATCCACACACCATGGCGACTCCCTAGAAAGGCAAGAACGTGGTTACAAAATCTGAAAAGTTGTCAAGGAGATAAGCTTTGAGATAGAACTTGTTTATCCTGGTACAGAAAGGATACAAGCACACATGTGTGATGACCTTGTGAGAAATACATATCGCAGCTTGTGGCTTCATGTACCCAAAAATGCAACAAATGTATCATGATAACAGATACCACAGCAAAACAGTGCAGGACTGACAGTATGAGAGAACAATGTGTGCTTTATGAGTCCAGATTCAAATCACTTTCTCAACTTTGCTCATAACTGCTTGACAAAGACAGATTTAAAAGGAAATCCAAAGCATTTCTTTACTCTTATTTTGTTGCCGATGCAATCTGGAAATTAAATGATTAGTCTATTAACACAAGATGAATCATCAACAAATGAACAATGATCATTCAATTATCATCTTTTAATAACAAAAAATACCAAAGATATACTGGTTCCAGCTGGGAAAGTGTAAGACTTTGCTGCTATTCTTTGTTTTATTTATTGTTTATCATGTAGAGTAATTATATTTGGGTCTTGGGGAATTGCTCAGAAAAATAAAACAAGCAATTTGAAGACATCACTTAAAGCTTAATCTCCGGGGAATTTAAAATCATGTTATATGGTTTTAAATGAGCCCACAGTTTACTGCTACATTAATTCAAAATGATGCTGTAGAGGGTCAAAAGGCAAATCCTGCAGTGTCACATCAAACACTGACTCATTCCTTGAGATCTAGGGGATATTAATAGAAAAACTCCAAACCTCCTGTGGGTCCACAAAGCAGTAATGGTAGAGATACTGGTTGTAATATGGGAAGCCTCCTACTCCTCCCATCTGTGAGTAGCTGGTCTGGTAGAGGTTCTGGCACATCAAAATCATCGGATTATATATTGCACTAGAGGAGCTCTGGGCCATTGGGTTCACTCCGACAATGTAGACAATGTTTATAATACCCTGAAAGGAGAACTTTAGTCAGTACGTTGACAATCACATTTAGATTTACAATTATAAAATTTGTTAGTGTCTTGCTAAAAAAGACTTCGAGTAGTGCTCCTCACTATCAGTCAAATAGAGCTACGACAGCAGTGGCAGATCATCAAGACCCACATTCAGCAGCAATCATATCAACCAAGTGATTCATTGAACATCTTGTAATGGTTACAGTACAACATGGAGTTTTATTGTAGACAAATAAACCATTGATGATTCTCTGGTGTTTTCTAGTCTGTCTGCAACAGGACATTTTTTGAGTCTACTCAGCTGAAGTTAGGTGGAAACATCTAAAAACAACCACACTTTCGTGGATGTATGGTTTGGCAATTGTCTGCTTGTCTCTGCAATGAATTTGAAAATGTGCTAAGCACATATAAACCGGAAAACCTCTACTAGTTAAAGAAAGCCATGTAAACCACACTTGAAACAGACATGCAAATTTTCTTAAATTGTTTGTGTGCCACAGAAAAAGCAGCCCTTCGGTGTAAAAAATAAACCAAAACAAAGTCAAGCAAACCTGCTGTACATAAACTACACTTTGACCAAACACTTTCTTTCCATAGCAAAAATCTCAAAACTCTAAATCTCTAGCAGGCTGGAATAAAATGAACTGATCAGATCTCTGAAAATTGAGCGTCCTTTCATTTTTTGCTATATGGTTGTTACTTACTAAGCAATATAACCAGCTTTGTGTGATCTTGGACAAACCTCTAATATTGAACCAAATATATATTATAATCTAAACAAAGGTCAACAAATTTCATGCGTGCTATGTAGAAAATTGAAAATGGATTCCAGTTTAAGCTTCACTCTCCTGTGAAGCAAAGATTTAAGTATATTTTCCTCTGGCTCGTCTGTTTTGTTTTGTTTTTTTTTTTTGGAGCTGCATGATGATAAAAGACTTAACATGTTTAAGCTTGGGATTTACCATAGAGCTTACGAGAGGAGACAAAATATTTTGTCCGGAGTGTGAGGGTTTGTGTAGCAGTTTATATTTTTTTGTCCACCATAAAATATTTGATGTGTTGCAAACCTCCGTGGGGTGGGCTCCAAAAGTGCATGGCATGAAAATAATAAAATGAGGAATAGATTTCCATTTAACAACATATGAGAAGTTGCAAAATCTTAGGAAAGTCTTGTGCTTGCAATGATTTGATCACCCATCATCAGTGCTTCATGAAAGATGTCAAAATGGATGACTGGACGTCCTAAGTGGAACAGCATAAACATAATGAAACCACGAAATATGAAATAGTCTTACCTGCAGGACAGCCATGATGATGCTGCTTATCATGAGGGCCAGAAAGAACTTCCTACTGCGAACAGTGTTGGATTTGGTGAAGCTGCAGATGAAGAAGACCAGTGCTCCGATGAAGTTGATGGCTGACATGGCAATCATAGCGGCTTTGGCTGAGTATGGTGAGATATAAGAGCCAGAGCCGTAGCCTCCATATCCTCCATATCCTCCATATCCTCCATAGCTTCCATATCCTCCATAACTACCGTATCCTGTACCGTAGCTACCGACGCCATATCCGCTGCCATAGCCTAATCCATATCCCATTCCATACTGCATGTCCCACATGAGCGTGGAGGCCACACAGGCAAATATCGCCACACACAAAATGATCACTGTAGCCATCATGGCCTTGACAATCCCCGGGGGTGACAGCCATTTGTAGAAGTGCTGTGGTTTATCCTCCATGTAGTAGGATCCTGGGGGAGGCGGGTATGCGTTGTAATCACTCTGAGGGGCATGGATGCTGCCCGGAGGGCCATATCCATTGTTGGATGGCGAGTTGAAAGGAGGACTGTACACAGGTGGACTATCGTAGCGCTGCTTGTCAAACATTTTTCAAACAAGTTCTGAGCTGTTAACAGAAACAAAGAAAAAGGATTTTGTGAATAGTGTATTTGGTAACAAACAGTTTAAATGTTTCACCAGTTTCAAGCAAGTATGATTTAAGGGGGAACACGTTTGGCTTATTCATGCAATATTCTCCCTTCTGTCTGGTTGAGTGAATAAAGTTTGGCAGAGAGAAGATCAATTATCGAGATTAGATTAGACATGTTTTCCTTCATTAACTGAGAATATACATATTGGAGGAATGTCCTTAGCTTTGAGGTCTCTGAACCAGCAAAGTGAGAATCAGTGTAGAGATGTCGGTACCAGGACGGGCAGCTAAGTCAAACAACAATACTTTCCTTTTTGCCTTTTCACAGGCTGTAGGAGTCTCTCTCTAGCCCCCACAATGTCCAGCCAGACTTTGAACATTTCAATTCCAACCCTCCAGCCAAAATTTTTTGTTTTCTTTCTGTTACAAATCTTACAGAGGGACATCCAAGGCCGGGGTGTATACAACTTAACAATGACCATTCTTTAACATGGAGCCCTACAGGGAGTGGGTTGCCTACATGTTTGAGTGAAAAGGCATGTAAACAGCCGGGGCAAAGTTACTGCAGAGGACAAAAAAACTGAACACATTAATGCCTCTTTCACTTTTCTTATTTATCAACTCTAATCTTAGCCAAATATTAACACAATGCTGAATGCATTGCAATGTGTTTGTAACAAACTGTAAATGTCATTTGTTAAACACACAATGTTTCATTTCCGTCACTGGATGTCCCTTAGAATCAAAACAACTGGAACAAAAGACAGTCTTTATGACGTCATGAAGTTGCACTGGATAATGAAATTTATTTCATTATTAAAAAGCCACCAATGAAGATGAAAATATATCTGACTGACTAAGGCAGAAAAGTTCACGGACCAGGTAATGTATTAAGTTTTATTTATTTTAAGTTTTGTCAGGTTTGATGATTTGGTTCTTCATTCTCTGATTGTTGTTACCCCGGAAGTCAGTGACAGGTGACAAAATGAAACACCTTAAATAGACCTTTTGAGACAATTAGAACACAACTCAGTAAAATATATATAACAAAGATAGGGTTGTTTTAAGGTGTGCCAAGAAATGCCCAGAACATGTTCCCAGAGCCTGAGGTAAACCTGCTCGATCAACAGTCCCAAATGCAAAGATATGATAGAAACAGCAAATTCTCACTTTAAAAAATCAGCAACATGGAGATTTTTTAAAATTTTTCTGGTTAATTTAATCATTGAGTAAGTTTTAAAACAGATACTGTTTGAGCTTGCTAACCATAGATATCGATATTGATTACACAACCTAATCAATGTTGAAAATAATTGTTAGCAGCCCTTGATTATTACTATTATTTTTTTAGTTCTCTTAATGATCTTGATTTCCAAGTGGCATCACAGCACTGGTTTTAAAGACAAAAAAATCTATTACCAGCCAAAAAAATTCTCTTGTTGTTACCTTGGTGGGATTGTCAGAGAGGGAACAGCCAAGATGCTTTTCCATTAAAAAATGCAGACACACAGACAGACGGACAGACAGACCGAGAGACGGTCCTTGGCACTGCATGCAGTCTGCGGTCCTAAGTAATAACTCTCCTCTCTTAATGGGACTTGGGCACACATGGCAGAGGAGGTCTCGCCACAGAGCCTCCATCCCAGACACCTTCCCATTATTCCCTCCCTCATTCCCCCATATACTTCATTCCTCTCCCAATTCTCCTGTCCACCAACTCCCCTCCTCTGAAACTTCTTGCCTTTGTTTTAGGAGCAGGAGGGGCAAAAGTCAAGGCTGCTTGTCACGGGAACAGTGTTGCCATGGAGACGGGGTGAAAAAAAAGGGGAAAGAAAATTGGGGCACTGTCCATGGAGGATCAGACAAGGGCTCCACTGTGCTGCTCCTGAGTGGAGTGAAGCAGGAGAAAGAGGCAGGTGGGAGAAGGGGTTGTGTGCAGCGGTCTCAGGTATCCTTTATTGTTGATCAACAGACTGGCTCGCAAGCCAGTAGTTTACTTTTTTACTGCAGTTTGGATTGTATTGATAACTGGCAGGAAGTAACCTGAGGCTATAGTCTTCTGAGAAATGACATTATACTGAGAATAACCTTCCTTGAAAGGCCTCACAAAACACAATAAAATGATCCCTTTTCTATATGACTACATCTGTAAAAAGAACAACACTCTGAATCAAAACTGGCTTTTAGTGAGTGCAGAGAAATCACAGACATTCAAATCCTTACAATCTAAATCGTGAGCTCTTCTTAACCTGCCCAAGAAGAATTTTTGGCTCAAAATAATGTCCTTTCTTTAAAGTTATGAGTGTATATTTTTTTAAAAAGTGCAACTAGTGAGAGTCTTTCAGATGCAGAAATAACAGTAAAATTAATAATAATCACTATATTTGGCATTTTATTGACCAAAATCCTGAATAGACTACTCAAAAAATCGGCGATTTCATTGATAGTTTCAAGTTAGTTGCAGATGTGGACTCTGCAGCACCTGGGGGGTGTGGAAGGGTGTGACTGTGTTTTACACTGATTGCCAACAAAACCACAATGACTCATTTTAATTTGAATTTCATAATGTACTTTAATTCTAGCTTTTGTTAAAATAGCAGCAGCAGCATGGTTGCAATAGTAGGAGTAACAGTAGCAATTGTAGAAGTAGTAGCAGCAGCGGTTGTAGTACACTGGTGTTTGTCTAAAACTAGCTCAAAAATCTCATTCTCAAGCTGGGCAGAAAGCACAGTGTTTGGACCACAGCATGGGTCAGGTCAGACACCCACCAGCAGCGGCCAGGGCTCCACTACAACACAGAGACTCTATCATCTGCTGCTGATAATGGAATTCCAGTCTTACAGTCACATGTCTTTCATCTGTCAAAAACAATTAGGCCCCTGCCAAACTGTAGGCTGAGACCCACTGGCACACACAGGAGTCAGCCAAGGCTTCCTGCCCAAGAAACACCCTGGGGTCGTAAGAAAGTCAGCAAATTTGTGGGAGTTGACTAAAAGGGTTGACTTGCATTCATTTGCTAATGTTTCAGGGATAAATATTAACCTGAAACTTAAACACACTAATATTAAACTGAGAACGGTTTTGGAGAAATGTTGATGTGGCTGCTCATTTTGGACTCAACTCTACAGGAAGGTGGATTTGTGATATATACGTCAATCCCACTGATATCAATGCAGGTACACTTAATGTTGTTGAATCAACACCAAACTAAACCTTCTTCTCCACTTTGAGAGGTAACTGAGTTGTATTATATTCTACTTTTAACCTTCATGAGAAAAGGGTGTATTACAGTTTTGCTGTTTGTGACTGCATAGTTTTATCTGGGCGTAGCTGATAAACTGGCACTTGAGAGATTAATAAATCATTCACAAACACTCTATCACACAACACTAACACAAAATATCCTCCTAAACACTATCCTTTCTAATCATGTAAGTCAGTAACTTAACTTCTTATATCATCAATTTGTACCTTTCAATTAAGTCCCATGAAGCAGTGTGTTTGTCTTACCTGCTTTAGTCCTCTGTACAACGTTACAGTGAATTATAATGAAAACACCTTCAAAATCACCATCAGCAAACATCAGATTGAACGGATTTAATGTTGTTACACCTGCTGTGATTTTTAGTAGTGGGGTTACTAAAGCCTTAATTATCGATCAAAGTGTGACTAATGTGTAACTTAACTATGTTTTAGTCGATTACATTAGATCAAGATGTTAGATTTCATATGCTAATGTAACTTTACTGTTATGAACATAATGTTAGCTAAGTTCGTCTTTGTTTTTGTCCCCCTTCAATCAGCTCCCTGGGATAGCAGCTTAATATCGCTTAAAACGAATTCATTACACAATACACAAAGAATTTAACTTTAGTGCGACAGAACAAACTCTGCACACTTTCAGAGTTATTCAAACAACCTCAAACCACCTTCATGCTGTCCTACCTGAGGCGCGCTGAGGAGGAATAACAACTTCACCACTGCCAGTCCCTGTTTCCTGTCAAAACTCCTTTTCTCCTGAAAGTTTGGAGCAGTTGAGAAAAAAAAATAACGTGTCCCTCAGAAAAGAAACCTTTTTCTAAGTTAATACTGAGGGGAACCTCTTCGTTTGAGGCTAACTCCAGCAGTCCAGACACCGCTTGAAAACTCCGTCTCGGGCAGACAGAAACAACGGTTCCTTCACGCGCAGCAGCCTCTGAACAAGTGCTTTGTCACGCCTGTCCGCGGTGATGAGGCCCGCCGCACAGCACCGCTACACCGGTGCACCGCCGGGTTTACACCGCCAGAGGTCAGGCTTTCTGCGGTTTATACTACAACAACCTTAAGAGCAATGTCAGATACAGAGTCAGAAAGCGAGGTTTTATTAACAATCAATATTGAAATTGTAGCAAAGAGATGATTACCAAAAGCAAAACAATTTTTTTTAAATTTTAAATGTTTTTTTTTCACTTAAAAGTTTGGGGTCACAATACCGATTAAAACTTTATAAATATATCAGAAAAATAAAATTTTAAAAGTAACATGACTCTTTAAAGTATTTAGCCTGAATGAGCGATGGAACTTATGCTTAATGCTTCACTTAAGATTGCTTGTCCAAAACTTATGCTTGAAATACTCTGATTTGTCAAAAGAAACACAGTAATATACTTCTTTCTTTCTTTTTTAAAAAAAAAGAAGTTGAAAAAAGACAAGAGGCCCAGTGTTTGCATAGCAGTTTGTTGTTAACCCGTCATTAATTATAAATCTTTGGCTCTTTCTATTGTCATTTGTGCAAAGTACCATCTTTTTGTTTCTAACACTCCTCTGTTACAGTTCCTCACTAGTTGTTGTAGGATTACATTTCTTCTCATTACCCCCTTAAGGAAAATCTTGAGCCGTTGCTTTTTAAATTTTGGCATGCCAAATGTTGCAGATCCATTATAACATTTACCAATTTAATTATATGAAGCTTTCTTAAGATAGAAAAGGACTTTGAACGTAACACAAGAATAAACAAAATAAAAAAACAGAAATTAGAGTGTGCGTAAACATCACAATAATTTTAAAATTTCACAATAGTGAAACATTATAGAGGAATTAATACAATTATCAAATAAAACTCAGTTTGGTTGCTGTATTGTCCATCAGTCAGAACAGCATCATGGATCAGGATGACAAATCTCAAAACACAACAGTAAATAATAAAAGACAACAATAAATAATAAAATGAAAATAATACATAACTACAAAAAATGAAACACAAAAACAAATCAGATAACAAAACAAAAAAAAAACAAAAAAACATAACTTCTGAGCAGAAAACAATGATTGATTCCTACCAAAAATAGAGTTTTTACCGTTACCAAGGATCTACTGCTTACTGCTTTTACTGCTTTCAGGTGTAAACCAGCACAGCTGAACAACAAAGCAAGAACAAACCTTTTCAAAAAGAAGTAAGTTTTGTTCTCTGCTTCGAGGTTGTGCTTTCTCTTTTGTTCATTTCATTAGCATTTTGTTGTTGTTTTTTTCCTTTGATGTTGTGTTTTATCATTTATTGTTGTATTTTGTGAGTTGTGTTTTGAGATTTGCTGTTGTGATTTTGTATTCAGAGCTGCTGTTATACAGTGCAATATATATTCATTTTCAGATTTACTTCCACAATCAATGACATTTGGTTAGCTTTCTCCCACAGTACAATTGATCAAAGCAAGTGGTACAAATAATAATGGTCTCAAAGGTATTAACTCTTGTGCTTACAGTCACAGTCACACACACACACACACACACGCACACACACACACTCACACACACACACACACACACACGCTCACAAACTCCCACAAGATTCAAGTTCACCCAGTTCAGTTCCTTGGACCAGCGCCACAGTTGCTGCCAGGTCAACAAAAATATTTGGCTTCATTCACAGTAAAAAACCAAGGCAGAGGTGCTATCACATTATATAACAGACGTGTGTCATGCATATCATTATGAAATGTCTTTGAAACTCTGAGTAATCCGGATCATGGAATAGCAAAAAGTGCAAAGTCAACACCTAAGCATGTTCAACTGCTCTTGACTTGTTGATATCTATATGAAACATCAGACTACGCATTTGTGACCTTGTGTGATTGTGTTATCAGTGTCTATACTTCGTCTAGACATGCTGATACTTTTCGAGCTCTTCCTCTGATCAAAGACTTAACCTGTGATGTGGAACTCTTAAAACAGGTTTCAGTTTTAAAAGCTTTCAAGCCAATCCAGGAAAACAGTGTAGTTACAAATTCAAACACTAGATGGCATTATCACCTGCACCATTTTCCCTTGTCCAACTACAAAATCTACAGATAAATCCCAAATGCGCCTGCCTCTAACACAACACAGGAGGTAATGACATGAGTTGTTGTTTTCTTTGTGTGTGAGAAGACATGACACGATGTTGTTAGTTAGTGTGGATTTTGAGCCCTGATTTTCCGTATCCTAATTGGCCATATTAGAATTGTCAACAGGCAAAGTGCTGCGGCCACAGCCACGCCCCCGGTTACCACCGTCATGACGTCACGATAAAACCATGCACAGGCTGGGCAGCAGGCCTCTGTGCTGTTAGGTGGGAAAAAAAAGAAACAAGGAACAGATTTTGTTAATTCAGGCTAAAAAAAACAAGCACAAAAGATTTAGGTTTGTTCCTTACGGTAAGTTGTGTAAAAAACCCAAATCATTGATATCTGTCAGCGTTCATCCAGTCTTCCTCCTCTGTGGCAGTCTGCCTTAAATGTATTTGTTCCTACTGAAAATACACATCTTTAAAAAGTCATATGTGCAAAAAGCTTAAATTTTCAAAGGTATAGTTAGCATTTTTATACCAATTCCAATTTCCTTTTTTTCACAATTTCAAACTTAAACTCTCATCAATTTGTTCAAGTGTGGCTTAAAAATGTTGTCAAATCCAGATCAGATCATTTGAACAAATGTCAGGTGTGAAATATATTATAAATTGTCAGTGTTCATATGTCAGTGTTCAATGTACATAATAAAGGAACAAGTCAGGACAAAGATGTGTTTCGGATAAACACAGGTGGTTAACAGCACATAGCAATAAATTATATTGATCTTTGGTAACACAGATGATTATTGAACGTTGGATCAATTAATTTTTGGTTTGAGTCTTTTCATAGAATGTGGTGACAATAAATAATACAAAACTGGCAGATTTGTTTTTTAAAGCAGTTATTTCCAAGCTAAGTCATGGGAACCCAGTGACAGATTATTTTATATTAGGGAAGCGGTAAAAAAAGAAAAAAAGTTGGAAACTACTTCTTTTAAATGTCAGAAAACAGGTCACACCATAAATGTTGCTGAGGATTTTCCTGTATTCTGACCTGGCAGAAAAAGTTCATTTCAACCACAAAAACAAAGTCTGCTTTCACTTCTCTGTTTGTGGGAAATGCCAACATCTTTTCTAACAGCCTCCTCCACATTTTCACTTCAACATGTCGGAGAAAAGGGCTGCTGAAATCAATACAGTCACAGGGAGTCTCACCTGCACGGTCGGGCGCTCTGAATGAGGACGACCCCCAAACCATTAGCCACCTTGTCTGTGAAGCTCATCGATCCGTAAACAAAGGCTCCACTTTGCTGCGAAACAAGAGCAGAAATCACAGATTATTACACTCACTGCAGAAAAGCTCAAAGGAATGAAATCAATCAGAAACTCCTCCACAATCCTTCACTGTGGTTTTTATGTGTCTAGGTCTCACAACAAGCTCTTTGTGAGAGTTTTGCCAATATTTACGTTCATCTCTTCAGACGGTGTGAGTGGAGAAAGACAGACATGACAGCAGATGTGACAGCAGTAAAATGTGTTGTGACATAAGCACACCAATACAAATCTCACCCTTTCATTTCACAGCTGAGAGCCTTCTCAACACTTAGCATTGTCTAATATGACTGTGATCGAGCGGCACAATGACAAACTGGCTGGTTTGATGATCTTAGTATTACAACATGCCACCTGGTCTCCCGTGCTACATTAAAGCCATATTTACGTGTGCATTGAAAACCTGAACTCATCTAGACATTACCTGGAGGAGCTGTAAGTGAAAATGCAAATGCCCAAGTCACAGAGTCACTTAGACTGGTGCTAAACAGAATTAACCCTTTTGGCTACCCAGTAAAAAAAGTCTGTGTCATGTCATATTGAAACCAGGTGTAAATTGAGCAGGTCATGCTTGGAGAATTTACAGTGAGTGAATTCAATGATTATGTTTTGCTTGAACCAAATGCAGTATTTCCATTGGAAAAGAGTGTGCTTTATGTTTCTCATGAAAGAGAGTCAAGACCTGACTCGCCACACAATGTCTAGAGTTCATTCAGTGTAAATCCATAGTCCCCACTTTTTAAGTTATGCACATAATGACTGCAGAGCTATGTGATTGGTTATATGTCTGTGATGGCCTATCGATACTGAAGGCTACTTCTCAAGATTAGTAGAACGTTTAGAGTGGAGCTGCTCTGGAGGAGCTGATGCATTAAGAAGTGCATCTTCTTTTGGAAGCAACACCAGCAATTGTCAGACTGATGAGAACTTGGTCAGCGTGTATCGAAGAGCATATCGACCAACCAATCAGCTAACTCACCAGGACAGGTCAGTTGCCCCAGCAAGAAGAAGTTGTCAGCGCTGGAAAGGCATGTGGGACTGAGTCAAAATACACTGTGGTCCCATGTTCATTTTAATGAGGGAACATGTCCTCCACGGCAACGATGTAGATTATTTATATGCTCTTAATAGGAACAGACGAGATAAGCTTTTAAGGTCTTAGCACAGAGAAATTAGATATATTAGACTTTGGATACACAGACACTGCTGATGACATTAACTCATTGTTGATTTTTGTGGGTAACAAGAAAAATACAGAGTACAGCCAGCCTTATCCTTTTAATTCCTTCATGTAAAAGCTCTCCTTCAACACTTTGAACTGTTGTAGGTGAGTTTCCTTCACTCACTGTCTGCTCCCCGATGAGTGTGGCTGTCATGGACAGAGACATGACCAGGATTGTAGCTGAACCGGCTCCCAGCAGCACGGCTGCCCCATAGATGCTATTAGCTCCCATGTTCTTGTCCGCAAACACCCAGATGGCAAAACAAAACACCAACATCAGGCCAATCAAATAGGTAATCTGAAAATGAACAAATACAGGTCCTTTTGGTATCATTTTTCTTTCAAATCACCAATTTATTATCAATGCAGCAGACAAAAAAATCATAACAGAAGGGACTTTTGATGTCAATATGGTGTAGTTAATAAAAATGCATCTGTCTTTAAGGTAGAGACTTACACTGATTCCTATGAGCTTGCTGAGTGGTTTCATTGCCAGTGAGCAAACAAAGCCACTGACATACATCACCAGAGGTATGATGGCAATGAAGTTCTGAGGAGAAATTAGGGAAATTAGTATTTAAGTTGCAACACAGACCTTTCACAAACAGCAGCCACAAAATGAGTTACACAAGGCACCGTTTTGAGGACACACTGTGTTGCCTTACCTTTGGTAACATCAGTGAGTTGGTGAGGTAAACGGAGATGTAGGTCTGAGATAAATTGACTATCAGTCTGGTGCACATGTACAGGAAAGCCATCTGGTACAAAATCAAACAAAGATAACAAGATTTAAATGACCGATTTCTATGATTTGTAAGGTTTTGGCAAACAAATCTACAAAAATTTCAGCTTGTGCTTGATGTTTTTGTTAACCACTGTAAAAGTAACTGAGTTGGATTTTAGTTTATGGATGTATTTTTTGCTGTTGTTCCAGGCAGCCACTGGTATCAGCGATCCATATGCCATGTGAAAACAATAGGATACTCTAGATATTTCCTTGAGTGGTATTCAAGCAGCAAATTAGGGCTGGATGGCATCAAAATTTTTCAGTAGATAATATTCAGTAATGATACAAAACTCATGCCTTTTTTTATACATGCTTCATATTGAGGAATAGAAACTTGTGCTTTAAAATTGCCGGAATAAGCCATACTTCTCAGCTGCATTCATTTTTCTTTAAACCAAGCATTCAAGGCAAACTTTTATACCAAAAAAGTATTGGGGTTCAGCATTCATCACAGACACATCAAGTTTGCTTTAGTTTTGCAAACATTACATTATATAAACTGGGGCGATAAAGTTAAAATGCAGAGTGATTAAAAAGAATAACACAATACCTCATGTTGCTACAATAACTCAATACATATGAAATAATTGAGATTTAACATTCACTGTGGATAAAAAAAAAAACGAGCATTTTTTGCCTCTGCACCATCTGTAAATAAATGAAAGCTAATGGTTGCCTGATACAACAGGAAAAGTATGATTATATTTGCACAGCTCAGCAGACTGATTCTTGTGCAAAGTTACTGGGGTTTAACAACAACAATCGGTATCCAACGAAACATTGCCATTCTGTGTAAGAAAGAGGAGGGGTCACCTGGTAGAAGGAGGGCTGCTTCAGCCAGTGCTTCCACTGAAATACAGGATGATGCAAAGTTTCCTGTGAGGGGGAAGGTGTGATCAGCTGCTGATCTTCCCCTGAAGCTGAAGTTTCCTCTTTTGTGCCGACATGGAATATCAAGGAGAACAAAGCTCCAGTACCCAGCATGATGAGGGCTAGTGTCTATGAGTAGAGAAAGAGAGCTCAGTCAAATACACTGGTAGATTGACTGATTTTGTTGGAGTGTAAATCTCTCTAGTGTGCTTTTCTTACCCTGAACAGAGGGATGTCCACCTGGCCAAGGTTGTCAGTGAAGGAGGGGTCCACATTGTGCTGTGCCTGGAAGTGAAAGAGCAGCCAGGCCACAGTGTACACTGTGATATTGGCCACCACAGTGAAGGCATACCTGCATAAGGGGAATATAATTTACAGTTGACTTGGTTTTGGCTTTGAAAGATCAATCATGGAAGACAGTGAAGCTTCAGTATTCACAGACCTTTCGTTTCTAGATCTGAGCTGCTCTGGAAAACATGATGACATGACAAAATTACTTCCCTCCTACTTACTAGGAACTTGGTTGCTATCACTTTCCTCCCTCAACATTACTGGTATAATGATCACATGCAACATGAATCAGATGTTGTAACTCCTTTTGTCAGTTCTCCTCTCATAGTTTTGACCATTGAAGAGGAAGAAGCAATGGGAGGAAGTCATAAAAACTTTTTGAAGTTGAAAAAAAAGCCAGGGTTACAATGCAGAAAAGGATAGACTGGGAGGGATGTCAGATGGATGAAGAGAAGGATGGAACTGACCTCGTCGTTAATGTTTTCAAATTAAGACCCTGAAAAATACTAAAAACTGTAACCAGATGTGAGGACTTTGACAAAGGCTGATTTTTTGATGACAATTAACTTTGCCAGTTTATTATGGGCTATGAACTCCTCATGCTGCTCTTCATCTTCCAGGTCTATTGAGGCTCACTGTAAGCTGCAACTTTTACTGCTGTCTCAAAAACTTAGTATAGTTTTTTCAAGAATATAATGACAGAAAGTTTAAGTGTTCCACTGAATGTTAACTGATCAGAAATGTTTTGGAAAATGGTTCAATCACATCAGCTTCATTTCCTTAAATATGTCACTTCATGTTTCACAGAAGTTCATTATAAGAGTTTTCTCATAAAGGAAACATGCAGCGGTTACTAAAAGACATCATGTCAAGATGCAGAACTCAGAACAGTTATATTTAACACTGTGAGATGTTTCTAAAAGTATAGCAAACACTGAATGAGTTATTAGTTTTAAAAAAGATTATTATTTTATTTGTTTTTAACCTCAGATCACAAATGAAACAAAAAAAACATCTCAGAGATGTCTTGCAGTGATAATCTCATATTAAGGTTAAAGTATTTAATATATTTGTAAGCCTGTAAAACTTTGCCAGCTGCTTTCACAGTGCCTTTAGGACATTAAAGCTAAGCGAGCTTAGCTACATTTTCATAGCCTTGTCAAATATATCAACCACATAACCCACAAACCCCAGTGAACCGCTTTTAAAACGAAACATCTTGATGTCACCTCACCTGTACGCTGTGAGCTCCACCTTGGCGCTCTCACCTGACACCAGCTCCGGGATGAGGGAGAGGTGTGAGATCTGAGTGGCTGCCCAGCCGAACTGGAAGATGATGATGAAGGGGGAAAAGTACACAAGCTGAGCCCACTGAGGAGTGTCGTTACAGGCCAGGCAAGGATTGAAAAGGAAGGGGAACGATACAAGAACACAAACAGTCCCTGGAAAGCAGAGAAAGGGATTCCTTAACTCCTAAAATATTGTTAAAACTCAAGGAGTTTATAAGGTTCTACTCCGTTTTGAAAAGGACCAGATCAACACAAATATTATTTTCTGCCAACCAATTGTAAGGCAGTCTTTTTGAAGTATAAGCAAGGAACTCATTTCTGTGGTAATATTAGTTATTTATGTTTAATGTTATTTGTCAAAAGTAGATTAGCCCTTTTAGTAAAGAGGAGATTAGTTAGGAGGATGAGTTCAATTTTTTGTGGTAGCCTAGATCCTGTACTATGTGCATTTCAGATTTATGCAATTTATGTCCCCACTCAACCAAAGGAGGCAAATTTTGCCTTTATTTGACTCTTAATCCACTACATTAATTTAATCATTTATTTAGATTTACTTAGTGCCTTGTGATAACTTTGTTATGATTTGGGGCTATATAAATCAAATAAAATAAGTTCAGAATCAGAATCAGAATCAGAATTCTTTATTTGTCATTGTGCCAAAAAGGCGCAACGAAATTGAAAATGGATTGAAATAATCGTTTTTCGGCCAATAAATAGGCATAAGATATTTTTATGGATTACACCAACACGATGCAATGTAGGCTGTTAAGAAATGTAAAAAAGTGGGTCACAAATAATAGTGTATGTGTTTTTACTTACGTCAAATATCAAATTTTCAACATTATAAGTTTGTTGAAACAAATCCACAGACATATCCACGTACCCAATAGATGCCAGGTTTTCCTCTTGCCGCAGATGCCCGAGGTTCTGTCGGATTCATACCCGACCAGTGGCGTACAGATTCCATCCGCTATCTGACCAATCAGCAGCATCACACCTGCATAGGTGCTCTGGAAGCCGAGCACGGAGTGGAGGTAGACCAGCAAGTAGGTGAACCACATAGAGGCACACAGGTCGTTTAAAAAATGTCCCGCTGCATAACATATCCGCCTCCATACTGATAGAGACCGAGCCACAGGCACAAACTGCTCCATGATGGATCTGACTCCTGTGATAAAACTTCCTTTATTCACAATTTGAGATCTGTCGTTGTCATATTTACAAATACATAAAGCAGATATTTACACTGACAGGCGCTGAGCAAAAACAAAGTTCAACCTTGGTATGATCATCTTTGTACCCGCACCTCCAGTCCCCTCCATGAAACCATATGATAAACGCAATGTAGTGGATTATGCCAAGCCGGGTCACCTCTCTGGTCAGCTGAGCCGGTTTAGCTTTTAGCAGAACAATTAAATGCTCCAACAAAAGCTTCTCTGGTGATCAATGGCACTTGGGATACACCGACGACTTCACGCGTAAAAGCGCCCAAGTGCAGGATGACATCCTCGGAACATCTGGAGATGTTGTCTTGTCTTCAGCGTTATTATACAGCTCTGCAATGTACACGCCTACAGTGCAGTTAAAATAGATCAACACCCATAAAGTTATGAGCCTTAGAAAACTCGTGAGTTACAAAGCTGTTGCCAGACAGTTAGTTCCTCTTTCTGTGCTTCACATGGCGAGTGACTGAAGCACGGAAGCTGCTTTAGTCCTCTTAATCACACTGGTACACATTCACCTCTTCCCTTTATCCTTTCATGACATATACATGTTTGCTGTAATCGTCATGGTCATCACTCACATCACATAGCAGTGACATACTGGTCAGTCAGTCTTGTGCAATCTAAAATCTAAAGTTAAACTGAAATGAATCATAACAACAAGCTCATTTGGGTATTTATAGGGACACTGCCATTTTGACATGTAATGTGCTGTTAACTACTCATCAGGAGCAGTTAGGCTTTGGGGGTATCTATCTGATGTCTAAATAAAATACCCCTGAACATTTCAGAGTGGTGTCATCAGGGTCATCTCAGCCTGGGCCTGTAACTTTAAACTGTTACCCAAAAGCCTGTGTTATAAACTCTGTACGTGAGGTTTTAAAGGTAAGGGCGTAGGATGCAGGAAAGTCTTATAAAAGTGTTGTGTGATGGGGAAATGCAGGAACCAGGGGTTTTGTATTTTAGCCCATCATATCTGGGCTGCTTTTTAGGTTTATGCCATTCTTCGCTTTTCAATCTGTCTTTTGAGAGGCCCTAAAATTAGCTCTATAAAAAGCCTCTGCAGTACTTGTTTAAATAGCTCAAGGCCATAAAACTTTCAGTCTCTGATGACCCAGACACTTCAGGAGAGATTTTACAAAATCCTGCATGCCATACATACATCTTAATTTTGGCCAGAAAACAAAAAAGGACACACAAACTGTATATGACTGAAGAGACGCATGAAGCTTGAGCTACAACAATTAATAAGTCCAACAAATGAGAATTTTTTTTACCAACAACTGTCCTGATTATCAATTTATCATTTAAGTTCTTCTTTAAGCACAAATGAAAACATTTGATGGTCCCAGGTTTTCAAATGTGATTGTGAATGTCTTCTCTTGGTCTTGTAAAATAATAAATGGAATATTTTTGATTTTGGACATTCAGACAAAAATATGTTAGATGACATGTGGACTTAATGGGATGGCTGTTCACAGTTTTCTGATCATTTACAGTTAAAATGATATATCAACCAAACAGTAAGCATGTTAATTATGATCATTAGTTGCATCCCAACATGAAACTACAGGTGTTAGCAGCAGCAGCAAGGAACTTAAAAAAAGACAACTTGTACTTTTCAGATCCAGTACACTTTGAATTTGGGAAAAAGCTCCTTTCCTTTCAGGCTCAGAAAAAAAGCAGCCCATTCATTGAAGAGAAAGGATGTACCTTCATAAACAAGTAAACCTCAATGAGTTGCATGTCTGTCTGTGACCTCCTGACAAAATGAAACAATGGTTCAAACAGATTTGGGTTTTTGTCTGTTATATGTCTTTGAGCTGGCACTATGTGCACCTACGTTCACACACACACACACACACATGCACACCTAACACACAGTTCTGATTTCTCTCCAAAATAACACCACAGCTGTACAGATGTGCTGATTGTCACATCATGGGTAAGAGATGTATACTGGTGTAAGTGAGAGCAATGTGCAAACTGTCACTTACAAAAACCTGTATACTTTCACACTTAGGTGTGCGCACACAAACGCACAAACATAAACACAAACACACAGACAGACACAGACACATAGACACACACACAGACACACACAGATACACAGATACACAGATACACAGACACACACACAGACACACACACAGTAATCCAGTGAGCATTTGGGACAGATTAGATAAAATGTCATTGCGGGACACTCAGTTGAGCTTTAAACATTTTACTTAGAAAGGCACAAACTATGATTTTCTGGTAAATTATTTTGATGTAAGAAATAAAAATCAAAAGACATCTTTTTCCATGTAGCTCAACGACATTTTTTCGGCCATAACTCAGATATAAGCGTTGTGAAGGACTCTTCCTAGATCAGTCTTTATTAAGTTGTTTTCTTATTGTTAATTTCAAATCTAAAGTTTTCAACGGTAATTGTTTTCTTTTTTTTTTCCAAAAGTGCAATAATAATAAGAGAGCTTAATATCTGTTCCTCTTAATCTTCCACAGTACCTGAGGCCAGTGACTGTGCTACAAAGTCCACATTGACAGACAAAAAGAAAGCCAGAGGAAAAGAAATGAACTCCAGAACACTACAACATAAAAATAATTTTTCAATGCAGGGATTTGACTTCAAAACTGAGGATTCAATTACAAAAAGAAGGAAGAAAAAAAAACAAAACATAAAAATCCTCCCACTTCTGTTTTATAGATGAAATGCTTCCTGTGTCTCTCAGATTTAACATCATCATACTTCACCTTTTTCTCTTTACCTTGATCCCAAAACACACACCAAAGAAAAGAAAAAAATTAAAATTCCTAATGAGCAGATTTCTTTTACTCGAACCATTCAAATGGTTCCCCCTGAACATGAGACAGTTTATGGAATCTAGAATACAACAACTGTTTCAAACAGTATTTTTTCATATTCACGCCACGGTATTCGAGTTTCATTGTTACAGCTTTTTTACTTTTCTCAAGCCCCCGTTGTAATGCAGGTACGTTTATATTTCTTCGACAAAGGAATCAAGAGTCTGTTGTGGAGTCAGTAGGACTGCAACATTCCTTTTACTCGCCAGTAGCCAGGGAGCACTGAGAACGAGAAAGAGAGAGCGCGATGGGGGAGGTACAGAGTGAGGGGAAATAAGGTGAGAGGGATAAAGAGGTGAAGAAGAAGCTGGAAAGAGAAATGGGACAGGGGGTCTGTGTAGTTGCTTCCATTTAAAACTTGACAGTGACCACAATGTTTCAAGTTCTCTCCGTTCTCTTCTTTCACTTGTGCCTCTGGAGGGCTTTCCTCTTTCTCCTTTTGAAGAAACAACAGCACCTGCAGGACACAAACATTTATTTTTAGGGAAAGGGAAATTTGAGACACAAATCATTATGGTGGAGACAGTGATACGGCAGCAGACTCCTTAGAGTTGGGTTTCAATAGCTCGCTTTTGGATCTGGCTTTTGGCTTGCAGATTAGTTAATATCCCTTCTGAAGTTTGCCACTTTATTTGCAACGAGCAAGATGAAAACATTCAACATGTGCATTCAAACAACGTTGAGTATACTGTTTCCAGTAAGCTGATTACTTAAACATTATGATAACAAGAAACCTGTTTTGCCAAGTGAGGTGATCGATCAGAAAAACCTGGCTCCAGTGAAATTGTTCCTGAGGATGAGTGTCTTGGCCATGTATACCAGTCACCAGATTTCTAATTATTATTTCTCCAAATATTCAGGTTTATAAAAGTGAGATGACTGTGTTGTGTTCAAATTAGTGTTGGTTTTCTTCATTGACCCAATACTTGTAGTCATATGATTGATTTTTTTAGGCGACAGTGACTGTTATTTTCTCTGGCTGAAATCACCTGAGTCACTCTAGGAAAAGCAAAACATTAAGAGATTCAGTAAGAAATGTAAAACAATTCAACGATTTACTTTCCAAATTACTTCTATATTTGGACTTAAGCTGCTATGAAACCCAAACCCTGCTGCTACAAGCACCACAGTCTTCTTTGCATCTGTACAGTTGGTTCGTACTTGGTTTCATCAGCCACTTCAACCTCGGTGGGAGCAGTGATGGGAGCGTTTGAGTGTCCAGCTGTGGGATCATCAGTGTTCAGCTCGCCATTTGTTGAGCTCATCACCTGCACAAATACAGAAACAACTGCTCACACACACGCATCAAGCAATCAGGGTGGAGATAAACGTTTGCATACAAATATGTAACACCAATTAGTTATCTGCCCTCTCAGATAAGGAGAGCAACCTGTAACCTGGAATTCCCCTTAAAAGGATAAGATTGCAGTGTTTTTGTGTCTCTCTTAAAAACAAAGTCAGGCGCCCATATGAGCATTGAAACAGGTTTTGCTTGCAGTTCTCCTGCTCATAGTGGCCATTCAAAAGTCCTAATGTGCCTTCAGTGTTAGAAATGAGGCATAAAATTCAAAGTCCTGAGAGATATGTGTGAAAATACATTCCAAAGTTCATCTAAAGCTAAAATGAGGATTCAGCAGTTTGACTTGCACCGGTAGGTAATAGTTACAAAGTTACCATAAATTGTCATACAGAATACTCTTTATGTGTTACTCTCCATCCACAGCAGCAGCCTGAGGAAGTCACACTAAAAAGACTTTGCCAGATACAAATTTGATTTATCTGGCAAAGCTGGCTGAAACTTATCTTAGCTTCACATGAAGTTTGAAATAAATTTTTGAAAAGATCAAAGATGTCCACCTTAAGCACATTAGAGCAGGAGGAATGATAACAGCAAAACAAATGGCGTTTTAATTCACATGGAAATTTTAAACACAGTATGAAGAGAAGACTTAATACCTGTCCTTCACAAGATGCAGTTCTATGAGCCAACACTAGGTGGCACATTTGTGCCACATTTACTTTGAAGGACTCATTTCTGGTTTTAAAAAAATTGGTCTTTTTTAATAATTAATACAGCAAAAGAACTTTTTTTTATAGATTTGATTGCCATATTTCTTTAGAAAACTTCAAAAAAAATCAACGCACTATTTTTAAACTATTGTTTCATGTGTTTTTCTAACAATTCTAATTTCCAATTTTCTAAATCTAACAATTTATTTCATGCGGTTTACATGACAGTTGCTGCTGGATTTCATCTATGCATGGTCCTCCCTGTCGGCAGTCTATAGCACATGAGGCAAACTGAGCAGTGAGAGCAAACAGAACAAGCAAAGCACTGACACACAGGGACTCAAACAGTATGATGCAAACACGCTCAGTCAAGATAGGGCACCCGATCGGCAGGCTGTATGAAGTCAGCGTAAGAGGGGATCAGACACATACAAATCTATATCTCCTCATGCATTAGCCATTAGAGCAGCAGCAGTAGCAGCAGCAGTGGCAGCAACAGCAGCAGTAGTACCTGAACAGAGCCCCCCAGCCGCTCAGCTGTGAGGTGGGACCCCAGAGTTTCCTTATTGGTCACTGGAGTGGGCTGAGACTCACTTCCTTTGGGCTCAGGCGACTTGACGCAAAGAGCAAAAAGGGGTTGAGGCAGGTGGTCGTGACGTAGTGGGGAGGAATGGTGAGAGGGTTGTGAGGGGTGGGGGGTTGGAGGCGTGAGGATGAGGCAACATGGTAAAAGGGGGGTGGAGGTGTGAAGGGAGGAGGAACAGGGGAGGAGGGGGTCGTGAATGAAAACAAAAGAAAAAAAAAAAACAAAAACAAAAAATTATAGAAGACATCTCCCAAGCAGAAGCAGGCTTGTTAAGACAAACTATGTTAATAAAGGAGTAGAGGGAAGCAAATATTTATGCAAAGCACAGATCAACACACTAATCAAGTCATGCAAGAGTAAAAGAAAACAGCCTTGATCACCTTTTACTAGCACCGCATATTTAATACAACACAGACAATTATCCTTTTCATTGGACATTTGAGTGACGGCATCTTTTAAACTAGGACTGACCTTCTCTGGTCGGTTGGTAGATTCATTAAGTAATAGATTATATTGTGTTAGAAATAATATTGATGAAAAAAATAGTATTCAAATATAATTCACTCAACATAGTTTCGTCATATGGTTTAACAAACTATGAGACTTATTCGACAGGGAGTCAAAATATCTCTGTCTTCACTACACATGTTCAGCATGTTCTGAGGGTAAAGACAGAGCTACGTGTGATTAGAAATGGTCAAACTGCATAAAATTTATTTCCTCTGCAATGTTGTGCAACTTTGATTAGTACTCATTTAGGCGCCCTAGTAGACTGCACAAAGTGCACTGTGGCCCATTATGTTAATCGAGAGATAACTAAATTATTTTCTTTGGTTGATTACAGCCCTAATTGAGACTTCAGCTGGAGGCTAAAGTTTAGAGTACATGTTTGTTTGTTTTTTATTTCCTGATTGCTCTTTCACTTGCAGACCAAAAATTTTACCCTTTTTCTTGCTACCAACAAATATAACCTGTAACTTCAGAGAAAGATAAAAGGCAATATTTTTTATTGAGCTGACTGTTTCAACCATGATGTTACAGGTTTTTACTGTCATTGGCAGCAGGCATGGTACTGGAGGTGGGGCTTTGGTGGGGCTTGTTGTTGTGGCAAGTTGTTATCAAGCCAATCCTGTTCAATGTAGAGCAGTAAAAAGAGGCTAGAGTCCACTCTCATGAGTCAATCATAAAATCTAATGCACTCCCTGTATGGCTTTATGGGGAACAATGAGTCACGCTCATCCAGTACAACATGATTTGTACCATGACTTTTGTCCATCAGGAAGATTTTATGGGTGTTTTCTACTAAAACCCTTGAAATATAACCCCTCTACTAAATCAATAATCCTAACAAGGCTCGGATAGCATGCCAATAAACAGGAGTAAATAAATAAAAAGTCCACACTTTGTCACATACTAAGCACATAGCTTGTCATTACTGGTCTGAATAATGCAATATGCATTTTCAACTCATGCATGCAATGACTGAAGCTATGAGTGGCAAGGTGTGAAGAACAAATTGAAGCTGAAAACAGTGCTTTGTTTCACAGTGGGATCAGGAGAGTCTGCCACATGATTGTACATGTTTATTAATTTACTACCATGACATCAATTTTGTACAAGTCTATTTCTCTGACTAAAAATGCAACTAAATATCTTGTCACTGCCCAAAGGTCAGATACTTGACAGGAACAGGAATGAAGGAGAAGAGGATCTGAACCATAGCCACTTCCTCCAGGAAGTTGACATTTGGACAGTCATGTTTAAGACGGTATCCCTAGATGCGTGTCTTGCACATGTGCACTTGATTCATCACACGAGTGGTCATCTCTGAGGGAGCTAGCAATCGCTGATATAACAAAAAATGCTTCAAAATATTCTTGTTTTGCCATGCTTGTATCTACTTATGTATAAGGAAAAAAAAATTGTTGGCTTAATAGAAATGAAACTGTTCGGGGAAAACTGGCAAATGTCATTAGCAAGTTAGCTAGCTGTTTATGGAAGCTGTTGTAGCCTCTGAACTATGAAACTACAAATTACTTAACTCTGTTGTAGTGAATAATATATTGTTGCTGTGAGCTAAAATTAAGGTTTGCTAACGGCTAAGGAACAAAAAAGGTATATTCATGATAACAGAAATAAGCTCACTGGAGTGCCTTATCTTTACTTATTGGCCTAGATGGTAGAGAAATATGAAGTGTAATTAGCAGAAAAAACACCACTGTAGATATTCTGAGGAAGTTCTTAGGCCCTATCGTACACCTGACGAAAATGCGGTGCGCCAGTGGCGCAGGTGTCATTGCTATCATACACCCGTCGCAAATGTCATTTTTGCCACAAGTGTGCGATAGCAAATCCACTTGCGCCGGGTCTGTGGGATAGGGCCCCTTATGTGACAAATCATGCTATTTAGGATACTTGGCTGTTTGTTACAATAGACAGTGATTGTAAAATCTAAACTACAAAATCGTCTATACTGATGGTTTTAATGACAAACAACACGCAAAATGAACAAATAATGCATACAAATCTCACAAAAAGGTTTTATAATCCAGGGTTACCATCTAGACATGACCAATTTGAACGCGGCAATAGTGGCCTGGCAGAAGAACTTAAATGGCTGGGTTTGCTAATTGACTGGCCGGTGGGTTGGTAGGATGGAAGGTGGGTGTGGGTCTTGGTTGTGTTTTAATTCTGATGACCTTACCTGGTTTTTGGTCTGCTGTTGTGCTTTGTCTCGGTTGGGCTGCAGGGGCGTGTCACTGGGAATAGGGCCAATTGGTGTGGGCTGAGGAAAACATGAGGAAACATGTTGAAATGTACACAATTTAAGGGAAATAAAAGAGAAAAAGAGGAAAAAAAACACTGAATTTAACAAAAGGTAATAATATTTAGCAATCGCATAAACAATTTTACACAGCAAAGTTTCAAGAGTCAGTTCTAATCCTGAAATGATCAACAACGCAACAACAATGGCAGTTGTAACACTTGATTGTCCAAATTAAGGATTTCAGAGGGAAAGAAGGAGAAGGAGGAAAACTATGGGTGGATTCACTAAGAGGCACTCACAAGTGATTTGCCAACCCAGTCGTATTCATAGTCAAAGACATAGCCGTTCCTGTCAAATAGATCAGTGAAGAGCTTCCTCAAGTAGTCATAATCAGGCTTCTCAAAGAAGTCCAGCCTCCTCACATAGCGAAGGTAGGTGGCCATCTCTTCTGTAACACAAGAGAACGTATAATTAAATTAGACATCTGGTTGAATGAGGAAAAACATAAATAACACAATAGGCAAAGGAAGGTGGTTGGTTCTACTAACCAGGGAAGCTTTCACAAAGCACTTCAATAGGTGTCGCCCTTTTGGTGTCCCCAATTTTCTGATACCTCTCTTTCAAAGTATCTGCCTAAAAGGGACACAGGAAAGATACATATTACACAAAATTTGAGCACATACATATCTGTGGGTAGTGTATATGAATTAGTGTAATATTCAAATGTGTTCTATATTGGGAACTTGAGTTGCAAACAGATGCCAGCCCTCTATATAATCATTCTGAGTTCTTCAGTCATTACACTAAATGTACAGCACACTCAACATTATTTTTTTCCCCTATGGAGTCAATGTGCTCTTAACAAAAGTAATACAAACACACAGCAACTTAGAAGCACAGTGAAAAATGGTCAGGTAATGGTAATGGTCTGCATACATGTGAATGCACATTTGCATGTTCAGACAGACACAAAAAATACTACACTACTACCAGAGCGCCACACTGGCCCATGCATACTAGACCCAAAGGATATTGGTTGTCCCACTGCTTTTGTATGTAGGCCATCTGGCATGCCTAGAGGTCAGCCAACAGCCCCAGGAAGAAGTGGGAATGACCTCCTCAGTTCAGTTCAGTACTTGCTAGTTTTCCTAATCTTTTTTTTTTTTTTTGTTTGGGGGG
>JAPZDV010000021.1:9610096-9624768 GCA_029814665.1 Acanthurus lineatus | reverse complement strand
TTCCTTCTTAAAAATTAACAATTTATACTTGATCTTCTTCCTAACACTTAACTGAAGCAGAAATGTTGATTACCCCGTTTGGTGTCATGCAGAGGGCAGCTTTTTGCAAAGTGTGCTGGCCTGTGTCCAAGGCAGCTGACCTACGAAGGGCCCTTCCCTGTCTGACCTGCTGCTACAGCAACCTCTCCACCCCAGCTGCTTCACATCACAGTTGTGTGTGTCTCCTTGTATCCTGGTTCAGTATATCTAAGATCAAACTGATTTTTGCATGAGACCCACAAAATGTTTTAAGACATGTTTCAAACATTTGAATTCCAACTTATTTTCAAGATCACAATATTTTTCTCCGACAAAAATTAAAATGCTGTATCATGGTGGAGTGATCATCAATTAGTGCCATGATACTAGCCACTAAGGCTGGAACAGACTATCAGTATTGTAACATCCGATAAATGCCATTTATATTGTGAAAAGCTGATATTGACAACAACTTTGGGTTTTTTTGTTTTGACTGGTGTTTTAATTGGTTCTGCTGTAAACAGACATGGCACTGCACAGTATATGCATGTACCAGATGCAAGCAATAACTTTCATGACTATGGACAAAATCCAGAAACTAAATAGCAATCTTAACAGTTAAGTGCCCGCAGTCTCGAAGACTGAAGAGGTGCCTCAGGTCAGGACAACAACCAAGGGTATGCTGGTTTTTTCTTTGACATGTTTTGTAATACGAATTCGTCCTTGGGGGTCTGACTATTAACACACAGTACTTCTGTGACCTTCTGTGCATTTCTTGCCCACAACAACCATTGAATTGCTCTCTACCCCCTCTGCTTGCCAGAATTAGCTAAAGGTTTGTCTTTTGATGCTGTGAAGGAGATCCAGCATGAACTGCAAATGGGGCTTGATGCACTGACAGAGCGGGAATTCCAGGGAGCATTCCAAGTGTGGCAGAGTGCTTGACGCAGTGTATGGCTGAAAAGGGGACTTTAAAGGGGATTGTGGACAAATTTAAATTAGCCACAGTTTTTGATTTTTATAGCACGGTCTCTGAACTGTTTGATAACATGTCATATAATGATTCAATTATCTATTGTTTGATTTTATGTGCTGCGTAGCAACAGTTTCTGGTTGTATTTTTTATCCGTCCATCAAATTCATATTTGCCATAGAGTCTACTCAGAAGCATTTCACAGAATTTCACTTGTTACTTTTTACTATTATTCAAATCAACATTAAGATTAGGAAATTTAATCTACATGCTAACAGAATAGTACTGAACTGAACCTAAAGTTTTTGTCAGGTTTTTACCTTATTTTGTCTGAGTCAAAAAACAGACGAATGTAACACCAGCTTTCTCAGAACCACAACAGCCAATTGTTTACAATGATTTCTACCACCATCACTGACTGGCTTCGCTATCAGCTTTAACTTCTGCATGGGATAGACATATAAATAGTGGTTACGGACTAATACTGGCGGCTGCTTACAGCTTATAGCTTTGTCAATATTAGCGCTACCAGCAAAATACTGTCCTAGCAGGATCAAATCCTGTAGTTACAACAGCCCAGGGATGGGAGTGAGATGAAATGTTTCATGCCATTTCACCCTCTTAGAGTAAAACACTTGAAGCATGTACAAATATTTGATTATGTCATCACGGATTAGGTGGTGGTTTCTGTATTTTAACCTGTGGCAGCCTCCATAGACTTGTGTGGAGAGAGCAAGCCATAAGCACCACACAAAGTCCTTTTCCTGGGATTAACCAACTCTGCATATGATGTCATCCAGGCTAAATCTGATCTCTGCTCCAACACAGCTGAGAAAGATCAAATTTGACAACAGTGATAAGATGAAGTGATGGCCACCAAATAAAGAGAAAAAAGAAAAACATTAATGACAGATGCATTCAGAAAAGTTAAATAGTAGTGGTGAGGAGGGGTGGGGACTTTTTCTACGATGCAATATGATGCATAATGCATATGATGGAAGATTAAACATCTATTTAAAACTGTTAACAACACTATTTTCTAGACTGCAGTTACAAACAAGATGTTGACAGAACAAAACAGCCAGGGCAGTGAAGCACTTGAACAATCTTCACCATGCACACGCTAGTGATATCTTGAAGTTCTCCACATTTTTATCTTCACAGAAGGCAGTGGTTTTAAGCATGTTTTGATTTATTTTCTAAATAATTACATTAGCCAGACAGACGTGAGGTAAATTGTGAATACCATCTTTTCCATCATCCAGAGATTAATGTTAATAGAGCAGAGCAGTGATCTGCAATAACAAGTAAGACTTGCTGATCAGAAGACACAGTTACATTTAGCAACTTAGATCAAGTCTAAGAGGAAGAAAAAATTTGAGTACTTAGTCTTTTCAGTTAAAAAACTCTGCACTTGCTCAAGGCCTTTTACAACTATGGCTTTTACTGGAGTTAGCTGTGTAGCTATCCCTCACTGCAGAAAATATTCTGTTTACAAACAACAGTTTTCTTGTTTGGTTGTTCTCATATTGGTAAGTGTTTGTAAGATGCTTTCAAATATTTGCTTTCTATTCAAATATATGATTCACGAAATGTGCTGTTGATTTTCAATTGCTTTCTATTCATTTTTTCAAACCATGTATGGAAATTGAGATGCATTACATACATCTTTCTTGTCTGGTATATTCTCAATTAAATTATTGTGTTATGCTGCAGTTTCCTATCTTGTATTTAGGATGATTACCATTTTGACAACATTAAACCAAATATAAAAATGTTTTGATCATCAGATAGTCAATCCAGCGCCAATGTTATACTAGCAATCATTTTATCATTTTAAGCAAAAGTCCTAAAAATTAAGAAGTTTCAGCCTTGCAAATAAAAATCTTTGCTTTTTTTAAAATTTATATTTATAGTATTTTGAATATTTTAAGGAACTTGTTAACCTGATTTGTTAGTTTGTCTAATTTATATATTGATCAATGATCAAGCATGGAAATAAAAAGAGTAGATTAATTACAACAAATAATTGTCAGTTGCAGCCTTACAATCAAGAGTCTAAAAAATATTTACTTTCTAAAAACTAATGATAATTTTGCAATATGACATATTCTAAAACTACTGATTTTGGTGAACTACTAAAAGAGACTACCCTTCATCACAATGTACATTATAAAATGGCATTGTTCAGTTAAAACAGCCAGCTGGGATGATGTAATATAAACATCTGTGTTGTTTATCACCTGTAAAGTCAATGTGACATTCAACAGGTACATATACATGCCCTCAAGTTTCATGTCCACAGAAACAGACCCAACATGATGCATAAAGCCCAGAATAGGCCCTGACCTTTGCCTGACATCCTGTCAACCATTGCACAATATGCTACTGGCAGTATGATTTGTGTCTTCCAAGACAGAATAATTCAGACATAAACATATGCATCTCTACTAAGCAGCCCTCACAGAGATATTAATGACGCTAACTGCAAACGGTAAAATTAAAACAAAAGGGAAAAGACAGAAGTGTGTGTGTGGTGCAAGCGTTTCCCTGTTTCAGCAGTCTTTATGATCAGAGGTTTCTATGGCTGGGAGGTGGTTTTAGGAGTGAGTGGTGTCAGAGTGCAACAGCTGGCTGGTGTCCAGCACTTCTCCTGTTTCAGCTCAGATTTAACACACCCAGATGGAGCCATCAGCTGCCGCCCAAAACCCAGTGTGATAATCCAGCACTGCTTGAAATCAGCCAGAATTAGACATCAATTGTATGTTGTGGAGTTTTTTGGTTTTTTTTTTTGGAATATGAGTAGAATAACTGTGGCCTTTGACCTTGGTTTACGTTATCTGTAATTCAGAATTATTGCCATGATCTGGAGTTGATAAGCAATTTAAGATGCACTGATATTTTCTACTTAAGATGGGCTGCAGGATCACTGTGATACAGCTGAATAATCTAGCTATGGCATCAGATGATGTCAGATTTTTCTAAAACAACAAAAATAAATCAGTGAAAATAATTAATTAAAAAAGTATGTTAAAATGGGACTGGCTCTTTAAAGCATATTGAGCTTGGCTACTACAGTCAGAGGAAGGCAAACACAGCACACAATGTTGCCACTGATCAAAACAGTCATGGGAAGTTCCACTCACATGAACCCAGAGGGCAAGTCTCCTTTGTCATTTAATAGTGGAGCAAGGCATGGCACAAGTACAAAGCATTGCATTGTGTACTTAGTCATGTCATTAGTTTAACTTAGATTAAATTTTTTGACTAGATCCTGAAATAACTAGAAGTAATAACACAATACAGCCACTAAATAGTAGAGCAGAGCCTTAATATTGTTGTCCCGGATCTCTGGTCTAGTCAGTGGCTACAACAACCATTATTTCTTGTGTTTGAAATTAAACAATGACTAGGGTTTGGGTGTGAATTTTCAGCAAAAAGATGTTAAGACAGAGATTTGAAGAGCAATGCCTGACTAGCTAGCTAGGCCCCTAAAATATTAAGAGTCACCTAATTAGGGGGCAAATGGTAGAATGATCCTGACTATTATGTCAGTCAATAGACCAACTTAGTATCAGTTTCTCTTGGTGAAGATCAGTCTAAAGGCAAAAAGCATTTGTGGTTTTCCTTTTACGACATGTCAAATTGACTGTATTATATTCTTTAAAATCTACTCGACAGTATCCTGTCAAACTTAAACCATACAGCAAAATATTTTAATTTCTTATATGGTAAGAAGCTGCTTTATTTTCAACCTCAAACCTAGTCATTTTGTCTTCCAAAGCAAACTTTCAAAACAGAACTGAGGTTAATTTGGATTCATAAGTTTTTAAATTACCATAATCTTATTCTGGTTTGGGTTTTTTTGGCTCTAGTTTTCCACTTCAATTATGATGCCACTTCAATTATGGTGCTATAAAGAAAATACGAGGCAACAGTGCAGTGTAAATTCATAAAACACTGACAGTGTTCTTAGTAGTGCATTGAAATAACCATTTTTAGACTGTCCTGTTAGATTTTCTCACTGCTACTTTACAATGCTCAAAGCAACAACATGAGCCTGTGTGAGCATACTGTGTTGCTGCTGGCTACTGATTCATTAGGAGGATTAGCTAGTTGAGTGAAGGCATGCTTTTACATGCTGTCGGCATCCCAGGATTTATTAATTTGGCCTGTCCAGCATGTTCTCTGGAGAGCCCTAACAGCACAGGGAGGAACTTAAATCGTCAAATTGTCACTTAAATTTCAGCCAAATGTGCTGATAGAGCTTTTGTGCTTTCACTCTTCAACAACTGCCTCAAGAAGAGCTTGTGTAAGCTGTTGGGCTTGACCACAACAAGAGCTGCTTCCAGCGCTTTAGTGAGAGGCAGACAAGCAGTTTGGTAAGATACGTAACATCATGACTGACCAGCGCTGTGAGAGGTTTTGCTCGTAGAAAAAAACCCACCTTACTCTTATGCCTCTGCATCAGTGACTCAGCCAAAGACAGCCAAAAGTCTGTGAGAGACATTTAAATTTTTATGATATATTGGTACTCTTTATATTATATTATATTATATTATATTAGATTATATTAGATTATATTATATTATATTATATTTAATGCAATACTTGAATGCATCTGTTTTTCTGGCTCATCCTTGCTAACACATCCAAAAGACACGGAGAATTCGGAGTTGTGAATGCGGCAACCTGAGAGACATACTGCAGGCTTAATTTTCACTCCAGTTTTAGCTCTGTCATGGTCTCTACAGAATCATTAGAAATATATCTTTGCCAAACTTGTTATGGTGCTTTTTGGTGATAGGTAGGCTTTTTCTTGGAAAATATGCCGAAAACTACACATAGTGTAGCAATGAGATGAAGTCAAACAGTATATTTGTAGTCTGGGAAATCAAAACAATGAGCTAAAAGACAACAAAAGGATCAATAGAACTAATTAGAACTGCAGAGTTGTTTTAATTGACCTTGGTTTTGTCAATACCAGTTCTCTTATTTCATACATGGTCACTTAACCGAAATTTTTATTTCAAAATATCAATAAGTGCAGCTTTGAAGATTTAACTAAAATTATGGTTATCTTTTCTTATCCATCGGTTATTATTCACACTTAACTTCAAACTTATAGTTCATAGGTTGTCTTAAATTAAAATCATGTAGCTCAGCGAGATCATTTCATCTCTAGACAACAACACCTTGACATGTGTTTTTATTGGTGGTCAAAGGTCAATGTCACTGCGATGTCACAACACACGTTTTGGGCCCTAAGTCAAGAAGTAATGTGCTAATTATGACAAAGTCTCACACAAATGTCTAACAGCATAAAGTGATGAATTGTTGTCATTTTTTATCCAAAAAGTCTACCATGGAAGTCAACTGAAACTTGAATGGTTGGCAGAGGAAGAAAACTGAGATGTGGCAATTCTAGTTTTGAAAAGCAGTCCTTTACCATCTTTTTGAAAACCCAAAAGCCAGAGCATTATTTCTTTATTTAAGTAGATGAGTATAAATGTTAAAGACACCAATAAGGCAGAGTTACCAGTCAGACAACAGCTAAGTGTTTATTTTTGTGGTTTGGCCAGCTTTCAGGATTAACCTTTTAGCTTCAGCCGATAAAGTCCGCCACAAACACTTTCCATTTCAGCCGGAGCAATAGAGGTCACATGCTAAAAATACTGAGCCTGGACTGTCATGGTATTTTTTTGTGGCAAAAGGCAATTTCATTTTTAAGTCTGAAATCTGCCCAAGCTTTGAACAAGCACTGTCACCACAGACAGAATGAAACACTGCTCTGTATGTACGTGGCCAGCAAACAATACACAGTAGGTCTCTGTGTTCACTGTGTTCTCCCAAGATGATCACTCCAATATCAGTCTCCTTCACCCTGAGCAATGGCACTGTGCTGTACAATAAGTATCACCACTATAACATTCATTTATTACTCTCCTACCATGGTGAGAAGATATTACAGTAACTTGTCACTGTCAAAAGCATGGTCACCATAAAGCGGCCTCCATTTGATTTATTACTTATTACTGATAGTGCAAGCTTTGCAGGTGGCATGTCTCACAGGCTCCTGCTATCTGTCAATGAGTGACCAACAGCAAGAGATGGGCCTACAATGAAACACATTTATGAAAGTGTGTACCTCTAATTGTTGTAGAATAGTGGAAATTATAGTAAAAGCCAATTCAGTTGGATTTCTGAAAGCAAAGAATGGATTGTATGATTGTGTGCATGTGTCTTACACCAAAGGCTAACAAAAATATGGAGTTAACAGGTGGGCTGGTGACCTCAATAGAACAGTGCCCTGAAAATAGCAAAAATTAAGCGAGAGAAAGCACTTATCAAAAGAGCAGAAAAAAATGTATGACAGAGATGTGCAAAACATTCTGAGGTAAAAAAAGATTTTATGGCCATTTTCTTGGTGGACAGGTATGTCATGGGGGGCGTACCTGTGGGGATGGTGAAGTCCCATTACCCTTTAAATTGACCTGAGACATCATTTCTAGGTAACTCTTGAAAGACAGCAGAAAATGCTGCTGTTTCTTTAAGACACTGGGATCTCCCCCTTGGGAGTAAGGCCTGCAGTGTGCTTACAGCAGTGGCTTTACAGTATAGTCCTGCCTCCATCACACAAGCGTTTGTCAGTGTGAGAAGGCATCCAGCTGAACCAAAGACTGAACCACTGTGTGTCGACAAGGCCTGCTAACAAAGACGACCTTTCAGCACTCAGCAGTTTTCCCCCTTCTCTCTTGCTTTTCGCAGCAACATTCACAGCAGTTCCAGATCCATTGAGAGAGGATCTAGTGCACTGCCCTGCCATACATCTCTATCCCTGATATCACATGGTGGAGCAGGGTGACACTGGCATTCACCTTTGTCCCAGGTGGCAGGCCACACCCACATGCTTAACTCTGAAAGTTGGTACACAAGACACTCAACACATAAAGGCACTAGCTCAACACTGAGTAATCACCAAATGTGCTGTCCTTTAGAGGTTGGCATCTAAAATGTATTTTTTTATACAACAGAGAGAGATTAAACTAGTTTTAACCAGCCGGATAACAAATTACATTTGCCATTTCCTAACAAAGCTGCCTCAATGATTCTCTGGTAGATTCATAGTACTTCATTCAAAATGTTGTTAAGTATTAACTGAAAAACTTCTCCAGAAGTTTCATGAGTCCAATGGTTGATCAGTTAAGAAATCAATTATATTGGCCCTGTTTTATCTAAAAAAAAAAAATCAAGAAATGGGAGGGAGTGTCCTCTATACTAAAGTCTGAAACGGCTAGTCTGAAATTACTTATTATTCAATTGATTAGTTGTCTTAGTTGTTTAACAGAATTAATGGCAACTATTATGATAAGCCATTCATTATTTTTTCATGTATAGAGCAAAATATTCTGTTCCAAACTTTTAACCCATTCTATTAGGTGGATGGATGGATAAATATAGAGACAGACAGATAGACAGACAGACAGATAGATGCATCAATTCTATCACACTGTGGAAACACATTTAATGAATATAGCATTACCAAAGAGCATTTTCCTAGTCCTGTACCATGCAGACACTTTTTAAAGATTGTATTTATCAGTGAACAGTCATCAGTGAAGTGACTGACAGACAATGAAGGAGACCCTACTCCTGTCAAGCATGTGTTAGCAGGTGCTTGAAGATAACAGGGCTGTTATTTGTGCTAGTCCGTAAGTAGGAGCTCAGTAACAGCCTTTGACAAAACAGAGGCCTGACTGAACAGGCAGCGATATTCACTGGGTTACCCCAGGGAGCTGTGAGATCAGGGACGGACAGAAACATGTGGACAGACAACTGTGCTACAGTCTGGGTTAGCCTGAGAATCAACAAAGGCCAAGACCTTTCTCACCAGCATATAGGCCAAAAACTACTTAGGAATAGGAGTCCAATTTATATACTTTATGTTGAAAATAATAGCTTGAAAGAGGTAAATTTTTAATATAAAAGGAAGCAATTAGTGTCATCACTGTAGCTGCTGAAATATAATTACAACAACTAAAGATGAATAACCATTTAAAATTAGTCCTCAAAATAACTATTAGCCAGGCCTTGTTAAACTTTGTTGACGACATTAGCACACTTCCTCCTTTCACTGTTATACATCCAGATAAATGCTGGGTCCAGTGGGCCACAAGATCCATGAGCAGTGTCATGGCCCTAATGCCAGATCCAGATATAGCTGGACACCATGGGGATAAAAATACCCAAACAGATGGGAGGGTTCACAGACAAGGGGGGAGAAGCAGCAAGCGCAACTAAAGATTTCAGAGGAGAGGAGAACTGCAATTATAGCTGTTTGCTAACCTCTGCCTTATATGTGGTTAGCAAAGCCTTCACTGGATGCCTGTTCAGAGATAATGACCTCACTGGGAGATGCAAATGTAAGAATAATCATCTAGAGACCAGTGCAGACGTGGTCGAGATCATACCTAGCATGCATCTAGCCAAGCCTGCCAAAATTGTCTATCATGATACATGTAATTTTATATCATGGTAACTTGGGTGATGACAGCTGGCAATAGTAAATATACAAGAGAAAAAAGTACAGGTCTCTTAGAATGAAAACTAATTGGTTTACTTTTTAGGAAAAAAAAAAATTAACCCTTTTTTTGTTTTTGTTAAAATTACATACAATATCATCTGTCAACAACCACCCGGTGCACTGCAGAGAACACTTACACTGCAGAAACTCACACAATCATGAACATGACAGCATCATTTCAGTTTAGGGAACAACTCCCATGGTCAAAATAGTATTGCTAAATCCCTACCAGTGAAAACATTTCTGCCACTGCCCAATATACACCTTAATATTGCCCAACTCTACTGGCATCACCTTCAGTGGGGCTGCTTAACTAGAGTATGAACAAGGTCTTACTAACATTAAAGCTTTGTCAGAGAAAAAATACAACTGCCAGTGATCAGGTACTACATACAACACATGCATAACAAAGAAATGATGTGCAGAGGAAATGATAGAGCAGCCACTGACTGACCTAGAATCTATGAAAACAAAAAGCATTGACATTTCATGTGGTTTTCTACAGCCTCTTTAAATGCTACTGATCTACTGCCTCTGAACAAAAATGTTTTCATGCTGACTCAATGAAAAAGAAAGTAAATTATTAATTGCTCATAAGACCAAATGTGAGCTTATCAGATGGAAAGCTTCCACAAAGAATGGCATTAACTCCACTGTCCAAGGAAAGTGTAGCAAAGGTCCGTAAAATGTTTAAAGCTTTTACATAATATTGTTTTACATTTAGTGTCTTATTTGTAAATATTTCCAATGCATGAATTTCACACCAGAGGACAGAAGGTAAGCCATGCCACTTCTTTAGAACCACTTTAAGGGAACTAAAAAATGTTACTGCTTCAAAAAAGACAATCTTTACTTTCAGTTTGCTATCTCTTAAAATTATGTAAAAAGGAAATAAGTGGCTGTCTTCCTGTGAAGAAATAAAACCCCAGTCAAGATATGGTTTAAGAGGTTTTCCAAGGTCAGCCTACTCTTCTTCAGCTCCATGCTGTAGTCAAGCAGATCATGTAGGACTTTTTAACTTAACACATCTTAACATATAGACACGTAACAGAACAGTAGAATTTCTGCATTTATATATCTATGTTACTTCATCAACCCTGGCAATGAACTTACCAATTTGATGGCCACATATTCGTTAGTATAGAGGTTTTTTCCCAACCGCAGCTCTCCAAAGTTCCCGCAGCCGATTTTTTTACCCACACGGAAGTTTGGGCCAACCATAAGAACTCCAGAATTGGTCCCTGAACTACGGCCCCCATGTCCAGTCCTGCTGCCTGCTGTCTTAGACATCTTTTTCCCTTCCTCTGTCTCTCCCTTTCCCCCTCTCTTGTCAAAATCCATAAGCTTGTGATACCCTGGCCTCTCCACGGTTATTCTCCAGCCATGCAAACCATAGAAACCCCAGTAACAAAGACAGAGGAAGCTTTAGGGAGGGGGGGGGGGGCAAATCTCACAGGACAGAGGAAAGGTGTTGCTGTTGAAATATGCAATGGTTCAGGAGACACTTAAATGAGCTCAAACAACCACGGAAGTGCTCTGTGTGTCTATCAGACAGCCCTTTTGCTGAGTTCTTCCCTTTTTTCTTCGTTTTTCTTGTTTACCAGAGGGGCTCCCTTCTTGTCTGTTTCTCCAGCTCCAGCTTCAGAGTAGCATGTCCCTGCCTAAAGAGTAGGCAGGTTGTGCTAGGATGTGCCCACAGACACACATACAATACTAGTCATAAAAAAGCACTCCAAAACCCAGCTACTGCAACAACAAGGCCACTTGGGAACATCTCCTGGAGTGCCTCATTCCTTCTGGTCAGCCTTCAGTGGCACAGTGGAAACTCTCCATGTTGCAGGGCCACAGCAGACTAGGCAACCCAGAGTTCGAGAAAACAGCGACAAGGAAGACAAGTAATGGATGGGATTGATGTCAGCTGGAGATCTGCGAAAGCAAAAACAGCCAAATCAGTCTTTTTTCTGAACAGTCTATGACAACAGAAAGGAACATTTGTCACACATAAATGCGGTCATTACCTAATCTTACTGGTTGAGAGGTTTAAAGATATAAAAAATTGAGAACCATACCAACCATTCTTTCTATAAAATGTAGTGTCAAACGTTGTACAAAAATTGCATGTTAAGCGATTAATATGAGCCAAAATATAGTAAAACTCAACAAATCAATTATTATCTGTAACCTTAAAACTTAATGGCCATAGTTTTCTGGGGGAAAAAAACTTGAACCTTTTACTTGACGATCAAATTATGCCTTCTGTGGCGGTTCCCTACTACAGCTGAAATAAGATCTTGCTCCAGACCAGTGCAAGGCAAATTCAAAAAAGCAATATGAGCAGAAATATTCCACATAGGACCTCAAACATGAGAGACAAGATAACTTTTACAATTAAAATTATTCTGTAAAAGTCCAAAACATTGTACTGTAAAGAAGACAAAAAAATTGTAGATCATACAGCAGTAATATTATAAACAAGACTACTTTACACGTTTTTAAACATTACTTGGAAAAGTTTTTAAACCAAAAAAGGATATGCACTTTTCTGATAATGCATACATATCTAGGAGGCCATGGTTGAAAATAAAGAAAGTAAATTGAACAACAATGATTATCAAACTTATTCATAAGATGTCAAACTAAGCCATACACTACAGACATAAACAACATTAATCGCAGCCATGATTTCAGTTTTCAATTTTCATTGGCAGTGTAATTTGACCATCTCTACACAGCTTTTTGCTAACAATCACATGCAGTTTTCTCCATCTGAAGGAGCTCTCCTAACTCCCTTATGTCCACAACCTAAGTTGTTGGTGCTGAAAAGTGCAGGTAATGTAGGCACTAGCAATGGGCAGCTACTCTTTCCTATGGAAAGGCACTTACACGGATCAATGACTGCTGTAATGCCTCATCTCATCATAACATTTGCATCATTGGAAAGTATATTATTGGAAGGATTTTGATACAATCTAGTCTACAGCTAGGTCAGCTGCATATGAAAGACAAAAACTAATACAGTATTAAGAGAAATAAGTATGATGGTGATGAGTGAACAATGTTTTGCACAAAGTGTTAAATTAAATCATTCACAAATACGACCCCTTTGTGGTTGTTGTATGTTCTACACAAAGTTTATCTCACAAACAACTTGAAAGCTTTCTCAATGAGGTAAGGCTATATTAAAACTGCACTATCTACTGTTACTTTTTAAGCATTTAAGATTCAGGACTGAGTAAATAAACCACAGTACAACTGAGAAGACTACACTGAAAATCTTGTGGATGTATGTATTCTACTATTCTTCTATTCATTACTTGAGCCAGCATGCCTGAGGTAAAGAACATATTTATAGACCAGGTATGCAGTCAATCATTACACTGTTATGTCTTCCTTGTAGCTTGACACATGTCAATACTTACTGTGGGAACTGTGACCAGCCTATCTGATCATAAGACTGTAAGTACAATAAACGTATTAGGTCAGAGTTAAAACTGACAAATGATCACAACTACCTAAAATAAGAGGTATGTTGTCAAACACTTTTATGTTCAAGGTGATCCAAAAAAATTCATACATGCATGAAGTAAAAAATGTAAGTTCATGTTTGAACATTACAAAGGGTAGGGAGGACTTCCAAACGCAACAAAGCTTTGGGTGACTTGCTGTCTCAGGGCAACTTTTTTTGCAGTCTTAGCTCAGACGTCTAGACCGTCTTAATTCAGGAAGTTTTGTATTGTTTTTTGGTCAGCTGTTTGGGAAGGCTACCAAGTTGATTAAAAATAGCGGGTCAGTAATCATATACTCCAACTTTAGGTGACGTGTTAAAATCAGGACAAAAAAATAAGAATTATGTCTCGTCAGTACAAAACCCTTGGTTATATGTGGATTTAGTGTCAGTTGCAACAATTAACGCTGTAGGCAAATCAGTTAGCGTTATCTCGTAATAGCACGACGCAAGGCCATTTTAAACGTTATTAATGTGAATTCGACAATTTCAAAAATTCCCATAATTGAAAATCAACAGCAGTAGCCATTCCAGATTGACAAGTTTTCCATGCCGTGGCACAAAATATCTGCTTTTAGAGATTATGTTAATGCTAGCTAATATCGTTAGCTAACTGGCTACCAAATAGTGCTTACCAGCTGTCACTAACGTTAGTTTCGGATGATTTAAAGGGGCTACTTTCGTTATTGTTCGTTTTCTAATACGCGGAGAGAAAAAATGGAAATACAATCTCAGAGGAAAAACCCGTTGTTAAGTGTCTTCAGAAAACCTAGGGTTAACATTTATGTTCGACTGTGTTAACTGGTTCGGCGGACCAGGCCAGATAGTCAGCGAGCTCGGAATTAGCTTGACATCGTTCAAATGCAGCCAGTGTTTTTATTGAACCGTTTATTTTCGCATGTAATGTAAATGCAGCATTCACTTTAAATCAATACAGATGAAATATATCTCTCCATACTGCAGTTAAATTAAAATATCTCAGAGCAACATTAAGCTAACCTAGCTAGCACCTACCAAAAACACCGTTTCTCTTGGCCCAACGCCTGATAAAAAACCAGCCATCGGGGTAGCTAACGTTAAGGTTAGCTAATCTGTTAACAACACTTTACCATGAGAACTCAAGTCGGCTATCTGTTAGCGAACTAATGCAAATTGACCAAGTCGAAACAGGACAGAGCATTAAATATTAATTGATTGACATTTCCTAACATACAACTATCCGGTTATTTAGTTAATGCTTCATAACTGAGACATAACAACGTCCCAAGCGACGTTGAAACTAGTTAGTGTCATCGACTGGAGTAACATTGAGATAAAATGTGTCGTTGTTTTACTTGCGACTATCGTTTTTAAGTTCCGATTCCAGCTTTAGCCATTATCCTGACCACTGCCGGGGGCAACTCCTTAATCCCACACAACAGACTGCACACCAACGGCAGCCTGAGATCCCTTACCGCTTAGCTCTCTAGCTAGCCATTTAGCAAGCTAGCACACGAAACATTAGCAGTATCGTTCATGTTACCGCCAGGGCAAAACGGAGTATTCAAATGACAACAGTTAAGAATACACATCTGTAGCCAGTAGAAAGCATA
>JAPZDV010000021.1:9594719-9606555 GCA_029814665.1 Acanthurus lineatus | reverse complement strand
GCTTTTGCTGGTTGCCATACCGAACTTCCAGGATAAGTTCTGGCAGGACAGAGAAAACCAAACTGTCTTCACCAAAATAAACCCTGAGTCAGCAGCAAGTTCTCTCTGATTAAAAGTAAGAGGACTTATAAGAGCAAGTAATTCCCTAAAGTTGCTTTGTGTTCTTGGGATTCAGTAGAGGTTTGACCTAGATTGACTCATCTCGGATTTATTTAAGACTAATAAAAGTTACATCCTTTCTTATAGTTTCTTAGAGTTGTCTTCACTTAAGGAAGCAAAACAATACTCTGTAAATAAGTCCTGCATTCACAATTCCTCTTAAGTAGTAATACATAGAAGGTAATGTAAGAAGCACTAAAATTCTGCTGCTTAAAACTAAGCTTTTGTAACAGACATATTCACTAACATTTAATCTTTTTAGAGCACATTTTATATTTCTAACTTCTCAATACAAAGAGATGGAAGTATTCTGATCCTTTACTTTAGTAGAAGTAACAATAATAAAGTGTAAAATACTCTATTACAGGTTAAAATGTTGTATTTTACTGTTAACTCAATTAATAAATACAGAATAAAGTATATTTAAAGTTCGTGGTGAGCTCTTTGGCTCTGTGCAGGGTCCAGGATGACCCACCTGCCAGTCTCTCAGCCACAGAGAGAGTGTGCACTGTGGGGCTGCCTGCAGAGTAAACGTGGTACTGCTCCGCCATCTGGTGGTGAAGGTCGAACAGCATGGAGTTGACACCGTGGAGGGGATACACGCAACCGCTGGACGTCCCGCAGAAATTCACGGAGTTCATATTGAATCTAAGGAAACAGAGGAACTGATTTTACAGACTGTTGGGTATAACCCTGAGAAAAATCTTAAAAATTTCCTAAACACACTCGTTTACTGCTAAATTTTGGGTCTGTTGCAGAATGAATAAATATTATTTACTCGTAAATTGAAAAGTAAGATTATGATCCAACATATTTACGACATAATATTGGAGATAAGTCTATTAAAGGGACTAAAACCTTGTCTTGCTCCCTTAAGTATTGTCCTCCCTTTCTCTATTTTTCATTTATAAGTCATTGTTCAGATTGAGCCTCTTGTATTTTTTAAGTTGATTAAAACCCACTGTTTGTGTGAAATTTTAGAAATCCGTTTAAAAAATTCAATACATTCATACAGCATCTCTTTTTTTGGCCTAGTCGGCATCTACAGCCGCAAAAACATCATTTATTGCTAAAAATAAATAAGTAAGTAAGTAAGTAAGTAAGTAAGTAAGAAAGTAAGTAAGTAAGTAAGTAAGTATCCATCGTAGAATTAACATACTAGATTTTTTCCCTCTTTTGACACATTTTTCCGTGATGACCCTAACGTTAAAATCCTCTCTGTCCTCGCAGGTTTGTAAATGGCATCGTCTGTTTACCTGAGAGCCGGATCCGGAGCAGGAGCGTGGGATCCAGGTGCGCTTTTACGCATAAAACTCGACCTTGGTGAGCTGTCGTCCAGTGTACCCCGGCCTAGTTTTGGACCTAATATTCTCACACACCAGCGCTCTTTGTCGTGGCTCACATCTAATTCTCCGAAACCATTCTCACCCACGACTATTTAAGAAGCATTTACCCAGTCTCCCCTCAGCCATTAGCCAATAGAAAAAAAGGTATTAGCCGGGATTAGGTGGGATGAGGGAAGGAGAGGGGGGTTGCAAGGGGCTCAAGTTTTTGAAACTATTGAACTTGAGAGATTTATGCCAAGGATCCCCCTATAAGCGAGCGTTTCATTCCCTCCCGTTAAAACAATTAAAACAATGTGGTCGGCTAATCTCCGAGGCAGGACAGATTAAAATAACAGCCTTTGATTGTGTTCTCCTTCTCGGTCCTCTTTCTCCCATACCGCTGGCTCTGACAGCCTCCCCTCGGAGGGGGGTTTTCTCTGAGGGTTTGTTTTGCTAACAGGCACCATATTTTGCCTATAAACTGTCACCATGTGAAGTTAATCTGAACGCTGCTCAATGAGAACTATTTCCTCAGATCCAGCTGAGCTACATTAAAAGTCTTCCCAGGGACAGAGAAGTGAAGCAAGAACAACATCAAATAATCACCAAAATGAATTTCTCTCGGAAATTTAATAAGATATATCCCATTGATGGAAAGTAACTGAGTACAATTACACAAGTACTCGACCAAAACACGTTTTAATGGCACTTAATATTCCACAGCATCACACTGAGTTACATTTAGCTCTTTCTTTCTGAAACGAATAGTTAAACAGACTTTGAAATATTTATTAAATGTGTGGTTATAACATGTAATTTAGGCAGATTTTTAAAATGTTTATCATCTTGCAGTACTTGTCAACAACTATGACTGCTTCTATAAAAAATAGTCTTTTTCTACTACTATAACACAGTTTAGCTATATTGTCACTCATTATGTCCTCATGAGACACTCATCTGTTAATAATTACATCATAACAGGTGAAAAACAAATCATTCATTTCATATATTGTGTTTGTCTAACTCAGATATGAGTAAGGAGTATTTCCATTTTGTGACATTTTCACCTTACTCCACTTTTTTTTTTAGAAGTATGGTACTTTCTACTGCTTTTATCACACAACAAGGGTTAGTAGATTTTATATACATACAGGCTCAGAAAATATGATTTATTTTTGTAAATACCTTCCTGCCCAGCAAGGATGGATAGTTCATGAAAACAGCAGATCAGAAAAACCAGAGAAAAAATCAAATCACTCACCTGAACAAATTTGATGAGTAATTAGGTTTTAAACATTTACCCATTTACTGTGCCATTTTCTGCTACTTTATACTGTACTTTATAATTTATACTCCACTGTAATTCAGATGCAAACTTTGCAGATGTAGATAAACAAAATACAATCAACAAATAAATTCTAAAGTAATGTTATGGGAATATTAAGGGGTATACATCAGAGAACAGGTGATGGATTCCTCTCACAGACAGATATTCATCAGATATTCTCTATACAGAGAAGACCAGCAGCGACCCCAACAATCGAGAAAAAAGATTCATTACAACTAGTTTCAAAGTGTGTTTACTTGATTTTGTGAAGTTCATTTGAATGTGATTGTGTTGTTAATTCTTAAAGTACAAAAAAGGAATAAAGCTTCTTACATGAATGCTTTGCAGTGAGTACAACTTGTTGCATAGTCTTTATTATTGTGATTCCCTGTGTCACTTCACATTCTCATCTAATTAACGTATATAGATGCAAAAACAGTTGCTACAGGTACATTCCTCCACCCAAATCAAATGCACAGAAAGAAATCGTTCTAAATAATATCAAGATTCAGAGATAAACATGGGAGACATCTTAGCTACTGTGTATAAATAACCATGGTCCACTTCTTCCTCTCACACTTGCACACAATCAACTGCTCAGACTTCCAAAATATGTGAAAATGTTTGTGCTCTTTTTTTCCCCCTGGCTTTTTTCCTCCTCCTTTCGCTGTTCTTGGCTGTCAAGCTATATTAGTGTCCGATAGAAATAAGTCATTTAGAAGAGGCTCTGTCGGCCAACCCCTCAGCCCCACTAAAAGCTCCAGGATTAGGTCCCAGAGGCCTTTGTCTCCGCAGCCCGCAGGATTAGGGGAGATTTACTGCGAGGAGAGAAAAAAAGTAGTTATTTCATGGCACTTTCATGATGAAACCTGACCAAAGCTGTGTTGGCTGGGGGGATTAGAGGCACACAAAGAGTGTGGTTGTGTGTGACCCTCCCCATCTCAGATTCACCACCACTGACTCACTCATCTAACCCCCCCCCCATCCCCAGATCATTTCCCCTTCTGTGGGCCAGGCAGGGCTCGGCCGGACTCACCCCTCTACCCATCTTACCCATCAAGATGTCCAGGGTTCAGTCCAAATGAGTAATGGCCTCTTAAATTAGCTCCTCTGTTTCTAGTCATCCAGAACTTCCTCATGTTCAAATTCTCACAACAACCAGTGAGATCCAAATCAAGCTAACATCAAACTACATCAGTCCTTTAGTTAATCAGCAGTTTGTGTGTATTCCAAGTAAGAAACAGGCCTCAGTGCAGCAGGTCTAATCACCAGGATGTGAGTGTTTTGCATTAAAGACTTAGCTGCAGAGGTAAACGAGAAGTTACTGGATTTGAGTCCCTCCTGTAGTGTTTAAAACCGCTTAAAAAGAGTTATCCCGCTATTAGAGGATCCACTTACACATGCATGGATTACAGTGAATAAAAGACAAAAGGCGATGTCAAGTCACTGACAACAGTCTCACCAGTGAGCAGGTGAAAACCGGCACAGGTTTAATAACTGCTGCCACATATAGCAGAGGGAATTACAGGGACCTCAGTGCTACTCCGACAGTAAGGAAATGATGATGTGAATAGTCACCGTCAAAACATTTAGTCTGTTACCTGATTTCAAGTAACCAGCACTTATTAAAGTTTAGCCACTACAAGCTTTGTAATACATCGGTTTCAAACAGGCTGAATTTATGCAAAAAACATTTGATACCAATAGTTTTAATTGAGGAGGCAATGACAAAAAAAACTGGTACCACTTTGTTACAAGGCACTATTTATAAATCATTCATCAGTTGTAACTACTGCCTTCAATAACGTTTGACAATTCATTTAAAATTTGCTTCTAAGCATAGACACTATATTAAAGAGTGGACAGAGCCACAGTGACGTCACCCATTGGTTTGTGGACTACCATCATGAAGCCTCAAGTTTGACATCATGACCATCACCATCTTATTTTTGGAGATAAAAGTGACCAAATTTGGATGAGAGAGTGGAAATGTGAAGATATGAGTTATTACTTGTGACTGAGTATCTCCTTGCCTACAGCTCAAAGAGGCCATGTCCATAATTGTGCTTAACTTTAAGCATAAATCTAATTGAACAAAGTCAATTATAGAGACTAGAACCATTTTTGCAGCAGCAGCAGCAGGCAGCTTTAAACATGTTTATCTTCTCCATAAATTCGGGCATTTTAATATGGGGTTTTATAGGGCTTTGCTCACTCTCATAGCCAGCTTCAAGTGGTCATTTGAGGAACTGCAGTTTTTTGGATGCCTATGGCAACAAGAGAAACTTTTTGGTTCCCAGGTTGTGAAAAATTAGGTGGAGCAATCAAACTATTTGACCACTTCTATCTAGAGGAAGGTGCTAACAATATACCACTCACAGGAGCAGACTTGATGACTTGATGAAAAAATCTCATTTTAAAAGCTGGAACAAATACTTTTCATAGGAGATATTTTCGCTTCAAATTATTTAAACTGATTAATTTGTTGAGCAAAAAAAAAAATAAATAAAAACACAAATTGAGCAAAGCAGATAAACTGTCAAACAAATCAGCATTTCAGCTGTGGCTACTCCATCAACATTTTTGTACCTGCAGAAAATAATATGACTGGTCAAAATATAACAAAGCTGTTGGCTAAAAAGGCTCCAAACTCTGGATAAATTTGGTTGTTATTTTTTAAAATCATATTAAACAAAGAAAAGCAGCAAATCCTCATAGTCAAGGACCAAGAGCTATAAATTAAACTATTTTCATGAATGAAATTTTAATAGAACTGTTTGCTCTGGTAAAAAGTGGGGGACAGTTGAAGAAAGTGAGGGTGGAGGCGGGGCAGTAAATTTTCTTCTTTTTGGTCATTGTCTTCTTTTTTTTGTTGCTAAAAGGTTTTTGTTGATGTCCCCTGTTTAACAGATGCTTCAGAAAGCAAACCCCCTTATGTTCAGGCTTTCTTTAATTACTTATCAATAGTAGAAATTTGTATTGACAAGGGCCTGTCAGAAGGGGACCTTTGTAGTTGTCAGTTATCTGAAAGGAAGGCCCCCCTAAGACACCAACTGGATCGATCGGCATGCAAAACACAATTGAAAGGCCTTTTGGGGCCGCGACGATAGTTTGGGAGCATGTGGGCCGAAGAGGGGAGAGCAGGCGGAGGAGCTAAAGGCTTGTTCTTCGGGGGAATCGATGGGGCCGGCTGGCCTTTGACCTGAGGGAGACAGGGAGAGCGGACGGCGGGTCAGTTGGTCCTCTTAAGCCCCTCTGAGTGCCAGGATCACGCTGTGAGGCCTGACACCGGCTATGACACACCATAGGCTTAGAGTGACATTGACCCGGCGCAAACAAACCAAGTACATATGAAAAAAAACCCCACAAACACACACATATAGATAGCTTTAGTTCAGTGAACAGAATTCCTATGAAAAGATCATTTCAGAGGCTTTAAAGTGAACACATCCAATCCATTAGTCTGATTTTATTGATCCTAAATGAAGAGCTGCAACTGTGGGAAATAATTCCTCTTCATAAAACCGAGAGACTAATTACTTTCCAATTAGCTCCTTATGATCTCTCATGCAGCCTTTGGAAGCACAGCGCTAAGCAGCTACAGCAGTAGATCAATATGAGGGGACTGAGTAAAGATCAGTGTCTTAATTGGCCGAGAGTGCTCCAGATTAAAGACAGAGAACGAGAGGGACAGGCAGCTGTGGGTGTCCCAAGGGTCAAAGGCACCCGCAGAGGGCTAGACTGGGGTGCAAGAGGTGATCTCAAGACCAACAGAGAGAGAATACTGACCCTGGCCTTTTTTAAGCCATCACCTCCTCAACAGCATCTTTAAAGGCCCAGCGACAACACAAACTGTGTCAACAAAGATTCTCGTCCACTTCCAAGCAAGTCTGAGCTGAGAGGAGGCATGAAGTTGTGCAGGACAGAAAGAGAGGAGCCATTTAGTGCAGGGAAAAAAGCATTTCATATGCTACATATGCAGACATTCAGTGGTAAAAGATGCAGCATTCTTTACATCTTACATACATACAATTACTTAACATACAATTTACATCTTTCTTAAAGCTTTTAGAATTTAAGGCTTATCTATACATTACGACGGACCTGTGTGTGAAGCAATTTTTTCTTTGTTTCTTAAGCATTTAAAGAATGAAATCACACATTTTTGAATACTGACTGAAGTATTTTGATCATGCAAATTAAATTTTAACTATCCTCTGCAGAGAATTTCTATCTGTTTTAAGTCAAATCTTATATTTTAGAAACAGTTATTTTAAAATAAGACAGTTAATGAGTTATGAGTTATTTAAGGATGCATCAGATCAAAAACTGCTTCCTCAATCCTTTTAGACCCGAAGGGATTTGACAAGTAATCAGTTTTGTGAGTTGGGAAAAAAAAAAATGGACAAACTAATCTGGTAATTGGTCTTAGTCATTTTTTAAATATTCAAATTTTTGTAGGTTTCAGCTTTTTCAAGAGGATTTGCTGCTTTTTCTTTGTCTTGTTTTGTCAACTAAAAAACTTTGGGATAAGAGCTGAAAGATGGACAAAAAAAGGGACAAATTATCAATCAAGAAAATAATTTGCAGATCAGTTGAGAATAAAAAATATTATTAGCTCTTGTTTTACTCCCATGTTGAGCCAGAACAGATGCTCTAGCCAGAGAATTTTTGTCATTTTAAAATAATTGATCATCAGAGAAAGTTGTCACTAATTTTCTGAAACTTGACTAATCAATTAAACTCCTACTTGTTTTATTCTATTGGGGACCTAAGCAGCAAAGTGTTTATTTGCTTGGCCTCTCACAGAGATAATGCAGCTCTCCATCTCTCAGCATGGGCTCAGTTTCAGAGCGCCGGCCCTCAGTTCCCCCTCGTGACCCCCACAAGTAAAAGGTGATCACGAGGGGGCGAAAAAGAGGGGCACTGATCGAATTTGATAATGAAGACGACCCCTCTAAGCTGCTTTGCTCCACATGTTCAAAATCTCCACAACACTCAATAAACACTAGGAAGCCCCCCTCCCTGTCACTTGAACATTGTGTAGGTATTGATCCCAGCTAACTGGCTCTTTTAATACCTGGGGTCTGTGGCCCGGCCTGGGGAAATGCATACTGACATGTGACTGGAGGAGCTTAACAGGCAAATACACCAAAGAAAGGATGGGCCTCTCAGTTTAGCATTTCTCTCCCATTTTTTTCCAATTTACACATCTGCTGAAGAAAAGAGAATTACAGCCGCTGCACCTGCCGTTAAAAAGGGACAGATACACTGCAAGAGGCCCAGCAACTGTACCGAGAGAAAGCTGTCACACTGTCAAATACTATTTGTGCAGCAGAGGTGCAAGAGGTACACCGATTTTTTACAGGAGCGTTAAGTATCAGTAGAGATGGGTAACAAATACCCCTGTTTAAAAGTACAAGCCCTGAAATTTAAGCATCATCAGCAGGATGTATTTTCGAAACTGAGAATCCCTTTATATCCAAGTCAACTCAAAAATGTTGAGTTTTATTGCGAATACTTAGAAACAATGAAGTTCAATGAAACTATGACTGAGAGATCACTTCACTCATCAAGTTTCTTTAGCAACGTGATTAGCATATGAGTGCACGCCCCATTACGCATTGTTTAGGACTTAAATGCCTCCAGAGACACACTCTTGTTTCTAGTTTAAAGAAAGAATATACATGATGGAAGCTAAAAACCACCAATGCTGCTCAATCAAAAACCATAACAGATTTTTTGTTTTTTTTGAGTTATGATCAATTCTTTTCATTAAAATGAAACCATTCTTCAGCGGCATGAAGGCAGTATGGAACATAGTCTATTGTTCACTTCACAAAATCACCAGATGTGTCACATTTTTTAAGTTGACATGTTTTGTATTTAAATTTACTGTAAGAGGGGCAAGAGGGGGCTGCTGGCATGGAAAGACAGAGTCACGACTCCTTTAAACTGATAATTTTTAATAGAAAAAAGATAAACAACCAAAAATGAACAAATACAAAAGGAAATTGCTTACAGCGTATTTACAGCACTCAAGTATTTTTTCAGTCATTGTCAACATAAAACAGCACAGGTTAGCTGGTACTCCTAAAACGATAACTGTGTGTCATAACTCAGGCCTAATTCAACAATACTGAGGCTAACTTTGTCTTCATGGAGGAATAACATGTCATCGCTGCTGCCTCAATGATTCCTGTTGCTTTATTTCACGCAGTGCACATGACACAAAGACAGTGGTGGATATAGTCAGTATTCTGTCTGAGCTATAAAATACAGTGATATTCTATCAGCTATACCAAATAGGTAGCAGCAGAGACTTTAAATTCTGCTAAGGGTATTTTCATATGATCAAGTATTATAGGATTAGTCGACCGCACCATGAACATCGACAGGTAGCGGGAATCCAGGTGCAATGTGAAGAGCACAAGTGCATTTAAATAGCAATGTTTGACAGACTGGGACATCAATGCACTTAAGTGTAACTAAGTAACATGTTATTCATTAGAAGTGAATGCTTTATGACAGAGATGAGGTACTCATCTTTGGGCCCCTTGACTTGAGCCCTACACAACAAGAGCGTTTCTATAGTGCAATTTAGGCTGAGGATACAGCCTGGCATGAATATTATATTAATCATCATGAGCGGAAAATGCCCTGGCATTATAAGTAGTATCTCTATAGAAAGGTTTATTTAATAAATTGTCAGTCCAGACGCAAGAAAAAAAAAATGTTGGCTTTGTGTTTCTGCAAACCATAAATACATTAAGTTTGTATGTATCATATCAGTCTCTACAAAAACACATATCAAAGTGATGCAGTACAGATTAAATGTAGGCTCAAATGAGCTGCTTTTCTCATTGGATGAAGGAGATGAAGAAGGTGGTGACTGTCAAAGAACAGGCTCTTGTAATTGGCCTGTTTTCGTCTCACTTCACTAACAAAACTGGGTTTCTAAATGAGACATTAGGACATTTTCCAGCTGTGATTGTGGTGACCAAACTAGATATTTTAAACCAAATCATGATCTCGTCCAAACCCTGACCAAGAAATGTTGGTGCCTGAATCTCACCAGACCTTTACCACAGCTTCTCCACTACAGAAATGTTGAAAACATCACTCTTCAACGTTACTGTTGTTTGCAGAAATGTACAATGCCAACATTCATTCTGGGGATTGGATTTAAGTTGTTTGAGGCCTTTAAGCGCTGCTCAGAGAAACAGAAATACATTTTAACTAACATTATTCAGAACGGAAATAGCAATAAGCAAAGGAAAACACCTCCTTATGCTTTGAGGGGACTGGCAGTTTATTTTATCTCATTTAGTCCAGTAGGTAGCAACATCATTAGGCTCCTCAAGTTTTTAAGCTGAAAACTTCCACCTCTGCTGAGCCATCCCCCTGAGCCTTCAGAGCAGCTGCAGGGCTCCGTGTCTCCCTGCAACTAACATGCAGGAAGGAAGTTAAACTGAGGAAAGTGGAAGAGAGGGGTCAGAGGTCATCTTTTGACCTTTGCATCCTCCCTGATTTTCCAAATCATCAGCTCCATGCAGGCAGATGCATCTTCACTTGAGTCATGGCCCTCCACTGGAAAAACACAGGAACAAAAGACAGAAATTATTATTTATACCCAAAAAATGAAGCTCTGAATGTGAAAAAAAGCACTAGTAACATAAGTTTTCATTTGTTTAATACAGACAATATGACACAAAATGTTAATGTTGAATGTAATTAGTTTTGCACCTATTTGATTATAAAACAAAGAATCACTCAAGTTGCTTTTTGTGACTGGATGATTGTGCTAGATGAAAAACCGATTAAAAACAAAATTTTTTCAATTCAGGGGTCATAATGGTTTGATCAAATTTCACTGAAATTATTTTCAATCAATCCTAAAAAAAAACATTTAATACAACCACAAAGGAAAAGTCTGGGGATCATAAAAGTCCTAAGAGAGCATCATCTGGGAACCATGAATGTCTGAATCAAAGTGATGAACCAATGTATTTCTTCAGCATGAGTAACTTTTGTAGTTAAAGGATATGGAGCAAAGTAGATGAGAAAGGAACAGCAACACTGCTAACTTCCTCTTATATACTCTTGTAGCATATATTACTGGAACACTTCATTGGTACAAACGGCTTTCTGAAGAAACAAACTGTGCTGAAAGTAGATCTAATGCACAGGCTTCAAATATCCATTAGTGACATCTGCTGGTAAAATGAGTATATTACAGTCAAATAGAGCAGACTCATTTATTGGATTGCACCACATTAATATCGCCCGCAGACATAAGACAGACAGATTTATAGTCTACAGGCTTCCTATGGATACAGTGTGATTCACCACAAGTATTTATGAGTTTGAACTCATAGCTCAGTTCAGTTTGATTCAATTAGACTCAATAAACTGAATCTATTTCTTGGACTGATTTTATTGGACATCCTTGTACAGGATTTACTTCAAACTATTACTGACCTTTAAGAATACTACACTAAGAGCCAGTGTTATAATTTATGTAATACTGTTTTTATACTAACTGTTACAAAGTGATGATTGTAGAGATGTTCCCACCTACAGCTCCTGTTTTACCCCCAGTCATCTGAATCAGGACACATCATTTTATTCCTCTCCTGAAGATTCTTCAGTTTTTGCCTTTTTGTCCTGAGTTTTTTAGGGGAGTTGATTGTGATTTTGTTTGATTATTAATGTTGATGTAACAGATTCTGCCGGCTTTGCTTTGCTGATATGTTCTCAAAAAAATAAAGTGATACTGACCAATATGTCATTTAGTAGTTTGTTTTTTACTTGAGTGAAGGTTACAAATGGAGATCATGTGATGATGTTTTACAGAGATAAGGTTCTGTTTGTGTGATTAAGGCCATGGTAATATGACAGGGAATTATGTATATATCTGTTTACATGTATGTATAACAGGGATAAAATGCTGAGAACTTTTAATTTAAAAAAAACATGTCTAAAAAATATTTACAGATTATATGGACTCAAATGCTGTTTAATG
>JAPZDV010000021.1:9535156-9594619 GCA_029814665.1 Acanthurus lineatus | reverse complement strand
AAAAATATTTACAGATTATAGGGACTAAAATGCTGTTTAATGCCAGGATGTAAATAAACCTGTAGGTATTAATGATATATTGTTATAAATATTACAATTATTAAATGTTTGTGGACTATAATTTTTTGGACAAATTTTTATGTCAGCCAAAAAATGTATGTATCATAAAACGTGTGTATAACAACTCTTATCATAAAGCTTAAAGAAACAACAATACAACTGCCGCCTGCTCTGCGAGGTTTTCTCACCGTTGTCCTGGATGATGCGTTTGAGGTGGTCAGCCATCAGGTTCCTCAAGGCACGTTTGTAGGGCAAGCCAAGACGGTGAGGGAACACAACAGCCGTGTCTACTACTGAACTGTGAATCAGCTGAGAACATGGGAGAAAGAGAAGCCATCAAATAAAAGTCCTTTCATTTGTTTCAGCCCAAAAACTCAACAACATCAACTCAGTGTTGGAGCCTGGACCGAGGCCAGTAAACAGACTGATTCTTTGTGTGAAGCAAGAATCTTCCAGAGTTAGCTCTGGACTCAAGTACTAACTGACATTGTTTAACAAAGCCACATTTCACAATGTTTTACTGCAGACTATCTAATACACATTTGTTATGAATCATGCTTTTATCTAGTTCCAGCTATGTCTTTTATTGTGAAATGAAGACAAAGCTGTGGTGCAAACTGACTGTTATGTGGATAAATCTTTGTCACCAAAGGAGCAGAGAAGGACAATTTGGTGTTGCAGAGTTTGCTCTCATTACTTGTATCATTTACAGGCTCTTCCAAAACTTGGAATAGAAAGTTTTGAAGATTAATGAAGAGTTTCAGTACCTTCAGAGCGAGCAGGTCACTCTCCAGACTGTGTCCAATTAGGATGGATTCAGCGCTGAACATACTTAGCAGCACAGCCTGAACATCTCTCAGTGTGATGGTGGCGCTCACCAAGTCCTCCTCTGTCACCCCTGAAAATCTGTGACATGCAAATTGCATTTATAATACTTTGAACTTTTAAAAGACAATTTCAAGGGACAGTTATAGCTGAACCGGTAAATTCATGACAGTGTGAAGATGCAGGAGCCAAACTCACCGGGTGTTATAATCGACCACTTTGCTATAGGGTTTCACAAATGTGTCATAGACGACTTTCATCTCAGAGTCGATGACTGTCACCCTCGTCAGCTCCAGGCCCTGCTTTGTGTAACACTGATCCATAAGAGAGAAAAAAAAGTTAATGTGACTTTAAACATCAAACAGGATAAGATTTGAAATCGGGGCACACGGTGGAGCAAAAAAGGCACAACAATTCAACATCCAACCAAATGGGAAATAGTAAAGGTGAAAAAAATTACAAATTTTCTTAATATTCATGATGCAATAAAAGACTGAGCACTGAGAAACTCTCCATGTTCCATTTGGATTAAAGTGGCTTTTAGGAATCAAATCTCAAACACACAAGTTGGTGTTTCATATTTTTTAGAATGTTAAAAAAAACAAAACAAAACAAAAAAAATGTTTAACTCACCATTTCACAGTCAAGAGCAAACACCCCTCCATTGCCATCAGGTGGCAGACCTTTGCTGAACGTTGTGACGTAGCCATCTAACGACTCTTTACGCCCATCCTGAACGTGTTGCTGTGGGAATATAAAAATGTTTTGAGTTTCAAATTGTTAAAGCATTTTTCAAAAGGATTGGAGTTTTAGTGCAGCTCTCTTGGAAGTGCCTGATAAGCAGTTTGTAGTGTCTTCAATCAAACAATTGTTTTTTAATAACAAAGACCCAGCGAAGCATTTAAAGTTATACAAAACACTGAATCCTGATATTGTACAAAGGCAATGAACATAAAGCAGATAGGCTGATTGAATTATAGACTATTAGGTAAATAACAGCACTGGTGACTAAAAGTTATAGATACAGAGATGAATAAACTTTTCAATTTTAACAATAAAGCAATATTGGTTTTATTAAATGTTCAATTCATTGTTCAATTTTATGTTTTAAAGAATTTCTTTCTTTTTAAAATTCAAAACTGTTTGTTTACATTTGTCCATTAAGTCTTGACAGCTCATATACATTCGACTTCCTAAAGTGCAAAGAACAAAGGCTAAAAGCTGCGAGCTTGAAAAGAATGATACCTTGGCGACTTGGCAACCTGGTGTGCCCACAGCTGCAGCACAGCAGCTGTAGTTGGTCTCCCAGCCTCCAGCAACTGAGAGAGAAGACAGGAAAAAGTCAGCCAGAGACAGAGACAGAGGGGCATAAAAGTTGAAAAAAGAAAGGGTTGAGACCCTTAGACTTGACGATTTACATTAAAATATTACAAACAAACTCACCTTTCTGTCTGCGTAATCGTCCCCAGTGAAAGCTACATTCCTCTGTCCGAACACAGTTGCCATTGGCATTGATCTTATACTCAGCTCCACATCGACAGCATATCTTGGTGAATGCTGGAAACAGATTACAGAGAGCCAGCTGAGAGTCAAATAACTGCTGGACCACACATACCAAGATTTATACAATCTAATATTAGCTGTTAGAATTGGGTGAGCGGCTGTGTGGGTCACTAACGGTCTGTAATGGCCTTTTTCTCTGGGAGGTTAAATATGATGGCTTTTCCAGCAGCGTCAGGGTTTGATCTCGGGTATCCATGCTCCTGTAGCTGCTCCTCTGTCATCAGGTATGTCTTCAGCTTCCTGTACAGTGTGGCTCCTACAGCAAGGCAAAGCAACACATATGTACTGTAAACATATTTCCTCTGAGATCAGCTCAGAGAGCACAAAGTTTGTTGTAAACAGCACCTGGAGGTTGTCTCATGGGTATCTGAAGGTTTTCACTAAAACTGTAAACGGACTCAACACATTGCAAAGTAAACAAAGGGTCACAAGCTCTTCTTGATACTAAGACTCTTTCAGTTCATCATTTCCCTCTTTTTCTTTTCTTGGCTTTTGGATAATCAGAGGTATGATCTGCATTTTTATGTTGCCAGGGACGTGATCAGGTGACCAAAGAAGAACAGGAGGAGAGAAAAATGAGAAAATTAAGGGAAGACGTTCAAAACAATTTTAGAGAAGGAAGGCTGAAAACACAGACAACATTATACTTAACTCTGTGGGAGTTAGGTGAGTAAAGACTAAAAAAAAATCTAACTTTTTTCTTACCAATGAGTTTCTCCTCTTGCTGTTTACCCATCCTGTTGACAGTGAAGCTGGTTGTAGCTGCAAGACGACCGCCCAGAACTTCCTCATGTGACTGAGTCCTCCTTTTAGCAACTGAAGCAGGGTGCTCTGCACAAAAACATGCAAAGAAACACACAGAAGTTTTTTACACATGTGATGCAATCTTGAGTTTCGTTCATGTATTTAAACCTAAGTATTGCATACATATTGACTGAGAGCAAGCACTATATGCTATTCTGCAGAAGGAGGTGACGTACTAGCGACAGGCGATGGACAGGAGCTGCTCTTGCTGCGCAGCTTCTTCAGGGTGTTTACAGCTACATTGAGGTAGATGTTCTTGCTGCTGCTGCGATCATACACCAGCTTCTCCTCATCAAGGGCCTGAAACAATAAAACCTTTGTTAGTGTCCAAAAAAAAAACCTTGTTCAACTGAAACACAAACTAAATCTTCTCTGCGCTCAAGACGGGTTGTGATTAAAGCTTGTAGTATTTTGGGAAAAGATAATGTTATTTATACCATTTGAAAGGCAAGTTCCTCTGATGGACAAAATTTGACACATTCGTCTATGAAAGTGTTGAGGTAGCGCTGGCGGACATTGGTTGGAACTTTGGCTCCAAACTCTGTGGGGATGACGGGGCGCCTCATTGAAGTACTCTGAAAAAACCAAAACAGAAAGAGAACACTGGAAGTGAATCATATCCTACAGACAAGGAAACCATTTCTCTTTAGAGAGAGACCACCTTTGCCAAGAATAATCAAAGACATGCAGACATGCCGTGGAAATGCTGTGGATCTTGTGAGCCGTGAATACCTTCATGGTGGGTGTGTGTGCCACCCTCTTCTGCGTGACGGTGGATGCAGTCTTGGACAAGATGCCTGCGGTGGTTTGGGTCTTGACAGTCTGATGGGTCTGGCTGGGGGACAATACTCGATTTGCAGCTGGTTTGGTATCTGCAAGACCTGATCAGACACATAGCCTGCGTGACTTTCTAAAAATATTAGCTCCATGTCTACCTGTCAGAGACGAGAGCTTGAGACTATTACACCTTCTCTAGGTAATTACTTGGAAATATTCAAATTGATCAGGGTAGAGCAAAGATACATTTGGTAAAAAAGAAAAAAGAAAAAAAAAGAAAGAAACAAAACTAAATCCTGCCACAGGAGGGAGAAGCAGAGGCACTCATACTTGTTTTGGAGGATGTTATCTGTGGTTTGGGACGGTGCGCTATTCTCTTCTTCTCTCCAGAAAAGCTGGAGGTGGAGCTCTGTGAGGCAGCCTTCACTGAGGCAGCAAGCTGAGCAGCTTGCTGCTGTGCCATCTGCATACGCTTGTAACAGACCTCCTGGGCTGTGAGTCTCTTGTAGGGCTGCACCACAGGCTTAGAAGGTGCTTCGTTCTGTTAAAAACAGAAGCATATTTTATTAAAGAGAAACCGGCTTTTGTCATTTAATGATGCCGAAGGACAAGAAATCAGTCAAATATTTCTTTGGCTACATTCACTTGAAATTAAGTCAGTGACTACATGACAGTTCTGGTGGAAGCACCGAAAATTTTGCCTGTAAATTACCCAATTTTACATGTTTAATGATGCATAAAGTACAAGCTGCTTCCCTGTAGAATATCTGACTGAGTTTTTGATTTGATAATGTGATTTAATGTAAAAAGTCAGAGCTACAAAGTTGCACACCATATATATTGTAACATCTATTTCTTATTTACTGCTTGTGATTATGTCTTTGTACACATCTTTCTTATTAGTCTAAGTGGTTTTATATAATATACTAAACTTAAACTTAAATTAAATATCTTAAACTTAAACTCTACAGAATATAACTCAAATAGCCAAAACAGACTAGGTTTTAGTGAAGTTGCCACAAACAATGTAGTCCATGAAGGCCATGGCATCATTGGCATCCTTATAAGGTGATGAAAGGCTGATCACCCTGCCAAAAAAAATCTCAGCTGACTAGTTCAAAGTCAGCTGATTGCATACTGTCAAATCAGATAGTGTATTTAAATGCTACAACATGTACTTGAGGAAATCCCCGACCCCACACCCGCTTTGCCAGTATTTTCGCCTGTTCCTCTAGTGTTTACTTCCTTCTTTGTTCTAATGTTTTACTTTAAGCTTCATAACATGCCAGCAACCCTACCTGTGATGAATCATAACACTGTTGCTATGCTCTCCCTGCCGTACATATTTGCAATGACAGATAAAAAGTTCCCAACACAGAAACACACAGAATTACCAGCAAGTGCACTTTTCTATAGCTTTTAACATAGTGCTTAAGTTTAATTTTAAAAGGTAATGGCAAAGCTGTTGCTTACCGAAAGAGCCTGAGGAATCTCTATGTCAAAATACTCAGCTGATGCACCTTTGAATACTCTTCACACTGTTTTTCTTGTGCATTCCCTACTGTGATAAAGTTATGTTGTCATGGTAACAGAATTTGTGCTGTTACTTCTCAAAAAATACTGCTTTGTTAAAAAATAATGACTTGTACAAACATCTGAACTGCAGTATCTTGTGAGAAAGTTTTATAACACAGGCAGAAATGCTGTGTGTTTACCCTCAATGACTGATTTAAATTTGCCTTGTAGAGAAATACAAGAAGTCAGGATAACAACTTACATTTCCTTTGGCAACAAAATGGGAGACCCTCTTCTTTTGACCGGGAAAGAGAGTGGTTAAAGTGCTCTCTGTGCTTTTCTCCTCCTCTGAATCCCTAGCAGGCTAAAAGAGAGCATAACTTGACACTTTGAATCAGTCCAACAAAGAGATCATTGATAAATATGATTCTAAAAAAAAAAAAAAAAGAATGTGCTGAATGAAACAGTACGTCAAGGAAGAAACAGCCGTACCTGTTTAGCATGCCTTCCCTTGTCCTCCCTCTTCACGACCTTTGATTCATTGAAGATCCGCAAACATTCCTCCATGGGATCGGAGTCAAAGTCCAGATCATCCTGAAAACTGGATAAGTCGATTCCAACACCATCGACTTCGTCCTTACCTGCCCCTTTGCCCTCCACACTGCAGTCATCCTCATCGTCGGAGGAAGACGGAGTCAGCTCTGACGCTTTCCTCTTGTTCAGACGTCCCCTCTTCAAAGCATCAGCCGATTTTCTTACTAGTAGTTCTTCAGACTCCTCATCATCATCGTCTACCTCTATCGGTTCTGCCTCCTCTGGGCTTTCATCACCAAACAAATCGGCGTGGCTGAGACTCAGACTCCGTTGTTTGTCCTCAAGTCTTTTCCCATTTGATGAGTTGATGCTTTGCTTTACCTTCTCTTTACTGTTTGCAGAACTGCTTTTACTGTTACTACTACTGCTCACACTACCAGAACTGCTTTTACTACTTTTCTTTATGTCCTTTTCTCTTTTACTGCTATCAAGTTTACCATTTTTGTGTTGGCGTTCCTTACTCTTGCTAAGGTTCTCCTCCTTGTCTGATATTTTAAGTTTCTTGCTTTCCCTTGCACCATTTTCTGCATCTCTGTCACGCTTGCTTGAGTCAGTTTTTACTTTTTCCACAGCTTTGATCTTACAATCACTTCTCTTTCCATCTTTGCTTTGACTCTGAATTTTATCAGATGTCTTATTTTTTGCTGTGTTTTTCCTATCATCTCTTTTTCCATGACTTTTGTTCTCCTTCTTTGCAGAATCCTGGTGCGAGTTCTTTACTGATCCTTTGTCTCTACTGCAGCTGCTACTACTCTTACTACCAGCTGGTTTGTTTACTTCCTTTTCAAGTTTATGCACTTTCTCAGATTTGCCACTTTTCTCGTAACTAGCTCGATTATCCACCTTCTTTTTCTCTAGGCTGTCCTTTCGTTTAATATCTTCTTGGATGTCTGAGTCCCCTGCCAAGTCCTTGTTGATCTGTGTCAGTGTGTTTAGCATACTGTCATTTCTCTCTTTCCTTTCCTTCCCCACAGAGTCCCAAAGTGACCCACTGTTGCCTTTTCTCTGCTGGACATTACTAAGAGATGTGGGTCGATACTCTGTGCCAGAGCTCTCCCCATCAGAGTCAGAGACAGTGTACTTTTTCGAGTCTACACTCTGCTGCCGTGATTTCTTAACAGCTGAAAAACAATTCTCATCTGACATGTCTGATCCTGGTAATTTGTGTGTCTTCCTTCCGTCCGTCTTCACAGTTTCTGCACCCTGGTCCCTCTTGCTTTTCACTGCGATTCCTGCCGAGTAGTTGGACAGCGGGTCGTACTCCATATCTGTAGAAGGTCTTGAATTGTCCACAGTGTATTTACACTTGGAGGAAGATGTGCTGTTGGAGTACTTTGGACTAGGAGGAGGAGAAGGGAGTTGGTGCGCATGTGTCCGAGATGAAGGCTTTTTTACTGAAGTAGGAACATATTCCATAGAGTTACCATTGTTTCCCTGGGGGCCTGAATCTAAGGTATACTTGCTGCAGCCAGGGGTTGGATTATAACCTTCTGATGTCATCTGATAACTCCCAGGGTCATAGGCCATGTGTGAAGATGGTGTCTTGCTTTTGACAGCATCAGATAAAGACAAATTTGCACTCTCGCTGGGATCATACGGTTCATCCCCAATTCGTGACAGTTTCCTTTTCTCCCTCTCCACCTCGCTGCGGACCTCCTCGATGGCCCTGTTGACCATCTCCAGAGCACCGCTGAGGTCCCCTGAGGCAGCCGGCTTTCCATTCTGCTGCTCCTGGGGTCTCACAACCTCTGGGTTGAAGGGATCATAACCTTGTTCTGAAAGGTCGCAAGACAAGCAGTCTTTATGTATCATCAATAAATAATAAAAAAATAACAATGCTGATATTATAAAGCAGATTGGGCACCTGCCATGATGTTGACACGCATATAACAAAAGTTTTTTTTTTGTCACTATGAAATTAAAATTCAGTCTCTCTTCTGCTTTAAGTCTGATTCATTCAGTCACTCAATTTTGGCCCTAGAGTTAAGTACTTAATGGCTCTACTTATCCAAACAGATACATATAGTGAGGCAGTTATAAAAAGAAGACATTTTGGAAAATGAGAATCAATGACAGCAGACTTCTTAAGTTTAACAATTGTGATCAGTACTGAGAGTAAAAGTAGGAACAGTGTATCCCTACTTTACACCACATCTCAATAACAACATCAGAGGAAATATTAACTAAAGAGAGTGGAATACATAAAATAAAACATTTTAAAATAGATACAATAATTATAACACAATAACAAGCTCATATGTGAACATGATAAGAAGTCCACTTGTGAAAGCTGGTCAACATTGAGAGTCAAGCATGACAAGTGAATTTATTATTCTTCAAGGTAAACATGCTTGGCAGAACAACTACTGGCCACAGGATAGTCATACTTTACTGATTTTGTATTATAAGCTGTATTACACTTTGTTTTGCTGCTTCAAATGCAGTAACTGTATATCATGGTGCTATGAGTGAGTGCTGCAGACACAAGACACTTGTACACTCTGTTGCCTGTCTTTTTGCTATGCCTGAGGTGCACTTTTTTTGGGACCATTTACTTTTCAATTTACGTATCAAGTACCATCTTTTTGTTTTGTTTTCTCCTTAATCATATACTCATATTCGTATAACATGAAGTTTTTCCCCAACCCCAGAAGTCCTGTTATTCTGGTAACGTTATTTTGACACTACTTTACACTCTATTAAGTTAATCTCGTTCTCCCAAGCTATACTAAAACATTTAGCAATGGGAATAAAAGTGATAAAAAAGCATCAAGTGTAGGTATTTGTACAGCGCAGCTAACGGTGACTGAAGACCCTCTGAACCGTAAAAACGGTTCGACACATCTTCACCACTGTGGTCCAGTCCACGCGCAAAACGTTACTGGCTAACGTCACCGACTCTGCGAACTGAGACGTAACAGCATTTAAGTCATTTCTGAAATTAACAAAACAGTACTTAGCACCTTTTTGTGTGGAGGGAAGGTCTCTTTGCTTTTTAACATCTGGTGGTGCTCCGTAGGACGGCCGTCTCTGCTGGTTGTGCCTGAAGTGACAGTACGGTCTGTTGCACCCATTTTTGCTGCCTTTGCCCTCGCTGTATTCCGTGTAAAACGGACAGTCAATCCCTCGGAAGAAGCCGGTGGATCTTAGCATTATCTCTGTATGATGTTATCATGCCCGCATGAACACGCTCATCCGTTTAACTGCGTAGTTTTTTGTCGTACTGCAAAGGCTTGTAGGAGCGACGGAACAATAACAACGTCCCTACGGCGACATATTGGATTGGTCGGGAGGGTGAAATCTCGCGTGAATTCACACGTGTCGCTCTTCTTGACGTCAGAGGAGCTAGAGGATGGTGAACGAGGAAATACCAAAAACCCATGCTCCCAAACATCTCATATAAACCAAAGGAAAGAGGCTATGGTTTATTTTCCACAGAAAAATCTCTGAACGTAAGGTTAGTGAGGTGGATATTTTTTAATCATAAGCCATGAGTTCCTGGTGATTTAAGTACTTTATTCAGTTTGTTTTCTCCGTTTGTTGGCCGTCTATAACTTCAAACTGATTGGTGTCAATTTTATTTGTAGAAACACTGAACACTGATGCGTGCTCCTCATCTCAAAGCTGTGCTTTGAGGGCCCGCTTTGCAAAATAAGTGAGACAAGTGTTTTAAATTTTATTTCACAGGGATCCAGCGAAGATTATCTTTAAGTCACCGGTCAACCTGCCTGGATCTGGAAGGGAAAATGCGCCATGTGTGTAATTAATTTAATGTCATTTTTCAGAGGAACAGTTAACGTTAGTCATTTTGGGCAAATGTTCTTATTTGCCCTTTTAAACTAAGAATAGCACCATGACCACGCTCACGTTTCGTGCTTTATAGAGGAAGCAAAATTAGATTACGAAATGCTATTTTCCAAAAATTTTGAATTACCTCAAATATCACACGGGTCGATCAATTAATCTGTGTATTCACGTATGCCTGAGCATATGCTGACATGGACAAAAGTAACATTTTGAAATGCTTCAGTTTTATATAAGCGAATCTACAGCTCAAAGAGTCAGGCTACTAAAGGTAAGTGTGTAAACAGGAAATGAAAAAAATCAGCAAAAATTAATATATCTCAGTTCTATTCTGTGTATGCGGAAGAAAAACATTCAACTCAAGTTATTTCCTAAGTTATTACCGTAATCGGAATCTGTTTTACATTGTTATCAACTATGAAAATCGAAGACGTCCTAACAGGAAGCAAAACATAAGTTAAACATTAAACCTTTTAACATGTTGCTTGATACCTACCTCAAGCTCCTCTCCCAAACTTCAGCCCCCCACATGCTCAGGCCTTTTGTGCTCTCCAAGCAATCACGTGACCCAGTCCCAATCCTCACCCATCTCAGGTGCGCTTGACAGGTAATCAGTGACATATTGCTTTTGTTTTTAGTAGTCAACTCCATCCACTGCTTAAGCCACAGAGACCTTTGATGTTAGAACTTGTCTTCAGTCACTTGAATAAACCTCATAATCCAATGTTTTCAGTTTAATGGAGAAATCATTTTTACACAAAGAACAATTTCTAAAGGGTAGGTCAAACACTACTTGTCTCAACTTTTTTATATAGCTTTAAAACAAGAAATGTCTAAATTTGTCTCAACTATAACTGTTTGCTCCTTTGGTTTATTTTGTTTACTTTATGAATTCTTTTTCTACATTAATTTACTTTTCACATTGTTATCATTACTTATGCTTGAGTTTAAAAAGCTTTGCTTCAATAGCAGAAATTCTGTCAGCAGGTGAAATATATTTTTTCAAATGTATCTACAGAGAAATTTTCTCATTCAAAGCTGGGCACTAATATTTTAACTGTTTTTTTAATAAATATTCCTGACATTGAAATTAAATTGTTATGAAATAGCTTGAAAAACTTGCCTGTAGAAAATTTAGTATTTGATTTGTGGAGTCTTCAAAAGATTGAAAAGACCTACATGTTTGGCTTAATGTTTGACAGACGAAGGCTCAGGTTCGAATGCAGAAGCAGTTGACGAATAAAAAAAAATACTGAAATCAATAAATTGAAACACTGCCCAAAAGAACAGGTGGTAATAATAAACTGACTGATTTCGGTTAGGGTCCTGGTTTCGTGCATACAGGCTTTTACCTTAATGTTATAGGTAAAACCTGTGCTTTTACTACTTGGAGTGGCCAAAATCTGCTGTGAGAAGAAACCTTTTACAGACATCTTTTTATACTTTTTATACTTACTTACTTTTATACTTACTTTTTTACTTTTTTATACTAAAATTAACAACAGTGAAGCAATAGCTGCAATGCCTCATCAATACTTCTTATTCTTACCCTTTATGAACAAGGATTAGGACCAGATGGTAAGATATCACAATTATTAAATTATTTGTCCAGGTGAGTTTACAGAAACATGTCTGCAGAGTTAGAGAGAAAAAAAACACATCCTCTAAGACAATTAAGCTCTCTGCTCATCTCAGACTGTTGCTTCAAAAATTATGGTCAAATTGAACTTGTCCATGTTAGATTCTACTACAATTATTTGTGTCAAGTATAACTGTTTGTTTCCTTAAAAATGTGCTTACTTTGCTGTTTTCTTATCAATAAACATACCTTGTCATCAGTATCACATTAACTCTTTTGGATCAGGATACAATTTTAAAATGATCTAAATAACTTGGTTTAGCACTTCTGTTAGTCTGTTAGTACACATGGAGTTTAGAGATGATTAGATCATAAAACAATACCATGAGCCAAATTATAGAGGAATAATTCTGGTTACATTGAACAATAAGTCAGAAAAAGTTCCAATGCTCTAAATGACTCTCTTCATGTACTTAGTGCTGAAAAAGAATGGACTTGATCTCGCCTGAAACTCTTGAATCCCATGACTTCATATCTCATGATCTGTCCCTCACAGAGACAGACACAGAAGGTTAATTTGTTGCTCCCTTTATGTAATGTTTTAGGTTATCAAGCAATTTACTTATTAAAAGTACCCATAACACACTGTAAAAAAATGTAATAATAAGTAATAAGTACTCGTTCTGCAGGAAAATGGTCCCTGTCAGTGTTTTACTATAATAAACAATGTTTTGGTATAAATATTACTGCTGCGTAAACATATATGTTAAATTACTCTATTATTAGGAAAATGTATGTCCAAAATCACCAGATTTGGAGATTCATTATTGTTTCTGGACTAGAAGATTACGAAAAAAAGGCCAGAAACTAGGTAGTCAGATAAACTGTTTGGTGCATAAAGTATATTTGCCTCAGAGATGTAGTGGAGCAGAATTTTTTTAGTTGCATACAATACAAATACTCAGGTAAGTATTCACAAGTATTCAAAGTATACCTACTTAGTTACAATCTTTCTGCTGCATTTGTTTTTTTAAATCTATCTTATGTTGTTTTGTTTATATGTGTCAGTATGTTTTTATCGACTTGTTTTAATAAAGGGAAGGACTCTTTATAAGCCTCACTTGTATAGTTAATATTTTTTCTAAGTGTACTATTTCACACAACCTTGTGCAGTAAATAACCTAATCTGTATTACATTTTGTCACAGATCATAACTACATGGTACCAAGAAATAAAGCCATTCACAGACATGCATTGGTGAGAACTCTCCACTAGATGGAGACAAATACCTTTGAAGTCTCTCCTCAATCACACATTCTCTGGAGATTATACAGAAACACTGCACTGTTGCATCATTCAATTTCCTGAAGTCCTGTGACGTTGGTGTTGCTAAAATTATGCAGTTGGTTATGTTTTGCTTTTGAATTTTTTCCTTTATTTCTGTATTAAGTTAAGCAAATTTAAATTTAAGGGTAAGAATGGAGACATGACGGCAAAGCATTCATGTGATCAGGTATAAATTTCTATATTAATTGTAGAGCTGAAACAGACAACCCTCAGATACCAAGTACTGATGTAATACGAATGTTTTATTATGTCATTTAAAGTAGAACTGGACAATCTTTGTTTCAAGCTTTGATTAAACATAAAACGTGAAAATAAAACCTTCTGAAAGAATTTCTTACTTTTTTTGCATTACTCCTACACTAAACAGGGATTTGAGTAATTACCTAAAACATGACATGTCATAAGCAACTATAAAACTGACACGTCATTGTAGTCCTAATTGACAAGTAATCAAGCTTGTGCTGTGTGTTAATTGTGTTAATAGTTCTGTTATTTGTGCTGATAGCTATAGTGGATTGTTCTTGTAATTTTCATTTGTCTTGTTGCTCTTTCACTTAAACATCTACCTTTGACCAAACCCAGCTTATGTTTGTGTAGTTTAAATAACACCAGTATTACTTCTTCAGACATATTCTAGTCTATGTCACTGGTTGTAGCCACAGGATAGCGTCCTGATTTATAGCAGGGTTGAAATGATATACCGGTGTTTCGCAAATTCAGCAGAAGTCATTTCGTATTTCCAGGGAGATTACAGTTTGGCACGCGGAGCTGCAGCTCTTGCAGTAGGTTGCATCAGTCTCGTCAGATCAGGCATGTCTGGCTTTGAAGAGCAGCCACCATAGCAACTCTCAGCATGACTAACGTAAGGTGAAACCACAGTCACATTTTGGTGTGTGCGACGAGACAACTGAGCTCATATTTACCAACAGCCAAGGACATATGTGACATAGCCAGCTCAGATAGCAGGGAGTGTTACTGATAAAAGGATTTACAGCACTGAATCAGATGAAATGGCCTCAGCCTTGGCCAGAAGATAAGACTGCTGGTTAATATGAAACTAGAGATATGGGCAAGAGCAGAAGTCAGAGAAAGTACAGATGTTTTCACTTTTAGACCCCGGTTTAAAGCAAAACACACCAGACAGGAAAATGTGTAGGTTCAAAGTATTTTATTGCTTTTTTTTTTAGAAAAACAATACAAAATTCTGTAGCAACTGGTAGGTGTTGCCTTGAGTGAACTGCAATCATTCACATGGTACAGTAAAGTGCTTTATTTTAAATCAAAATATTTTTTGTACTTGAAGGATGTTTTTGTTTCTGATTTCTTCCCATGAACACAATGGACTTTGGGGTCATTCAGACAGTGTTAATATCAGGTGTCATTTCTCAAAAAGAAATAAGGAAAAAAAATTGAGGACTTATCAATTTAGACAGAACAACCCCACACCATGTCTATGTCCATGAAATGAACTATTTAGAAAATATATGATCAATGTTGCTGGATTGTAAATGATTTTGCCTGTGGGCTACATTCAAAGTTGTGGGGAGGGTTCATGGACTGTCCATTTGAATGACTGGATTTTAACACTTCCTTACTTCAATATGACTTACAATATAAAAATTGAGAAGCTTAAGGATATAATTTTGTCCCCTTTCCCCCAATAAAAGGCAGTCAAAAAAGCTACTGCCATTAGACAAAAGTAGAAATGGTCATGACCAAGAAAACTCTTATACCATTAATAATATTACAGAGTATGGCCAAAGTCTGTGCGTTTCTGAGTATCCAACCCTATCAAAAAGTAGGGACTTACTTGTCTGATGCTCAAAAGGGAGAAAAAGGCAGAATACTGAACTATAATGGTTATTTCGAAACCCCAAGATTGCCTTGATCATCAGCTTAATGCTTTGAGATTACTGATAGCAAAGTAGTTTCTGAAATAGAGAGAAACAGCTGCATAAACGAATTCAAGTAAGTCTTATTATAAGACATAATATCCCATAACTATGCATCTGTAGAAAGGTATTTTAGAACTGTTACAGTGTCCTATCATCAGCATAATGACACCAAGTGAGCCATTACCAGAGTACCGTCACTGCAGTGCTGGCAACAGGACATGGACAATCAGAAGTCCCCACTTCTCACTGCTAGGTGATGGATTACATGTTCAGTATCATGACTTGAACCCTCTTTGGTGAAATGGCTACAGTGTTGTGAGACCTCATCACCAGTCCATTACCTGTCAGTTTCAAAATGAGCTTAATGAACTTAATCTGAACAAAAAGAAAAAAAGAAAAAAAAAAGATTGCCAACTTTTACACATAAAAAAACTTAAACTTAAAAACTCGCCTTCACTGGGCATGAACGCTCCAGATCAACAAAACTCTTTCCTTCTCACCTCATACACCACATATTCTGAACTTTTAAAAACACAAAACATTAAAAAAAAAAAAAACTTCAAGAAAAACATCCTGTGTTTTACCTGAACTGAACAGCACCTGCATGAGAATTGCCATATAGAAAATAAAAGCTTATTAACAGCCATAAAAAAGGGGGAAAAAAAATCAGTGTGGCACATTGACGCGGAGTTTTCAAACATGAAAAAAAGTAAACTTAATACAGCTACACATCCATGGAAGACTTTTTTTGTTGTTTTCTTTTTGTGGAATGTTTTTCCTTTTTTTAATGTTTCTTTTTTTTTTGAAAAATCTTATCTGCCTCTTATTTGAAAGGGGTGTCTAATCAAAAACAGACAATGGTGAACCCTTAAAGAAAAAGATGGTCAAAATAACTGTGTTTAATCATATGACGCTTGGGTCACATTGGCAGAAATGTGCTTCTCAAACCCCTAATAGGAGTGCCAACTTTAACTGCCAAAATATCCAGGATTAGATCTAATGTATAATTAGATTTTTAGACCAAAAAAAAAAAAATACAAGTTCTGGTTGTAGCAAGGGGACATTTCATGAATTCTTTACAATGAAAGTAACTGACCCAGTTACACCTGCCTAGCTGTTTAACCTTAGCTTGTACGAACATATCAGATATATTTCAGAGTTAACTCAGAAGTCCTATTTTGGGGTGGCCCTGTTTCTTAACCAAGTGCAATAGTTAAATTCAATACTATCAGACTTGCCTAAAGGTCACAAACACTGAAATTTAGCATATATGTTCATAAAATAAACTGTATGAAATGGTGCAACAGTAAATAATGGCGGGCTGGGTACAGACAAACATTCTTTGCTCTAGGAGCAATAAGTGCATGGCCATCAAGCTAGATGAGTGTATGTTTTATCTCAGATATTTACACAAGAGGCTCAGTGTTGAGTAAATTCTTAAATGTGGACCAAAAAAAAAAAAAAGTTAAAGTCCCCAGCCACATAATGGACTGCACCAGGCACGGACAGCATTGGCTTACAGCCCTTTCAACCCCCTATACTGAATCCCTTCAGAACAGGAACAGGAACAGCCTTCATCTTGGCATATTGCATAAGCTTGTACGTATCTGCAGATGGGCCATTCATGCATATACATACAAACAAAAAGAACATTCCAGATAACTTAATTCACAGTGGATCCAGTTGTAACGTGGGAGCAGCACAACAGGTTGTCCTTTGGTGTCTGAGCTTAGTTTCGAAGATAAGTGTTCTGTTTTCTTCTGAACTGAGTTTTATGAAAAAATGAACATAACTTAGAAAATACTTAAACAACTCCCTCCCTGAAAAAAAAAAAATTAATTGGCCCTCCTCCCAAACCCTGACCTGCACCTTTGTGTTTGTTTGCTGCTATGCAGGCCCTGGGCTGATGTGCTTCAGAAGTGCTGCAGAAGGGCAGAAGGCATTTAGAGAAAGGGCTGCAAGCAGCATCTCCCTTTACAGCTAGGCAAGAAAGCCTGAATGGCAGAGATACCAAGGCCAGCTAGAGTCAGGGAGAGGGGCCAGAATTGGTCAGGGAGGGGGTTCAGGGCAGTCTACGATCTGGACTTGAATCTTAACGGAAGGTCAGAGGTCAGGGTTGGCAAGTTCAGGCACAATCTCCCACAATAACAAGAGGGGCCAAGAGCTGACGAAGCTCTGCAGCAGAGACGGGCCCTCCCTTGGGCTGGCTGCTCCGCTGCCTTCGCCTGGCCAGCTTGGAGTTGGAAGGAGAGAGGCGCAGTGAAGAGCCAGTAGCGGTAACAACAAACGGGACTTCCTGCTGCTGCTGGTCTTCCATGCCATCCTGTTCGGCCAGCTGGCGATTCACAGCCATGGCTTTGTCAGCAAAGAAAGTCAGATCCCTGGCATTGCTGGTTCTGATGGACAAAATCAGAGTCAGTCATTAATAAATTAAACATGAGTTGCAAATATATCAGACTACTGTTACCAAAGAAATGCAGTCTGTTGCCATATCTCTAACATACACTCACCTTTGATGCAAGATGGATGTCGGCAGAGTATCAGATGCACCCTGAATAAAATTTAAATAAAGTTAATTAATTGGAGACCTCAACATTAACTTTAACATAAACAAATTTCCTCAAAGACCTGCAGAAGAGGCTTGATGATGTTAAGGCTTACCCCCTGCACCCAAGGGTGCTGCAGCACCTGGCTGGCACTCAGGCGGTTTTTGGCGTCCCGAACAAGAAGTTTGGATATTAGGTCTTTGGCACTTGAGGAGATGTGAGCCCAGTCTTTCTCTGGAAACTCGTACTTTCCTTCCTGAATACTCTCAAACAAAGTGTTCTGAAAGTGTAAATAAAAAAATAATAACCATTAGATACCCTGAGCTGAACAGAGAATTTTTTTTTAATTTAACTGATGTTTTGTACAAATTATAAAAAAGTGCTGAGTGAAAAGTGTCAAATTCTTACCTGGCAGGTGTGGCAGGGTTCCCCTAATTCCCAGCCACAGTCACCACCACAGCGGCCTACAAAGGGTGGGTAGCCGCTTAGCATGATGTAGAGGATGACTCCAAGGCTCCACAGGTCACAGCGTTTGTCATAAATTGTGGCCTCCTCACTGAAGGCCTCAACCACCTCAGGTGCCATGTACTCTGCTGAGCCACACTGTTAAACAAAGAGGAAACAAAAAAAGGAAAAAAAAAAGTCAGCCAAAAGGATCACAGAAAACAGAAACTAAATCAGAAAAGAGTAAAGAGGGACGGACAAGCCTCTCTTGGTTGCAGCCCACATTCCTTTGCTCAGCTGATACCTCGTGGTCAGAAGTGTTAAAGATTGGGGCCCACTCTTGGGCTATGTGGATGGGGGAGGTTGCCTATATGACAGTCACATGCTTATGTGCAGTAATAGACTCAACAACTTGAAACTGTAAAGCTGAATAGCAATACAGCCTTTCTCAGTGTCTTAAGGACACCCAAGTAGGAACATTGTGTACAATTACAGATCAAGGGTAGATTCATACTGTAATGAAGCAGGTTAATGTGGGTAGGCAGCAGAAGTGAGTCACTGCTTTGACCATCCAGCTGTATACAAGCCAGGCAGAATGGGCTGAGGTCAATGATAGGCTCTGCTCTGACGGTGCCTTGTTATGTAGTCAAGAAGAAATTAGGCCAAACACTGAGCAGAGAAAAGAGGATTGGTTGTCCTGCAGAGCCAGACTGGGCTGAGCCATTGCCAGTTACATAACTTAGAAACACAAACACCAGATGCCTTTTAATACTATAAGAACAGAAAAGAAGAGCAGGTCGCTAGTTCAGCGGGACACATAGATTTTTGTGGAAAAGCACTTCATTGCTGCCTCATTCAATCAACTTGAAAGAAAGTCTCAATTTTTTATATTCTTAGAGGTTTCAAATATAGTCACAACTGGTATTAATTCTAACAACCTGCTCTAAGAATACAAGTTAATCCGTCCTTTGCGCAATCAGTTATTTTCAAAACGATAGCCCACAGCCAAACATGTAATCATCTATTTACGCATTTGTCCCCACTAAGATCTGCATCCTGGCAAACTCCTCTGGCCTATATCCTTCCATCTGTGAGCGAGCATGTTTACATTGAGCAGGAATCTATTGTGTCCCAGTACCATATCCCAGCTGTCTCCTAACTCCTCCTCCAGTCTGCTGCAGCCTTATGTAATGAAATTCACTGCACAGGAATCTCAACACAGACAAAGCTGCTTCTGTCAAAGAGAAAACCCCAACCCCCACATTTCCACCAACATCATCACGTCTGGGGTAAGTGCCTTTACAGTCAAGTCCCAAGGATTGAGGCCAAATGCAGCTACCACAAAAATAAAAAGACAAGAGGATACTTTTGCCTACAAAGGTGCCTTAACATTGAAAGGGAATGTACTATCAAAAAACAGCTATTGAAGCTTATCTTGTTTTAAAGCCCACCAAGTACACTGCCAAATACACTTACATTACATTTCCATGCCTTCCGGCAAGAACCTTGTACATATCTGACCTTAACTTTTCAGGAATTTTAAAACAAAAAACAAACAGACAAAAAAACAAAAAAAATGTTTTAAAAGTAATAAGGAACTGCCTCATCAAAGTTTGTATTGGGTCTTTATATAAGGTCAAAAACTTGCATGTGGATGTAACACAAAGACAGGTGACCAACAGACTTGATTTCTGAAATAATAAAAAAATGTCAAAATGCCAAAATATGAGGTTTCTGCATGACAATGACAAGTTGTTCTTCCTGAGCTTCTGTTGTAAACACCTGCTCAACTTGCATCAGTCACATCCTCCTCAAACTTTCCCGTAAGCTACAGATAGCTGATAATCAGCTGCTGTTACGGCAGGCTTTATTGGTATCGCAATGGGGCTTTCCTGTAACCATGTGACTAGTCAGACCATATTAACACCACTGATAACACACACCTCTGCTGTTCGTAAATTACAGGATTATATGAAGAGGCTTACAATAAGAGGACCTTTTCTTCTGCCATGCAGATGCATCTGCATCCGAAACAAGAACCAGTAACATAGACCTTTCTTGATTTTTTTTTTTTGTGTTCTTTCAGTGTGAATACAGAATCCAGTGTGTTCATTTTGTGTTCTCTGTGTTACTCCCAGATCCTAACTACTGCACATGAGCACTGACATTTAAACATGTCATGTAGAGCAGACAGGCAGCCGCATGTGATGATATCTTTGTAACTAAACTTAGCCTTTTCCTAGAAAGGTCCCTATCCTCTATCTATCCTCCCCTATCCTCCCTATCCTCCCTGTCCCTGTGTTTTAGTTGTTCTAGCTTGTCCTACAACATCCATATACACAAACATCTACAGTAAACCTTTCTGTTGCTTTACAAGCATTCAGTAGGATCAGGAAATTAAGCAATAAATGCAAAACCACATTACAATGTCTAACAGCAACTGCAGGAATGTGGGTACGGTGGGGACAGGATGAGAGTGCCAATAGTGAAATGAAAATCAGATAACATTGTTCCTGTGATCAAGGCAAAGAAAACAAGCCAGAGCGCATGAGCAGACTGGGTGTTTGCAACTCCCAGTCACCCTCCCCCTCCCACTGGTCTAGCCAATCACATCTCAGTTGCTAGGTATACGGGCAAAGACTAAAATTTCTAGAACAAGCCTTATGCACAGCCTTTGTATAAAGAACAAAAGGAAAGCGCAGACCAACAGAAGCATGGTGGGGGCCAGTAGGTGGAGACTAAGCAGAAAGAGAGGTGGATGTTTTTCTCATACCACTGAGAGAAAAGGGAAATGAGAGTTTTTGCGTTCTGGTTTTATTGAACTTGTTCATACCACAGGGCATAGCTTTGAAAAAGTCACAATCTGTTTCCTGCAGCTGTATTACACTTATTATAATGTCTTGCTCACAGGCACCAGCTTCTCTTCCATTGAAACCTTTACAACAGATTAAGTCTTGCAGTTATGTAGAAAACAAAACTTGAACTAAGAACAACAAAACTTGATCTAAGGCCGTGTAAAATGACAAGAACAGAAAAACTAATCATTTCAACCCATTGCACCAAACACACACAAGCCTACAACATTGAAGTCCATGTAGACTAAACACGAGGCGCCTAATGGCCCCACAACAATCTCCCCTTCAAATTGTCCAGGGATGGGCTCTCTATCCATTAGTTCTTCAAAAGAAATATAAAGTTACACTGCAGAAAACCCCCCACCCACCCACACATTCCTACAGGCTAAACTATCCTTCACCTGCTCTGGTCCATCTATCCAACCCCCCCAGACAACCACTAGACAGAGTATGTGTTGACACAAGTAAAAAGCTTGCCAGTTCTTCGTTATGATTACTCTTTGAGGTTGCAAGGGTCCTTTTTTTTGGTACTCGGAGCTTTTGTGTTTTGACGACAGCAGGAGGGTTGAACAATCATAACCCTCCAAAACTCATCGGCCTTAATATTTGCAATTGATAAGTGACAGGATTTGGACGTCAAACAGAGGGATATCAAATGTTTAGCATGCTAAGGGAAAACAAGCGCTGCCAGCTAGGGACTTTCAGGAAACAAGCCATGCCATTTCAGAGAAACCACCCATAACTAAACTACCTTAATCTCAAAACACAACATTTTCTCTCTACCAATAAGCAAGCTGGTCTAAAATTAACACCGCCGAGGATTGCCCAATAAGAAACCAGCCAGTTGAACTTAATAAAAGACATTATATTTCAGTTTGAAAGCATCTTTATCCACAAAAATGTGACTGAAACTGTATGATGGATCAATCTCTTCATTCTTTTAATTGTTGTACCAGCATACTGCTCACATGTTTTTCAATTCACCTTTCCCCTAGCACTGTCCAATTCCCATGTATAAAATGGTTTAAACTGTTAAGTGGGCAAGACAATTTAAAGAGCAGGGAGACTTACAGGGGTGAGAAGCTCAGGGGTGGAGATGGGGGAACTATCGCTGTTCAGTTTTATCCCACTGCCCAAGTCAAAGTCACAGATCTTGACTGGAGAAATCTAAAAGAGATAAAAAATAAAAATCATTAAAATTAATCTGCATTTTTTGATTTCATACATATTATTTGTGTTGAATATCTAATTGTGGGACTAGTGATCATTATCAAGGTTCATATCATCATCTTAGAAAAAACTTAGCATACTTATTACATTATTAGTTGCCCTTTAAACTGACTGCACTCAAACATGTATGCAGTAAACTCACTTTGTCTGCACTCTCACAGAGAATGTTTTCAGGTTTCAGATCTCTATGTGCCATTCCTAGAAGCGAAAAGAAAAAAAAATGCAATTAGTCATCCCACTGTTAATATGACTTGCCGACTACCTGGGAATCAAAGAAAATGCATTTTTTTGCATTTTATCAACTAAAACAATGAGAAGGCCATTTTGCAACAGTTCCTACAAATATGAAATTAAAATGAGCAATTAAACACCTTGACCAACAATGAGTATGCTCACTGTTAGCTGTTGTAAAGTACAGTTTCAATTCCCAACTTCTGTGCATTAATTCATTCATAGCAGGCATACCCCTGAGGCTGTTGTTACTTTCTCAGTTTATCATGTGAAATAAATCTACTAAACATTTTGTACAATTGATCTCACCCTTGTTATGCAGGAAATCTAGAGCACTGGCAATGTCCTGCACAACAACACTGGCTTCCTGTTCACTGAAGTGGCGTCTTTTGTGAATGTGGGCCAGGATTGACCCTGAAAGATGGAAAAACTTATATCAGCTCTGTTTACAAGAAAAAAATCACAGTATGTACACAGATACAGAAAACTGGCTGCATACTAAAAACTGTGCACAGGCATTACAGAAATGCTTAAAAATACACAGAAAGGTCTAATGCATCCTGCAGCAGCATCAACTCACTTACCTCCTCTAAGCTTTTCAAATACCAGGTAGAATTTGTCTTCCTCTTCAAAAAACTCCACCAGCTCCAGGATGTTGCTTTAGAAAAGAAAGGTACTATTAGCCAGTGATAAAAAAGTCATTTAGTACCCGCTTTCACATTTTTTGCAATGAAATAATAGCTCTAAAGGTCCTCAACAGAGCAAGATTAAGCACAGATCGGCCAGTCTTTATGTTCATCAGGTGGCTTAACTTTAGTGTGTAGGGACAGAAGAATATTACCTGTGGCCCTGGCACTGATAGAGCATCTCAACCTCACGGAAGACACGGCTTCGGCTGTGACCTGGTCTTTTCTCAATGATCTGAAACAGAATACTAAGTTTTAGTCATACTGTCTAAAAACAGCCCTCTAAATAAATAAGACTGACTTAAATATTTTCAACAACAATAAAAAGAAGAACAATTCTGAGTGTGCCCGGCTGGAACTACTAAAGACTTAACCTATATGGGACAGTTAATATCCAGGTTAAGGTGACCCCCTCACAATGCACCACAAAACCCCACTTATGGCTGAGTTTACTGTAGACCAGGCAGTATATTCAAGATTTCATATTCCATATTAAGAGCCCTATAGCTGGTTTCCTTCCAGACATGCATTTTCCCTATGTTTTTTTTTACCTCTCCCACCCTGTGACACAGTTGCAAACTTAGTTTAACCTACTTTCAGTGCAGCATACCATACTAGAGACAGAGTATAATCAGAATGAACAAGTCACAGTAGCTTTATATTTAGACTTCGTGTGTGACCTATATTTAAATCTTAGGTGCTCCTGAGGAGCCATAAGCATTCATTTGAAATATCCCATGAGCTAATCCAAAGCTGTTGATGATAACAACAAAAAATTCTCTCTAAATATAACTTTGTTCTGCCAGGGACTAAACCACAGAGGGGCCACCAGCTGCACAATGCCCTGCCAAGAGAGACATAAAGACAGACTGCTGACACTAAAGCAAAAGGCCTGAATTTTCCAGCCCTGGTTAGTTATTGTCTGCTTGGGAGGCTGTGCATGTTTCTCTTCCTGGTAGCTGGATTACAGCTGCTATTGAAGCCCAGTGGGGCCAGAGTTGCAGTGTGTGACTAGGATTACTGCACAGACAAGAGGCCTGCGAGCAGTCCAAAGCCTTTGCACTGTTCCAGTCTGAGTCAGCAACACAAACAGCCCCCGATCAGCTCACTTTCTCCTGATCACAACACAAACCTCCCAATCTGATAATGACGTGTAGATAAAAAAGAAACTGCAAAATATAGTTCATAAATGGCAATCAAAATGAGATGCTAGAATAATTATAGCTTATCAAAATCAAAGATCAGAATCACAACACAACCTCACCAACTCACACTGCAGGTTCAAACATTAACCCAGGGTTGCAAAATAATACTATTAAAGGAGAAGGATTTTGTTGGGAAACAAGAGCTTTGAATAGGCATGTACTGCAGAGCCCTCTGCTTGTCCTTGGTGCTTTAAGGCTTCTGTTGCAATCACAACACAAGGAGCCCACACAAGTTATCCCAGTCTAGAGGGGGAAGGGAGAGTCCAGACATCTGGCAGGAGCTGTCTGAGCCCCCTCCAACTCCTAAATGACCTCCAATAACTGGTGACCCTCATGACTCCTCCCCACAGAACTGCAAAGTCCCAAGGGATCTACCAAACCCTCCCACCATAAACAATTCTAACAGATCATAGCCATCCGATAGGCTCTGTGCAAAGAATCCTCTGAAATATTAATGTTATGACATGGACACTGGCTCTGTGGGGAACAAACAGCTAATTGTTGATTTAATTCAACTTAATAAGCATTTAACTGCAAATAGGCTTTTATTAAATGTTAAAAAATAGCTTTGTGTTTACGTCCAAGGTTCCAACAGGATTAGTAGTTTAGGGTCAACACTTTAAATAAACAAAAGCAAGGCACAGTCTATTTTACTACACTTCTGCAGAAAAAAAAATGTTTTGCCTTTTCTCTTAAAAATTAGGAAATAAGCATTAAGTACAGAAAGCCAAAAAAGGAAGTCCCCAAGAGTTAAGACATGTATTAACAAGTCCACGCCCCATCTGGAGAAGAAAAGGAGAGAAAAAGTAGAAATGTACTGAGTGAGAAGGAGAACAAAGCAGTGTAAACACTCTGGGTCATAACTCTCACCCAGCACCCCTCCTTCCTCTCTGTGGGTTTTTGTTTTGGCACAGTTACCAGTACACAATGTTCTCACTACTAGCGTCCTCTGTAGGCAATTGAAGTAAAGAAAAGGGGTGGGTGTATCCTTTCCAGCTCTCTGATAGGCTAGCCAAGTATGAAGACAGTGAGGGGAAGGGCCTGCAAACAGCAGCTAGTGTTGCTCTCTCAGAAAAAAATAAAAAAGTGAAGCAGTAGCATCACACAGATGGCAGCCTGCAGACAACCGCTATAGAGAGCCTAACTAAGAGTTAAAAAGAGAGTATCCCGCCAAAGGATAAAAACCTTTTACAACAAGATCTCTAAAGAATGGCCGATAAAAAGGCAACATGGACAGAATGGTACACATTGTGTAGCCTAGCTTTCTTCCATTTTGTTCTTCAACACCGTACAGAAGTTATTGATAACGTAATTGTTATAGAAATTTAGCATTTCTACGTTGATCACTTGCCATTTTACCCCACACAGAAGGCAATCATTCTGTGGGAATGAGTACATTCAAACTTGTGAGAAAGTAGTACCAACTTGCAGAAAACAAGATTTTTATGCATTATCTTGACGATACAAGTATACTGAAGTCATCCTTTAAGTGTGTGAGAGGGTCTGGTGGTTTACCTTAACAGCATATTCTTTGTTGGTGATGAGGTTGATGCATGTTTGCACTCTGGCATAAGCGCCTTCACCTAGTACCTCCTCTTGCAGTCTGTAGACATCTGTGGAACAAGAAAAGTTAGGAGAATACTCTGAAAATATATTAAGAAGGATTTTTTTTTTTACAGAACAGTGAAGAGTTTTTATGCAGGCAACAAAATGATACTGGAAATTAAAGCTTTTACCCTCGAATCGTCCAGAGAAACTGTCAGTTGCCCGGCAACGCTTTTTCTTCTTGTTTCTCTTCTTGGCATCGGGGATGTCAATAGGCTGGCTAGAAGGCATGTCTATGAAAATAGGAGCATCTACATTATCACTGCCATTTAGGGTACAACCACAACAAACTCAAAGAAAACACAAAAAGGGAAATAAAAATTGAAGAAGCAATCACTGTTTTTGTTTTTATATATTTTTTTTTGTTAAAACTTTTTCACTGACAGAACTCATAGATAAGAAAGTTACAATTTTCAAAACACTCCAGTTAAATGACTTACCATGTCTTGGGGAGGAATCAAAATTAAATGAAGAATCAATAAGATGGGATCCATTTTTGGTGAAGTCATCAGACTCAAAGGGATTTTGGCCCTAGGGGAAGATAATTTACAAATGTGCTTTTAAAGTACTAATTAAAGATTTGGCAGAGGGCATCAATTGTTAGTCATACACATTAATAGCTTTTGCTCTGGACTTCCCTGAACAATAAATAGAAAGTAGAATCTGAACAGTGAAACAGCTAATGGGCAGAAACTTCTTAAAACAGCCGTAAATGTTGGCTGAACAGCCACCAGGTAATCCATAGTCATATAACAGTCTAACCCAAAACAGTACAAACAAATATAAAGAAGTTCTGCAACAGTTTTTCCAACGCAAAGTGTTATCTACTGAAGTCATAACTCTATAAGCTTAACATACACGTGACATCGGGCCACACAACATGCGTCAGCCATATGATGTGGGAGAGAGATAGATATGTTTAAATATAGCAAGGTGGGATCCTCTCAAACATGCTGCTAAATTTTTTCTAATTATAGTGACCTCCCAAAAGGCATGACAGCACATCTGCAAATTTCCTCAATAAATATCATGCCTACCTTGAACGAGCGGTGGAATCCTGTGACTTCGGTGATCTTGTTTTGCACCATTTTCTCCGATTTGGGTTGTTTTTTGGTGGGTTTCTGGCGGCGGCAGTGGTTTTTTGGGGGGATATCAATTTGCACTGCTCCAAAACAGAAAGCCGTTTCAGAGAGTCGCAAGTGATCACACTGCGCTGGCTGGTGAGCTTGCTACGGCGCTTTAAACGGGAGCCCTGTGGACAATACAAAACACACCACGGCGTTACAACCCACATTACCAGAACAAACCACTGAGCTGCCACTGCTACTATCACAGTTTCGCCAAGTTGGACTCGAAAGCTTCATAAAAAAAGAAAAATAAAACAACAAAAAACTGATTATAGCACATTAACGACGACTGATAATATCTAGCTGAATATTCTCTGAATAACGTTAAAAAAACCTAACGGTAGCTCAACAACAGCAACAGCTAACCGACGCACAACGCCACCCACGTTTAGTCTAATTGATGACCCATGTCACATACAACATTCAAATAACGTTAGACCAAGTTAAAAGGATACAATACTACAGCTTGAATACGATAAGCAAATATGTCGGAAAGCCACGCTGTTTTCAGATTGTACTGCACTGCAAAGGCAGTGGCCGCTACAGCAATTGAGGGGAAGCTCACATACGTTAAGCTAACGTTAACATGCTCTCATGCTCCCTGAGCCTTAACGGTCAACCCGCGAGCACTGGTCTCGTCGCGAGTTTATTGTTATGACAGATTTAACTTAAAATTCAGCCAACAAAGGTTAGCTACTGTTAAAAACACGTTTCTGTAGACGAGTTGGTAAAAATGTCTTCTTTCGAGTAGGCGAAAAAATACATTCATTCAACTGCAAAACAAAGCTACTTTTTACTCACCCCGTTGTTGATTTTACAGCTCCAGTGTTAGCGTCGTTATTTGACCCACTGCTACAAAAGCCGCAGAGGACGGTCGCGGGGGGATACGCCTGATAGGAAGTGCGTGGAAGGTGGCAACGAAGCGACAGTGTAGGTGGTTTTATAACCTTCCTACTGACTCCTCCTTGTCTCCTCCCTCCTCGGGACTGCATCAACAGACTGGAGATGGGTCATGTGTTTTCTAGAAAGGGACGTGGTGGCTGGGTTCAGATTTTTTTTTCACTGTAATGCCTTCACCGCTTCACAAGCTAAGAAATGTAAATAGATTCCCTAAGTGATGTGGAAAATAAAAAATAAGAAATAGCCACGTAAGAGGCGTCATTTAAACAGCCAAAAAAACTTATCAGGTAATATTCTGATCATATTCAAGAACAGGGTCTTAGGAACCAATTAGTAAAGAAAACAAAATGGTACGCAGCCAGTGAGCTCTGTTTAGTTTCAGAGGCCGCACGGTGGAAGGAGGAACGAAACACCGAGTACGTGCGCAACGGCACAATCAGCACCTACGGCTGTTTTACTGTGAGAGGATTTCAATGGAGGGACGGGATTGCTGCAGCATGCAGACAGACGAGATCAACCAGTTTACAGTATGATAAAACTAAAAACATTGTAGGCCTGACTGTTTCTGCTGATGTCACTGGACGTCATTATATTACGGAGCTTGTCCATTAGTTAAAAAATTGTCGGGTTAGTGCTATGCTAAAACATAAACAAGGAGTACAAGCAAACCTCAACGACTCTAACCATTTTTGTGTTTTATGGGAAAAAATTACATCTGTAATGCCTTCAACTTTACTGTCACACCCAGTGATGAATGGACATGGACAGATGGGTGTTCAAAGAAATCCCCCGTGTGAGTCACTGCACACAGCCGCTGACCGGGTAAATGGCATGACTCCAGCTGTTGTTGCACTTTAGTATTACATGCAGAAAAACAGTGAAACACAAATATTCTCATGCAATCTGGTGAAAGGTTCAGATGTTGCGAATTTTTACCCGGAAAATAACAGAATGGAAAACACTCAAAGTAAAACGTCTGCACTCAAAATTCTACCTAAGCAAAAGTATTGGGCCCCCAACTTAACATTTTTACATGTAAATTACCTTTAGTGCAGGCAAAATGAATGCTAGTGTTATCCTATAAGACTGGTTTGTTATTGCTGTTAATTGCAGCATTTTTTGTTTAGGCTGATTAATGTTAAATTTTAATACTTCATTTAGTGTCATGTTTAGTGTTTAGTGCCATTTAGTGTCATAATTTGAGGTAGTTTTATTGATAATAGATAATCTTTTTGCAATGAAATTAATGAAAATATGAAGGAGCATAAAATGAAATTACCTTGAAAACAATAGGTAGGTACAGTATTTGGGTAAATACTGTAAGCTACTCCCTATAAGGTAGAAAGTGACCTCCGATATTTAGATTTTAATCTGACCAACTGTGATGTATTGAAGAGCAATTTGCTTTGGGGAAACTGAGACTCATTGCTACTTTTAACAAAAACAGCTGCAATATACGTAAAAAAATTACTAAAACCACACAAAATCCTCCATAGAATGCACATTAATTATTAAGATTTTCTGTACAGTTATCAACAGGAAAGGTGGTAAGATAGCTAGTTGCCTCCCTGGCCTTTTGTGATGCATGACAAGGCTGACACAGCACGTTGTAGAGCCTGATGTAGAGGCTGTTTGGGAGACACTGTCTCATGCTCATGATAATGAAAGAAATCCAAGAACTCTGATGGGGAGAGATGCTAATTGTGAGATGCCAGAGCAATATTGACACAGACATGATAAGTTCAGATACGTTTTTTTAGAGAACAAGGGCGATGGCATTTTGACAGAGGCACAGTAGAGGGCTGACAAAAACCCTTTGTTATCTCGTGTTAACATTGTTCTTTTGCATTCATCCCCTTAATTAAATCTTGATATAAATAATAGAAAATGACTATAACTTTCAGCATCTTGCCACATGTTGCATTATATGCCAGGAAGGGTAACTGCTTCACTGTACCACGTGCTTTGTCCTCACACTGTTAGTTCTGTGTGATTTGTGATGTTTACAGTTATTTATCATTATACATAATCCATAGTCCACAGACACACTCTGTATAACATTCATTTATTGTTTATCAAGGGTGTTCAAGTTAAATCCATGTAGGGTTTGTTTTCATGTGTCGACTGTCTTGTGACTGGAGGCTTTCTGCCTCTCCTCCTTTCACCTTCTGCCCCTCAAACATAAGTCTGATGGTAGCAAACATTACGCAAGCTGTTGGCTGCCTATCCCCGGCCAGCAGCACATGGTGTAGTCGAAGGTTTAGTAGGAAAAACAAGATCACACATCGAAGTGCAGGGGGTGGGTCTGTGTCACTGTAGGTCAAAAGGAAGGGGGATAGGGCCTCATAAATAGCTTTAGGTGGTAACAACACTTTTCTGGTGTGAATAGCACTCAATCAGGAGAAATCCAGCATTTATAGACTGATGTTATTTCAGTCTAAAATGTGATATAACAGAGCTATATCTCTGTTGTTTTTGTGGTACATGACAACGCCACAGTTCAAGGCTAGTTTTCTGTGATATCCTGATGCTGTATAGAGATAAAGCTATGGAAGTAGGTATTTGTTAAGTCATTTGTATTAATGCTGCCTGTCTCAAAGGATGACTGCAATATTGGGTTTAATAAATTACATTCTCAAGTGGTTAATGTACGATTCTCCGATACAGGAAGCTGCACTGTAATTGAATCAAAACCCTTAGTCAGCATAAAATCATGCTGTGCAGCCAAACATTGTTTAAATTCATACAGCTTTAAGCTATTTCAAACACTAGTGCAGGTCTCCAGTTTTCCTAAAATACCAAATATGTCAGGCTGAGTTTGAAGGAAATGGTAATAAAATAATGCATTACACAACAGTAACATTACATACAAGTGTTTCAATATGATGCAATGGGGTGATAAGAGATAGTCTTGGACTTAAAAATCATACTCAATGGAAACATCGTATAGCTTTAATGCAGGACTGCAAAAAACAGATGTAGATACAAGCATATGAGAAACTGTGTGAAAATCTGTAAGATGATTTTTCCAACCATAAACGCTACTTAAGTAGAAGTGAGAAAACATTTCAAGGTGTTAATACAACCTTGTCTAAATTATATTCTCTAAAAAGAAGGAAATTATTTCAGCTTTGACAATATTAAAAGTTAAAAATTACAAAGCTATACTGAAAATGATTGCATAATAGCTAGAAGTCATTTTGATTGATGTATGGAAAGGTGTGATACGTCTGGCACATCGAAATAAAACTCTCAAAGACCAAGGAGATAAGTATAGAGGCAGCCCGTCTTATTATACAGTTACAATATGTTGCATACTTTTTCAAGTAGGGTGTTGCCAAGGTTCCTATTGTGCCTTTTCTACGAAACAGTCCTACAGTACATTCCTAGAAAGAGGCAGCCTCCAGTTAATAAAAGACTCAAACATAAATTCTGGCAAAAATGTGCATATCTTATGCATTACAGTGAAAATGGCCAACTTGAAATCAATCCAGTATTCAGCAGAAAAACACAAAAAGAAGAACCAAAGATTTTGCAACTGCTTTTGTTTTGCTCCAGCTTTGTTCCAGTTGGACTTAAGAAATCCCTTGTTGTTTTTCTTTTGCACTAAGCTCTTTTTGCATAACCACATACAACTAAACAATCTCAAATAATCATGTTTTTAAATTCTTGGAAATCTCCCTACAGATTGGGTAATACACCAACAGCAGTTTCTTACGAGGTTAGTAGCACGTAGTAACAATGTTTAGTCACTTGTTGGACTGGGCTACAGCATTTTGTCACTATTTTATTGTGTGAATAACTAGCTGTTGCATAAACATTTATTGTTTACATGTGGTAAATTATCACTATTGCTGTGTGCTGCTAGTTATAAACTCAATGGAAATGAGTTTAAGACATTTGAACAGGCATAATTTGCTTTGTTATGACTGTTTAATCATCAACTTCTGTTGTGCAATTGTTCAGACTTGAAATCTACATTACAGAGCAACACTAACACGTTCACAGCAGAATGGGAAGTTGTTACTCGCTATGGATTGCATTAGCTCACATTCACATAGAAGTGGAAATGTTTTGATTTTTTTTCTGTGTGGATTTTACAATAGACAATGTAAAAATCTTGATTGTGAAATACTTTGATTTTATTGTCTTAAAGTGCAGCATTGTGACAATTAGAGCCGCAACTAACGATTGCTTACATCAGATATTAACCTTTTGATTATTTTCTTAATATATTAGTGAGCCTGGAAAACAGGTGACATCTTCAGATAGCTTGTTTTGTATGTGACCTGTCCATAACCCCCATATTTTGAATTTTAAATGATCTCAAACAGAGAAAAGCAGTACATTCTTATAAAAGAGGTACTGGAATTAGCATGTTTTAAGATTTATGCTTGAAAAATAATTGACTTGTTTGTCAAAAGAAGGCATGGGCTTCGGTTGGACCAACTGGAATCACTCTCCTCTGATTCCCTTTTGAAAAATTTGTCATTTTACTGGAACTTTTGTTTGTTCTTGTTAGCTGTGGGCTCCTAAAATAGTGATGGCCTTTCATCCTTGCTTGCTTGCTTCTGCTACAACACTGCGTGAGGCCGCTGACTCCCAAGCCACAAAACCGTTAAGGGTGTGTGCTCATTCAAACATTTGCTGAGTCACAATATCTTCCAAACCCTTCTCTCTACTTGTAAATAATCACACTGTTCCATCAAAACAACAAGCAGATGCTGCTGTGTAAACCTTGACAGAGTTGGATGTGCTACAGTCTGAATGCAGCATAAAACTCTTCCCCTTTTCCCTGGCCTCTTTCCAGTACCTTGCTTCATGTCTTGCAACTGCAGAGGCCTGTGGGGCTGCCTGGTACATTCCAAAGGAGAAAAACACACCAGAGGGAGGGAAGTGCAAGAGGCGGAGAGGCGGTCACGGCTCATCTCGCACGTTAGAGACGTAGCGCATGCTGCCAGAGTACAGTGGAGTATTTGGAGGAAGTGACTCTGCTGGGAGGAGGCAGAGAGGAGGGACAATCCTGTAAGAGGATCAGGTTGCAAAAGGCAATGAGGTCATTTCAGTGGCTGATGTTATTGGGACAGACAGTTGCATGATGTTGATTTATTGAGATTTATACTATGATGTAAAAATGTTATCTTATTCCAGCTTGAATTAGAGAAACTGGAAACAATATCCATAATATTTTAGTTGTGAAAACGCTGATACACAGGCATTGGCACAAACGTTTAGTTGAGATAAGTGACAGATTATCAGTGATAGAGAATAAATAAGTTTATTTACTCTACTGGATGCAGATTTTATTGCCTAAAACATATCAACAGCTTCTAAAATCTGATGTTACACACAAACACACAGCAGCATATTAAGAGTCAGCTTTACCTCAACAGGTTACAAAATAAAAATGCTGATAACATCGGTTGGACTGAGTAATTTTTTGAAGTAAATATAATTTTTTTTTAATATTTAAAACAATGATGCATCCAACAATATAATGCATGTTTGCAAAATGACATATCAATAAGCACTTTGCATATGGATGACCTTTGAATACTTTTAAGTAAATGTTTCTGATAAAGCTAAATACAAAAGTCAGTGCTTCCTGCTTACTTGCACTGATCTATTATTATTATTTGGATCTGAATATTTCTTCACTGCTGCATATAGTGTCCTGCGGTCAGTCCTACTGTAGTAAAAGATGTCCCTTTACAAAATGTACTGCTTAAGGTTTTATGACCATCACAAGTTGCAGTCTCTCACAAGTTATCTTGTACTTGTGTTTACATAGGAGTGCTTTTTGTTTGCGAGATTGCTGCCTACTATTTACACAATCCAAACCATTGTGACTGATAACTGCCTCTAAATCCGACCAACAATGCTGTTCTCAAGCCTTTTCATGACTGCTGTTGACCCAATCAGGCGACTCCAAAGGCTCATTCACAACAAAAACTCACTGTGTATTCATAACAGTACAGTCCGGCCTGTTTCCTAGATTCTTACATAAGCGGCTCAGTCCAATCATTAACCCGAATCAGGTCTAGCAGGGCTCCACTTCCCCTCTACATGACTTATAAACTGGGACATCAGGCAGATTGTGTAAGGGCCACAACATTAACCAGAGGATTTCAACATTTCCCCACAGATGGGTTTCAGAATCTGACGCCACCCAGTGGACAGTTTTATACATTGTCTATTGAGCATGCCGCCATGAGAGTTTTGTCATGTGAGGTTTGAGTCTCGTGTGACCTTCAGCTGCCAAGAGTATCTGTGAAAAAAAAAAAAAAAAAAACACCTGTGGGTTTGACATCTGAGAACATGCCTGGTGGCCCGAATACTAAAACGTGCAGTGACATGGACTTGACAATGTCTGAGCAGCCAGCGGCACACTACTCCTGTATTTAGTTCATTTCCAAATATGTATGTAACTTCTACATGAACAAATTTAAAAGCTAAAATTGTCTGAAAAACATAAAATGAATCACAAACAGAAGAAAATGTTTTTTTTTCATCGTCATCTAACATTTGTACATAATACCTTCTCTGCCTAACAAAAAGTTAAAACATTACTGTGGTGACTGATGACGCGAGTGGGAAAAGTGAATGAGTTCAAGTGTTTACAGTTTTACAGAAAAACCTGGGGGGAGTAAAATCAATAGATTAGGTTTGGCTGTAGCCCAGTACTATCAGCTCCACAGAGAAAAACCAGTAAATATTTACTTAAACACTGAATACCAAACGCAAAGTATAACAGAGTAGAGAATAATTTTATTGAAACAACATAATGATTTTATAGAAGTACAGTAAGAAATCGTACTAATTTTAGAACATCTTAGACAGACAGAAAGAAAGACATCCTGGAATGATTGAGATTCAAATACAATACAAAAAAAACATCAACACAAAACATACATCTCTTAATACTGTGCTCTGATATAATGTTTGAAAACTTTTTAAAAGGAACAGAACACCTCAGAAGACAAGATTCTTGGTTAAAACCTACAGTATGTGGCTAAAATAGATTACAGTACTTAAATATAAAAATAGACTCTTTCTTGAATTTGTTCTTTTTACTTCTCCACTGCATTCTTCTAGATGGACGGATGAATTCGTCCCTCGTGCGTCGACAGGTCAGCTGCACTCCCTTAGTGACACATCCGAGAGGTCATCTCTTTCTGCAGACACAATGCAACAGTACAGAGACTTAAAAACTGTGAAAGAAATACTTGCACTCCTCAAAATCTAAACACACTTTTGGATGCAGTAAGTAGATGTTTTAAAACATGTCTGTAAGCTCAGGTGCCAATTTTTAGAAAAGAGGAACATATACAACTTTGCATACAAACCAAAAAAAAAGCATACAGTAGACCACAATAATCTACTGTTTTTGAGGCTGTGAGGAAATTTCAAAGCTGCCACAATACCAGAAGGTGCTACTGGAACCAAAAAATAGCAAATAAAAAAGGTCATAACATCCGCACACTTATCAGCAATGCAAACATCTATATTATGTAAACATGTATCCACACAGGCCTTTGTCATTGCATGAGACATACCAAAGCACATACAGAACATAGTGTATAGTCTCACACAAAGGGTGGAGGGGTCATGAAGAGGTCATTACAAATCACCTGATAATCCTTATGGCACAAAAAAAAACCAAAAAAAACAAACACAACATAACATTAATTTTGAAGCTGTGAAGTAATTCTGCATGACAGATTAATGTTTATAGAGAATCTTATTGTAAAATTATGATATCAAAAGATCTTGAAAATATTTACACAATCTTAATTAATGAGAAAAAGGATTTAGGAAAACAGATGTAAATGTGTCTTTGTAGGAAATGATAGTATAATTGTATGAGCAACAACGGTGCCCTGTCAAAGTCCCTTTTCAATCAGAAAACTCAACAGCAATCTCTCTTTTCAGAGAATCATGAACAGGTTACTTAATATAACCTGCAGACTTTTTTGTAAGCACTATCATGAAGGAACTATTTTATCATCACTGTGGAAAAGGAAGCATATACCAATGGACAAGAGGTTTATGCTTGTATGAATGCATGACAGCAATGTAAATATTAGCCATTGTGTTGGTTAGCAAAGCGGTACTTGATAAGCTAGCACATGACACATGGTTCCTGCTCCATGGGGATATGGTAAGTTTGTGTAATTCAGAAAAAAGAGTGTTCCTATATGAAACTGCAAAAAACAAGGTCTGTGGATTATCTTGAGCTCTTTTTTTTTTTTAATGGAATCCCGATGTCTGCACTGTCACATCCTAAGCAGACTAACCACACTGAAACTAACCAGAGACCTTGTTTTTTTCACCACAAAGCCTGATTCAGTCTAAAACAGCCCTCACATCCCACAGTCATCAGATGCCCATCGACTCCACATTTTACTCATAATCACTACATATTATAGAAAGTTTATCCTTTAACTTAACAATCTAAATAAACCTACCTGGAATATAATCACCATTAGCAAACATGTCTGCCTATAGCTATAACTGAGTAGCACATTGTAAAAGGTCATCAACTCGCAACAACAAATTCCTGAGATGTGCTGAACTCTCCATTGCATAGTTTGTCCACTAAGGGGCACTGGCAAGTTTATTTTTAAACTGTAAAGTGTATCATTAAGTGATTTGTTCAAAATTCTTTAAAAAAAGAAAAAAAGGAAATTCCAATCAAAATGTTTTATGTTAGGTGTTAATGTAAGAAAGGAAAAAAACTATGAGCTATTCACTGTTGACTTTTAAACACACATTCACCTGAAAGACCACTGTCTGTCAGGTTCTACATGTTGCGTCATGCGCTTTAGTTTGATAACAACACGTGACTTTGCATATTCTGATACCTGTTTTACCTTCCTCCCTCAGGGCTGAGTGTTCAAGAACCTATTATTTCAAAACCTAACTGGGCTTTTTCACACTCTGCAAACATTATCTCTTTCATGTTTATTTTTAGCTCCATATTAGCTCTTACCCCCTGTTTGACTTACCAGAGGCTCCAGCTCTTTGTGGTCTGTGAGGTTGAACTCAGTAACAAAGTAATAGAAATGCTTGTAGCAGGTATTGACATGAGCCTCTGCCCCCATCTGGCTAACACGGTCAAAGTGGTGGATGTAGACGTGGACAAACACCCGGAACAGACGAGACAAAATCTTCTTAGCCACCTGCATGAAGGTCTTAGGGAAGGGAGTACCTGGGAATCAAACAGATGGGAGACGACAGAAAACACCAATCAGTCCAGGATCTACTATTTGCTTCACAGAAAAGAAAACATCTGATGTACTGTTTTATTTAATGCAATGGTTAAACAAAATCATACCTAAATTTTTATATGTCTCTAGACCTTATTTGCCTTCTGGAGCCCCTTAGATGGCCCCCAGCACCTTATATGTGAATGGAAAACCACCACGACTCCTTGTGTGGGATAAGCCATGTTCTGACCCAGTGATTAATGTAGTCTGTGGTTTTGCTTTGACTAATTCAATAATATTTTAGGAATCTGTTCCAGAGGACAGGCGCGTCAGAGGTCGTTTCTATTCATAGCCAACTGTATATTGTGTGACCCATTTTAAATCCACTGCTTGGATGCTTCTGTAGTTAGTCACATGCCCAGCACAGGGCATGCACACATGCACAGAGCTACAGACTGAGATAATAGAAAACCCACAATGCTACAGTACCTCAAGATTAACTGATAGTGTTTGGTATGTGCAACATTGTAAGTCATCTAATAAATGTGGCCTTGCAGAATGAATCTAAAACATCTTTTGTATTTTGGAAAATCATGGCTACATATTTTTAATGCATTCACTCTGCAAAACTGTATCTAATTTTAGTTTTCTTTTGTAATTGTTACATGTTAATCATTGATGTGGCCTATGTGGTCATTTTTTGAGCCTGCTGCTAAAATTAATCATCCACTGAGAGATGGATGCATAAGTAAATAAGTAAAAATACTAGACATTTTCACGCTGCAGCAGTAGTTCCTAACATTTTGGCCCATGATCCCTTAAAACAAAACAACCTCTCTGCAGCTCTTTGTCATTTGTTGCAGCCTACAAGTTATGACCAGTTAAACCAAAGACATATTTCTCCCTTGTCTTTTAAGAATAATTTTGAGAGTCTCCAAAAAGCATAACTTTTTGTGGCAACGTTATGATTTTCTCTGCTTTCCACTCCTTGGACAACAACATCACAAGCTTCTCTGTGTAAAAATGGAGAGTTTCACTGCTTCTGTCTGTTTATTATTAACTGAAGACCACTTGAGGTTTGATTTTTTATGAGACAACATTCTAAGACATTGCAGAAAGCCTGTGTGGTTCTGGATGGGCCTTGATAATTACTATTTGGCATTTTATGGAGCTGATAATGAATTGAAATGGCTTGATTGATGATAACTTGGCCCATTAGGAGTCTGTGGTCTCTGTCTATGAACAGGTGATGGTATGGTTTTCATTAACACAGATTCACTACTTGACTAATGGATTTAAAGCAATCCAGAGGATTCTTTACAGTAGGATTTTATGACTGCTGAACACTTCCCTTTGTTGGAAACATTTTAAAAGACACACAAAACCAAATGTCTGTGACCTGGTTCTGGATATCAGCACAGGTGGTTTAAGGGACCAAAGTCTGAAAACAACAACTGCAGCCAATGTCAACACTTACCAACGTTGGTGGGAAAGATGTTCTCATTGTTGATTTGTACCTCAATCCAATCCATGAGCAGGCTCATGTATTTTGGGGCTGACAGTGCTGTTGGCCTCTTGTATTTGTGCTCGTCCTGCCAGCGGTATTCGTACTTGGGCCCACCGGACATGACAGGGCAGGTTTGATCGGTGCAGGAGTCGCTGATGGTGCCATAGATGAGGTTGATGCGGTTGAAGAAGTCGACTACATGGACGGCCACCCAGTCATTGAGGTCCTCACCGTGGGGTAGCTGCACGGCTTGCTTCAGGTCCAGCCCTGCATTCAGAGATGCCTGGGCCTTCTTGTGCAGCTCGAAGCGCTGTGTCCCGGGCTCAAACTTGCGCTTGGGCCGGAATGTCCTGTCTTTGTTGAAGACTTGTTTCAGGCCCAGGGACATGGTTGCATGTGGTGATGATGGGTGATTTGTTTAAACGCTTCTGGTGAATTATTTACTGATGAAATGGAATCAGTCAAAAGGTTGTGTCAACAACCAGTGCAAAGTTTGTTTTGTTTTAAATGGACGGTCTTTTGGTGTTTTGATTCAGTCAGTGATCCTGTAGAGTCAGAAAGAGACAGAGTTTGATTAATAGATAAACATTTTTCTGAAATTCATTAATTGTTTCAAGGCTGACTTTTCAGCTACCACTTATTCCTAATATTCAAAATATTAGTCTATGACTGCAAGTGATAACTATTTCCAAAAATAACTATTTTCAACTTTGATTAGTTTTAGACATTAAAATATATCTTCATTCAGAAATGTGTTTTTTTCTCTTTCCAGCTGTATTGATACATTCTTTGGATTGAAACTGCAATTCAAATAATAGCAAATCCACTCCATAATAAAATACAAAAAAAATAAAATAGCCACAAAATCAATAGGCTTGTTTTAAGCCATGAATACATCAAGTGCAAGTAGGAGAAAAAAAAAATTAGAACAATAAAAACAAAAGTAATAGTACAAAATGTGTGAAACAGAACATTGAAAAGGTAGTAATGACATATGAGCCTTAACTGTATTCATAATTTCATGAAATGGCTCCACCTCTTTGTAAACATACATTTCTGAGCCTTAATTAATATGTTATTTGTTCCATCTAGTAGATATCCCATCACGTTAAGATCCATAAATTATACGTGTGAACCCTTTAATTGAATTGTAATACACATCAGGGCTGCTGTGAGTAGTATTCCTAGAAGATATTTCTTCAACCTCTCCTCTGTACCATCAGGTATTACTCCCAGTTGTGCTGTGACAGAATCTTGTGTTATTCTTCTGATTCTTCTAATTTATTGAGTGTCATTTGATCTTGAGGTCAGAAAGTTGAGATAAATGTCCTCAACAGTTTTCAAGATCTAAATATGTTCAGTAATCTATTACAAAAGCATCAAACTATGACAGTTAAGAAATCTAATCTAGGCACTGTTTGGCATTTACGCTCTGATCTATTAATCAAGTAAGCTCTTAAACTTATTGAACATGCAATACATAGCAGTCAGTTACTCAAGAACAGCATCAGTGTCACAGTTTTTGTTTTGTCGTGGCCTTAAAGTTGCATGCAGAAGTGCAGTAAAATGTCAGCTCCTGGTCCATTATTCGAAGAAAATACAAAAGTAAAACTTAAAATGTTAATCTTGGCACTAAGGATACAAATGTCATGTCAGGATGAAGCCATAGCAGTACAAAGATATAAACAAATGTTAAAACGTGTCTTAATTTAAGACGGTTTTGCTTGATGTAGATTACCAACTACAGGAAATTTTACTTTGCTCTTGTCTGTTTTATGTAACATTGAATGGTAAGAAAAGTAAAGAGGCCTGGATTCTCCATCAGCCTCAACATGTCAACTGGACGACAAGTCTCGACACTGACAGCAGAAAGGCTTTAAAGATGAAACATCGCCTTAAAGAGAACATGAGTCATTTCCTCTTTCATGCACTAATTCCGCCGTGAAACCAAGAATCTGCGGAATGACAATAAAACGAAGTCAAACCTTCTGCTATCAGTAAAACCGGGCGATATCAGGTTCTGAAACCTCCATCTAAATACCAGCATCCTCTTCGTCACAACAATGGGGACTTTATACCCGTTTAAACACACTTTAGAGGATAAAACCCGGAGATTAAACAGCAGGGCACATGACGACTCTACGAAGTTTATACGTGACGTGACTAACGTTAGCTAACGTTAACTCGTTAGGACTTGTTGCTTTTAGCTAAAAACTCTGAACAGGACAGGACAAACCAACGATATTTTTGCTAACATCACATTACATCTCAGACAAAACCGTAAATATACGTTCGTTGTGTCAGGCGGGTGATCAAACGCTGACGAAATCGCACAGTTGAAAGACACTTTCACGAACTTACTTGTTCCGCCTTCCTGTTCCGCCAGTTTCCTTCGATCTTTTATCGAAAAATGTCTCGTTACTGATCAATAGCTTTACATCAATGACATTCTAAGACTAAACTATGGATAAATGGTTCGATACATGTTGAAGAATTACTGTTGATCCAATAAACATGTCACTTTGATATAGAAACTAACGCCTGACTCCTCCCTGTGAAACGAAAAGTATACTGGTGTCAAGGTAGAGAAATAGAAATACACTTCCGGTCAGAACCTTCAAAATATAACTCCTCATTGATCAATGTAATGCAACCAAACTGAAAATAAAAATACAATCAAGCTCATGTTTTATAACAATACAAAAACTTAACTTTTTTTTCACAAAATTATTTCATCCCACATATTTGTACCCATTAATTGATTCAAATTACAAGTACTCTCCTTGTAATAATCATATCTACCACCATTTTAGGAAACTTCCTACTAAGCTTTCTCTAAATTTAGGGGAAAATACTGTGCATTTTACAATAGGACAGTTACCTGGTATTTGTGCTTTTCGAAGTCTCCTTTGGACCAAGATTTCATACAGCCTGAGTCAAGCTCACAAAATGTTTCCGTAATTCTGTCATATTCCCAAAGGACATGTTTTCTTGATTTACAAACATGTTCCAGTTTGATGAAAAAATGTATTTTAGAAATCTGTGGAAGTTTAGGATTTGTTTATGATTATGAGGTTTATGATATGATACCAAACATTTGTATTTTTAGTTATTTTCATATCATTTTCTTAAACTCATTGAACTGATAATGCATCTCTCCAAGTTTCTTTTTACTTAAACAAAATGTTGATCACAGGATTTTAACTTGAATCAGAGCTTTTTCAATTGTTTAATCAATATTTTTCTACAGGATCTGCCCCCTCATTTAATCTTTGCCAATGCTGTGCATGTAACATGCCATGTGTAATCTAGGTCTGAGGTTTTATGCTTTGAAAACTTTCACCATTATTTTGAAGACTAATTATGAACTTCCGGTGTCGTGGGCCTTAAGTGTTTCCCCCGGAGTCTGAGAAGTTTGGGGGGGTGGGGGGGGTGGTTACAGAAAAACCAAATGAAATATGTGCATCAAAGCTGTCTTGATTCGAGATTTCAACACATAATCCCTCCACAAAGTACTGAGTAGCTTCAATAATATTTTTTCATAAATAAATGGCAATATTTTTCTCTAAAATTGAGGAAATCATTTAATAACTTCACTCATATTTTTTTTGAGAATATTTTGAAGGTAAAACAGCATAAAATATGTCAAGTTTTGAGTTTCTTCCTTACCCTTTTTGAATGCAGATGATCTAGATGTATCACATGTTTGCAAGGCACATGTCTATGATGTTTTTCCCTACTTTTTTCTTTTACACACCAGTAAGTGTTTGTAAGTTAGAGATATTTATGTTGCTCTGGTTTCTCCTGTTCATCTGTGCAACTTTTAAAACATTAATTGATAAATTTTCAGAATTTGCATGTTATTTTTTACAAATGTGCATAATACCAAATGTGTGATCAATTCATTTTCAGCATCTACACAACATTATTCTCTTACACTAACTTAACGGAATAATTCAAAAATAATGTAAGTTTTATTTTACTTGTAATTTATTTAGAGCAAAAAAACAGCAAAAATACTTAAAGGTGATTTCAGATACAGCAAAAAAAAAAAAAAGCGTACATGTAAGATATACTCCCATTGTCCTTCAAAATACCAGAACATAAAATTTATTTGTTCATAAATCTAAAGACGTCAATGTTTAACATTCAAACCATGACAGACAGACAGAGATCCCCCTTACACACTGAGGTCCAATTTACAAATGCACTTATATTGTCACTGAGGCCTGTTTGGGTGTATTGGTACTGTAGTCAAAGCTGGTCAGTGTGCACTGCTCATAAAAAGCTCTTTGTCTTGGTTGTTTAATGGCCAGTTGAAAGGATGCTTTGTGCAGCACTGGGACAGAATGTGCCTTGTTTTCTGTCTACTTGACAGGCTCAGCAGCGGCTGCAGCTCCCTCAGCCTTTGCCTTTTTCGATATGGAGTAATGGTAGGACCTCATGGACTCCTCGACCTTCTTGAAGTTAGGACGGTCCTCCTGCCTGATGAGTAAGGAGAGAGGAAAGGCCCGAAACAGCCATTTGAGAGGCTGTGATTAATGGAAGGCAAAGTCACAAGATCCTGAGAGACCACAGTTGTGTCTAAGGATGTCAGAATCTCAAATACAGCACATTACACAGAGCACTGTTTTTATTTTTCACTGAAGAAAACAATGACCTTCTGCCACAGTCAGGCTTTAAATCTTGTCATTGTACAATAACTGCCACTGTGCTGTTTAATATTTGTTTTTCAATCTGCATCTACATGCTGACAGTAATATCTTGTGTGCCATCAGTTTCACTGCAGACCATCTCCAGGTAACAGTCTACTTTTTACAACTCTAGATCTCTTTTAATGATAATACTTAAATGTAGAATTCTAAAATGTAGAAAGATAATTACATTACGCAAGAGCATGCAGCTTTGGTGCTCCTACTACAATCTGTACCCTTAATGGAAATTTATAAGATACAGTACAGCATTTACAAGTACTTAAGAGTTTGTTTATATTAATTCCAATGAGATTCCATTATTTAATAAAAATGAATTAACTGACTAAGATGTAGAAGAGACAATCTGTTTCTTACTTGTATGTCCAGCATTCTTTCATCAAAGTATACATTCGCTCTGGACATGCTGGTGGACACTCCATGCGATGTCCCTCCTCAATGAAGCGATTAACCTCAGGTCCTTTCATTTTCTAGACAGGATGAAAAATGCTGTCATTTAAATTGATGCAAATGATCAATCATCCCAGTTGTGTGAAACTGCAATTTGCAATGAAGTTAATATGTACAAATCATAGAAGTCATTGATGGTGCCCTACAGAAACATTTGGTACCTTGTAAGGTTTGCCCCCGTAGGAAAAGGCCTCCCACATGGTGATGCCGTAACTCCAGACATCACTTTTACTGGAGAATTTGTGGAAGTTTATACATTCTGGAGCATACCACTTGAGTGGCCATTTACCTGCAGTACGAGCCTGTACAACACAAAATGTAAGATAAAAACTAAATTAATCAGTGATCCCACAAAAGTACTCATAACTGGAGTCGATATTATGTATTTAAAGGAGATGATTAGGAGCAGTGATTCCCAAAGTGGGCCGCATAGCACCAAGCTGCAACTTCCTGGGTTGATAATAAGGCCAACCAAAACTGGGGTTCATCAAATGACCACTTGAGGAGTGGCTTGGTATATTGAAATTGTTAAATGTCTATCTTTACAGCAGAAATAAACCTGTTTACAGCCTGGTACAAAAAAAGGCTCTACAGCTAATGTCTGCATTCATAACAGCTAGACCCAGGGGTGAATATCTGTCCAATTGTTTAAGAAATAATAAGAATTCAGGTTATGCCTTATAAAGGGTATAGCTGCTTTGAGCAGCAGCTAGCTAGTTGCTGTCTGTGGGGCTTAACACAATCATCAGTAGCAATGCATGCCCTCCCCAGCCCCCACTTCTAGTGCAATATGTTCACTTTTCCCTAGCAGCCTGTAGTGCCTTAAAATGGGCCATGATGGGTACAACATTTTATAATTTCCATTTTTTTGTGTAACTTTTTCCCATATCAAAAACACAAAGTGACATTTCTTTAGGTACAATTTCATACAACATTTCTGAAACTGTTAAATCAGGAAAACAAGCAACAAACATTGGAATCCCCACTTGTAAGCTGATTATACTTGAATGAGAACAAAGATTAAGAACAGGCCTATATGCGCAAGTGTATGATTGACAGATGTGGGTGTTGGGGGATGGGTGGGGTTGCCATTAAAAAAAGAAATCACTTGTGAGAGATGCAGTGTTTTACAAACAGTGATGCAGTGTGCAGAGAATATTTCTCAAACATTTCAGCCAAACTGTAAATGTTGACCTGTATTTACTCTAGTCAGGGTCTCCTGGGTCTTGCTGACACATACATTCTCCTCAGATGTAGGTCAAAAAAACAGTGAAAAGGAAATCAATAAGTGTTTACTTTAGTTTGCATACAGCGGGTGACACCTTTGGGTCAGTATTTGCTTGTGAAGAGTTCTCAGAAGAGCAATCAGTTGAAGATACATTATCTATCTGTGTTAGCTGCAACACTGATAACCACAACGTCCGGCTTTGGTAGTTTTACATTTGCGTCACTTTGTCTTGTGAATCAACAACTTCAGGAGAATCTGGTTTACCTTTACATGTTTACCTTGTAATAGCTGTCGTCTGCTCCCAGGGCCTTGGAGAGCCCAAAGTCACTGATTTTGGCAAACTGTTGGTTGACCAGCAGGACGTTACGAGCTGCTAAGTCTCTGTGCACAAAGTTCTTCTCCTCCAGGTACTTCATTCCCATCGACACCTGGTGCATCAAGTTGACAATGTTTGCCACACTCACAGTATCCCTGTAGGGACAAAAATACTGATCATCACAAAAATCAGAGGATGTTGAAGAATTTTTTTTTAGAAGTGGTTGAGCAAAAGGTCTTAGGATGGCTGTTCTATATCAGTGGTTTAGAATCACCCAAATGAAAGCGACAACCTGGTATGAGTGGTCATAAGTAGACCCAGCTAGTCATATACTGTCTTAAATCTTAAAACACTGAAAAATGCACTTATTTACAAGGTAAAAATGATGTATTTACAGTCTACAGTTTTAAAAATCTCTGTCAGTGTAAATTCTGAACACATATGCTGGTGTATGTAAATACTGTACATAACCACCCACTTCATGAATATCCATTCAATTTTTATTTCTATGCAATGTCACATCATTTCCAATTTACAGAAACACTGGACTGGTATAAAAAGTTGGTTATTATTATCACTTTTCATATTACAATATGTATCTTTGTTTACTTGTTTATAGCTGTATGTCTTTTTTCGATCTTTCTGTAACTTGTCGTGTTTAAGTGCATTTAAAACAAATTTGAACATGAGACAAATATTCCTGTATAATACTTCCACAACTGTTATTATTATTATTATTAGGATTATTATTACCATTATTACCACTGAGCTATTTCTGATACTGATTCTACATCTTAAAGGATGAAGAGTTAATGTAGATAAAACAACAAAATAAAAATTTGAGGTTTTAGAAAGAAATAATGACTTGTATTAAAGGTTTTTTTTATGTGAAGTGAGTGAGGGAACTCAACTCAGATCTGTTCATACAATACTAATTTATAAGTTATCATCAACAATAAGATAAAATTACTATTTAACAAACATTAATTCAGATGGCAAGTGAAATCTTATGTGAATCATCTCAAACTGATCACTACTTAATGCCAATGTGCATCTTTCCATGTCCAGCTAAGAGTATTCTGATGTATATTTTATTATATTTCATTATATTCAGACTTGTGTTAACATTTAACATATGCAATCTTGTCCTCCTCTAACTCAAGCCATGTCTTGATTACAGTCTATTTGACACATATCTGCAGGGCATCACTGAAAGCAGATAAGACAAAAGAATTCATACATTTATTTTACATCTTCCTTTCTTGCATGCAGAAAATGGTACGTAAATTGAAATTCTTCAATCTTATAACTATCTTGGATTGTGTTAAAACAGCAGTTTTTCTTTTTGAACCTTTTAGGGACCAACTAGCACAAAAAAATTATATTCAAATAGATCATGTCTGTAACTTGAGGACAGGAAAACCACTGAACATTAACATTTAACCATCATTTCTATGCGTGACTGCAAAGACATCCACATTTGATTCCCTTTACATCTTTTTTAACAATGCAACGTGTTTACTATAAATTGAACCCACTTATTGTTGGAGAGGAATTTGTGGAGAGGTCCGGCAGAGGCCATCTCCATAACCAGCATCAGGTTCTCCGCGTTGCACAGACCCAGCATGCGGACGATGAAGGGGTTATCCAGCTGGTGCATAATCTCTGCCTCTCTCATCATCTCCTCCTTCACCAGCTTCTCATTGTCACTTTTCAGCACTTTGATGGCCACGTCAACTTGACCTCTGTAAGAAAACAGAACATTTAGGATGAACATCTGACCTTTAAAGGGAAGAATGTAGAGGCCACTGGGATCATTAAAAGCACAAAATAACAAACATGCAGTCAATGCACATCTTTTATGCGATTTTTTCTTTTAAAATGTTCCCTCACGAAGCACTCTTGAGGACTCCTCTCTTGACGCAGCCAAAGTTGCCAGAGCCGAGCTCCACTTCATCAAGCAGAAGCTGATCCCTCTGGATGTTAAACTTCCTCACTTCATTGGGGTTGTGGTACGGATTGAATTCATTGAAGTCCATTGGCAGAGGCTCACGGTCTGGAGGCACAGTGGTGGCTGGCTTCAAGGCCCCTCCGACAGCTGAACAGTGATGGTAAAGATGCAAGAGGTAAATATGCAGTTGTGCTGTATTTATATTATCTGTTAACAGTTTTTAAGATGCGCTGTGTGCACTGAAAACAGCTTGTATGATTTTTAAGTGAAATCATTTTAAGAAAATCTTTATGCTTCATTTGAATCCCACAAGTCTACAAGTTCCACTACCCAACATCATATAAAGTATTTAATCAGAAACCCTTTCACTAGCTACAATATTACAATGCTGCTTACATAAATAAACAGTATAATGATTTTAAAATAATGATATGATATTTTACAAAGATAAAATCACTCAGAGGAGTAGTTTTACTTTTGATACTTCAAGCACATTTTTCTAATACCTCTGTGCTTTTACTCCTCATTGAGTGTTTTTGCATCAATGCTTTGCTACTTTTAGTCAAGTAAAAAATCTGAATACTACTTCAACTACAATAACCTTTTTTTTCTGTTTATACAGAAAACATAAACAGAAATTATTTTTTTTGTCCAGTTCTGTGCCTTTTTTTAAGAGGCATTCAGGCACTGCAAACTGGTGTAAGGTATAAATTAAGGGGTATGAGATGTTGGTTTAGACTTGTTTCTATAAAGCTGATCAATTATTTAATAAATAATAGAAAAAAGCTGTTTTGCTTAAAGTGCATGTAACAAGACAGCTAATGTGTTTGGAAATGGGGTTGCAGTAGAACTGTGGAGGGTTTTAATTGGTTGTACTTCATAAGACTGACCTCCAGGTGGCGGTGTGTATCCATTTCCAACGTGTTTCTTCCTCTGAAAGCGTTACATAGAAATGAATATCAGAGAAAGACAAAAACGTTGACTTGAACAGTGTAGGATGTAATCAATACTCACCCCTGCTGGAAGACTGGGTGTCTCTGAAAGATTAGAAGACAGATCAGAGTTACATCAACCTTTTCATCGGTAGATGTAATAATAAATGAGGCTGAGTATTACAAATAACCCACAAACATGAACTGGAAATTTTATTTTTTGCATCAATTATATGTTGATAGAGAAAGAGAAATAGGATGTTCAGTACCTTTAGCAGCTTTGTCGTTAACACAGGCCTCCCTGAGGACAGTCACCAAACCATCACATTTCATCTTCAGATACTCAACCAGCTAAGAGAGATTAAGAGAAACATTCAATTTCAAGTCAGACGAGCTTATTAAAAAGAATACAAAGTCAAAGAAAAGTTTGACTGACAACCTATACCTGCCAGATTGTGTCAAACTTTGTTCCCTCTGGCATGAAGTATTTCCCTGATTTGTCCTGGATGATCTGATAGTGGTACACTGTTTTCCCGTACACCAGGGAGAGAGCAAAAGTACCTGCTTCGTCTCTGTCTCTAATTCTGAGAAAACAAAAAAAATTAACTTAAAACGGACCTAGACTTTTGACACCAAACCATCAGATGTAGGCTGACAAACATGCACAGAAAAACACATGGAGGCAAAAACAGCCTTGAACAACTTACAGAAACTTGCCGTCTGGTTGTACTCCTGAGTAGAGCCGCCTCTCACTTTCCTGGCGGCTAATTTTACCATGGTACCAAGGCATCTTCTCGTGGGCTGTTGTGGCGATCAGTTTCTCCAGCTGAGGAGCTTGACTGATGATGGCCTGCTCCATGGCTTCTCCCTGTGCAGAAAAACAGTCAAGATCGACTCAGAGACAGACATGAAGGATGAAAATAATAAATGCATAATAAATACATTGCAGCATTCATCTAGTTTATTAATCTCATGTCAAAATAACTTTAACTGGTTTAATCCTCAGCAGCACAATGTGAGGTGTACCTATATATTTCGCCTGAATGTAGTGGAGTAAAAGCACAATATTTCCTTTTGAAATGTAGTGGTATATGAGATAACAGAAAAAAAGATTAAAAAAAAGATAAAAGAAAAGTACCCAAGTAAAGTACACCCAAAACTTATAGTGAAGATTGAATGCTAAAAGATACTATTGCAAAGACAGGTGCCATGTTTTTTCTGCTCTTTTCAATCTCTGCAGGGGTCTAAAAACATCTGGAGCAAGTTTGGCTGTTTAGATGAAGCCCACCAGTGATAAAAGGCTACTAATCTCAGTGTTTGATGGTCTGCAAATGATAAAACTACAGGATTTTAGACGGAAGTGGCACATTGGAGAGCCAGACCCCAAACTTAGTAAAAAACTGTGTTAGGTTTTTGTATGAGAACAAAGACAGTGAGAAAATAAGGATGCACTATTGAACAAAGATCTGACGTTCTGTGTATCTTTTGAATAATTAAACGTATTTAAATATATTATAATATAATATATAATATTAAAATGAGCACAGGCTCTAAAGTGAGGCTGTTTCTCTGTTCTCTGCAACGGTTCATGATTATCTCGATTATGGGATCTTCACATTTTAGTTCAAGTGTAGCTCTAAGTGTGAGAGACTGGTATTCTAGCTATTGTTATATGATCACATCAACACTTTTTGCCAAAATTAACTACGTTTTTTTGCTGACAGTGCTTTCTTTAGATTATTTAAGGAATATGATTTTTTTTTCTGGAAAGAGATATTCTTAATTAATTTTATTTAATGTAATTTTTTTACATCCTTGGAATAAGGGTAGAGGTAGAAATCTCAGAGACAGTAAAACGTAAGCTAAACAAAATGAATGATAGGTACATGTTGAAACCTGTTTTTCCATAATTTAGCTGAACTGACTGTTGGTAGTAAAAGTACCAATACCACACCATAAAAAAACACCCGTTATGAGCTAAAGTAATATCAATAAAGTGTATTTAAAAATATCAAAAGTTTAAGTACTTGTACGGCAGTATAACCTGCACTGTGACTGATATAATATTACACTTGATATTTTAGATTGTAAATGCTGACACAGTAATATTTAAGCTATTTTTTTAGTTGCAGCTAGTGTATAGGTGAAGCTAATTTTAACTGCTTATGTATTGTTTTGTTCAGTGTTTCCCACTCTGGGTGCTTGTGTGGCCCCTGCAAAGGGCCACAAAAGTGTGTTTTAATTTCCAGGGCATTTCTTTCTTCTTCTTTTCTTTAATATTGCATAATTTGATCTGTTCAGGGCATGCAAATCTAAAAAGAAAGTTAGGAACAACACTAAAATATGCATCAATGTGTTGTTTTTTATAAGTGTATTGTAAGTGTTTTATGTGAACTCTTAATCTGTGTAGTTACTAGTTTATATATCTGTCAAATAAATGGAGTAAAATGTAAACTATTTACATCTCGACTGTAAAAAAAGTAAAACAAAATGTTAATACAAGTTTCTCAAAATTCATCCTGCAACTCCTCCCCACAAGTTATTGACCAAATGTATCTCTTATTTCAAATATTTGATGAAATGATATCTTATTTCACCTCCATGAAAAGTAGAATCTCATTTACAATTAGAGGCTGACTGAAAGAAGAAGTAACTGGTCCACAGTATCCAGCAGCCCCAGCAGAGCCTTTACCTCCAGATTCCAGGTCTTCTTCACATACTCCCTCAGCATGTTGTCTCTTAGGTTGTCAAATACACCGGTTTTTATCGGTGTGTCCGGGGAGCGCAGACAGGGTTTCCTAAGGGTGCACACCAGCCCATCAGGGTCTTTGCTGTAAAACTCACAGAGCTCTGCCGGCCCACAGTGAGGCTTTCCTCCGCCTGCCACGCAGTAAGTCTCATTGAGCTGCTTCTCTATGGAGTAATGGTGAAACTCCAGGTTCCACACAACAGACAAGACGTAGCCACCGAGACTGCGAATACACTGACGCAGCAAGAAGAGCCCGTCAGACATCCCAGCCAGCTTTAGATACTGCTCAGCGTCTAAGCGACTGATGCAGCCGTAGAAAAAAGGCAGCTCAACCGCCGGGTCGTTAGACATGGTGAGACCTGGGAGAGATGACTTTGGTTTTGGAGTTGTGGATGTAGATAGTTGAAAAGAACTAGAGAGACAGAAATGGAATACATATAAGCAATACCCTCAAATACATTACTACATATACAATGCATAAAAAAGGGTAAAAGCTTTTGGGAATATGCAGGTTCAGGAGCCCAACATGTGATTACTACACTCGCAGCTTTAACTCACTGTCTTCTTCACTCTTATTCTTTTACTGTTGTGAAAGTGCAATTTGAAAATGAAAAATGCAGCATTCGATACTACAAGCATCCCTGAAAGGGCTGAAAACACATCATGAGAACTCTACCTCCTCACTCTCTCTTTTACATTAGAACATGAGAAATGATTTAGTTTGCAAGTTTTCAGGACTGCCAGCTCTACACAGATACCCAGTGAAAGGCCGTGTGTCTGGATGATGTATTTCGAAAGAAGCACCAACACTTAAAGACATGCATGAAGCTTGCAGATTAACAAAGTGGTGACAGAAGCCACAACAGGAAGTCGCAGTCCGCCCTCACAGCCTCCTTTCTCCAGCACTGTGCTCTTCCGTTGAGCAGGTGCTTGTTGGTTCTAGATCATTCCCTCTGCTTTAGAAACAAGTTTGTATGTTTTCCTTTCTTGGAAGGAAAATTTTTGGTGGACAATGTAACCCACTATATTGTTAAATTAACTACTTTATGAACAATGTTAAGCGCCTGTCAGGAATCTGTAGGTTGCAGGTTTTTGAGGCGTTTGAGCTGGAGTGACTATGTTACCATAAGATTAAAATCAGGCTGGTTTTTGTCTGCAGTGTGGAACGGTTATGCGATAGCAGGCGGAAAAAGCCTGTTGGAGTCAAAAACAGAAATTCACAGATATAATACGGCATAACAACACAAAGAAAAGAGGTGATCTGCATATGTGAAAGTAGTTTTAGCCAGGATGAAGATTGTATTATAAAATCACACCAAAGTACAAAGAAATATATAGAGAAATATAAAATGTCAGAAATAAAAGCCAAGTTTTTCTGTTGTTTTTATCTAGAGTGTCAACCATTAAGTTTATAAAAACAATGAAAGCTAGAGTCACTTTTTCCACAGTGTGTGAGAAACACAGTCTTGAGTTCATCTTTAATTCAGTTGGACTACAAAGGGTTAAAAAAACCTGAGCTTTTTGGCTACATACTTGTGTCTCTGCCCTGAACACAGTGGACAACCTAACAGAAACACAGTTACCACAAGACTGTGGTCTCACCCCTTTCTCACCACAACAAAGACCTCCAGACCCTACAGTGTGGACAAACGGACACGTCTCAAGAGATGCTGTGATATAATTTCATAACACAACACCTGCCAGCTTCATAGGCCACACTGTAACCAATGTCTGTGGTGTGTCCTACATATACTTTGTGAGATCAATATTTAGAATTACACTGTTGTAAATTGTTAGCAAACATTAGCAAACTAGTGTAGCAGTATCAAGAGTAAAATCATGCTAGCAGCTCTGTGATAAGTCACTGAAAGAGCCAAAATCTGCCAGTACTGTCTCAAATGTACGAATCTGCTTTTTCTGTTGAATATAAATCTTAAAATGAATATCCCTCATTTTAAGGCTGTTGCTTGGACAAACCCTGCAAGTTAAAGACATAACTGGAAATTGTGAGCAGACTTTTAAACTTTTATTTGACATTTTATAGACTGAACAATCAACTGATTATTATTAAAAATATTGACAGATTTGACAATAGAAAAACTTTCTAATTCCTCCTCAGGATATCCCATGGATTTTCATTTAAGACAGAACATTTTTTATATATGTATATATATATATGTATATATGATATGTTTTTGTTAAAAATAACAAGTCTTTCCTTGAACTGTTTCCATTGCTTCTCTTTTCTTTTTTGACTAAATTCAAACACAGAGCAATAGAAATAGGACAGTAATACAATTTTCCATCAATTCCAAATTCATTATCATCATCTCTGATTTTAGTTGAGCAGATTTGAACTGAAGGAGAATGTGAATTTCACTACAAACCAAACACCCTCACCCTATTGGACACACTGCTGTAATTTATGACATGACCAAACCAAGCAAAATATTGACAGATTTCCAACAAGACATAAAAACTTCCAGCTACGCAGCAGCCAAGTCTTTGCTTAGCTCATGTTCTTGTCAAAATATGATTATTTTTATGGGTTTTTTATTTTTACTTGTATATTATGGACCACAAAGCGAAGAAATGACCTAAACTCTTACCCTAACCCTCATCAAAATTGACTTTGAAAGACATAAACTAGCTTAATGCTATGCATAAATCCTTAATGTGCATAAAATCCTAATTTTTGTAAATGAGGTGTTGCAGAGTAAGTAGATAGAGACTCAGCAAGCAGTGGAAATAGTCCTATGAGTCACCATGGACGAGTACCTAAATGACGCATGCCAAAATGTACAGGCCAGAGTGCTTTCATGGTTTCCACAGAGAGGGTGAATTTTTTCTGGCATGATTAAGATCCTCTGAGACCTCTCAGGCGCAAAGTAAATGTCATTAAATACAAAGCAAAAATCTGATCGTGTTTGTCATCGGGTCGAACTGTTCGATGTTGGAGAGAGGAGGCTATTCCAGTGCAATTAATCCTGATGTCATTGATGGGAAGGTTTTGCAAAGCATGGAGAGCTGAGAGAAACTGAACACAAGTTTTTCTTTAAAAAAAACAACACTATTTTTATTTCAGTAAAAATAGCTTAAACAGACTTTAAAAACTTAATTGAAAGCCCAGAATTTTAAATCGCATTAAACATAATTAACAAATGTAAGCAATTAAATTTAATTTATTTATAATAAGAGCAACGATCAACACTTTTGCTCGCGGAGATGAGAAACCGTACAGTGAGCACATTTTCAAGCTCAGTGCTAACATTAGCATGCTGAAATGCACAAAATGCTAATATGCACATTTTCAATGGGTAACACCATTTCCACCATCTCAGAGTAGTTTAATATGTTTTATTGGCATACTGATAACTCCTAACTGACACTAAACACAAAGTAGGAGATGATTGGAACATCTTCAGTTTTGCAAGTACGCGGTCATAAACAAATAATTTCAAAGTTACGTATACAAGTAGCAAACAGAGCAAGAATTTTACTTGCGGATGGCAGTTGAGGAAATTTCAGTTAAAGCTGTGACAAATTGTCCTATTGATGATGTAAATGTGCCACAATTTGTGTTGATACATCTTAAAGATGTAGAGATATTTCACTGAGTAACTGAAACCTCTGAAATACTGATGAAAAAACAACACTGGTAATCTTTGTGGAGTATAAAAATATCATAAATAATACAAAAGCTCATTAGTTATTTCTAGGAAAAAGTTATCTCAATGTTTGGCTTTTTTCTAGGCCTATAACACGACATCGAAACATCTCGAAATTTTCAGTTCAGTAACATGTGATTGGAAAGTCAACATCAGGCTGACACGATCAGTTAAGGGTTAGGTGAATAATGACCTCTCTGGTTAAAATTAATACAGAGTAGAGTCCCCCCCCCCACAACCACATCCCCTCCAGACTGCATTTAGGCTCAGCAACATATTTTTGCAGAGACATTTAAGCACTTTTTTTTTAGTCACACATGCAAACCACCATCATGAAGCTGGTTTCAAATTTCTTCTTCAGCTAAAAGCTGTGTTTTCTGTAGATTATGTGTATCAAGAACATTCCAGTGATAACTATTCAGCCATTAGAGTTATTTTGGGTCTTGATTATTTTGGTTGTGCTATCAGGAAGTCTGCTCAGAGTTATGTAATTCAAAGCATTCCTCCATATGTACATCAACATTTGAGACTGTGGCGGCATCCACAAACAGATAATGTGACCTTTAAACCGTATACATGCAACACATGCAATGAGTTTTCCTCGAACCGGTCTTTGTTTCAGGGATGTTTTAAAAACAACAAACAGCGTAGGCGAATTTGAAAATGAGGATGATCTGCATATCAGATCAGAGGCCAAAAGGGGCCTTAAAAAGAGGTATAATTTCCTGCATCAATGGAAAAAATTGACATTATAATAAATAACTGGTGTGTTTTCCATGTGTCATGATGCATAGGGTATTATTCCAAACCAAAGTGAATCATTTAAGATTTAAACCGACACTGTAACAAATATTAAGTTAAGTGCCAGTTTCATAACATTTTTATGTCTAAGTGGTGTATCTTATAGACCTAAAATAACACAAGCAACACAGCTTCAACTGCTGTTCTAGTTATATAAATGAAAAAAAAAACATAAAAAACTGTAGAAAACTGTCGGTGAAATCTAGACATAATGAGGCAACTGTGGCTTAATCTAAAAGTAAATCTAATGCTAAATTGTCTGTAAACACTCTGACTATTAAAATGTAAATTAACAAGCCCGTTTTGTACAGAAAATCCTCTTTCTATTGTCCAGAACAATATCGTCTGACTGGGCTCGGATATTTGCAGATATGCTTCTGTCCAAGACTAAAAATACATCCAGTAATTTTAAGAAAAGTTACAAGCGATAAAAGACACACAAACACAGACCCTTTTCGTTGTGTTAAAACCTACCCATTTTTGGTTTTCTATTCCAAGGCACAATAAAAGTAGCTATTTATATTTTGTACATGTAATCTGTACTTTTGTAAGCCAGAGCAACAATGGCTCAGCCCGACTGTGGTACACACACTGTTTTATTCTTTTTACAGCTCAGACACAGCTGTGACAATACTAAACCCCACATTTTTACTAAAAAGTTTCTGCTTAAATTTTAAACAACAATAAAAATATAAATATCAGTCATTTTAAGTTCACAGACCCAACTTTGATAGAATCTTAAATTTAAAATCTAGAAAATCATTTTAAAGCTCTGGTGAAGTCCCAGTTTTACTGCTCAGGTTGTGATTTACTAAAACAAAATGTTTAAACATAAATATAACCTAACATGCACAATAGAAAATATCTGTACAAAGAATGCTGCTGTTCGATCGGACAACAAAACATACTTACATTAACCGCTTCACTGCAAGGTTGAGTGACGTTGTTTGCCTCAAAGCAAAGATAAGTCTGTTGCTCTGACAGCAGTTTAAGGTACTGTGACAAGAAGAGGTTTGACACTATGACACAAACACATTTACACACCTACACACACACATACACACACACAGATGCGCATTAACAAAGGAGTTTCCTCTTCAGAGGAAAAGTTTAACAAGAGAATTAGAATAAAAAACAAATATTTTACTTGCTTTCTGCTAAGAGTTATTGGTATATTTTTTGTTTATATAGTAAATATATTTATATAACTGAGAGTATAAGTGGCCCGATCACACTCTCATGTCTGTTTTGTTCGAAGAGGAGATGAGAGGAGAAATGGTTAGCTTAGCACAAAGACTGGAAAACAGCCTGGGTCTGTCTGAAAGGGACCAAAATTCACGTATCGACAGCATGAAAGTTCCAACGTTGGTACGCTTTATCACAATTGTTTACTTATGAAAACGAGCATCCATACAAAAAGTGTAAACAAGATAAATTGCAGTTTCACAGGGAGTTGCTGGTAGGCAGATTTTATCTTATTTGTGGGCAGAGTCAGGAAAGCATTTTTGCTCTTTCTTTCTTTCTTTGTGTGAAGCCAAGGCTGCTGAAAAATGATCTATCTGTCCCTATAACATGCCATTTCTCAAATATCCCATTCAGCTTAGTTTAGCATGAAGGCAAAGTTAAAGCTAAAGCAAAGCTTTTTTATTTGATGCACATATTTACAGCTTCATCTCTAACTCTTCACCAGAAAGTTCACTAATGTATTTTACAAAATGTCAAACCAATCCTTTAAATATTAAGGAAATACTAAATACAAAACTATGCTGTACTTCACTAAACTAAACTATAAACTAGATAGCTTGGCTTACTATACAGACTAGTAACTGTTAAAAACAGCTAATCTGACTTTCTAAAGCTAACAACATACACTTACCTCACAGTTTATTTAGTAGTAAAAACTTTAGAAGCTAACCTTAAAACCTAAGAGATCCAGTATGTAGGATTTAGAGGCATCTACAGTCAAGTCACAGATCGAAACTGACTGTATGAATCCTTTGTTCACCCTTCCTTTTCAAACATGTAGGAGCCTAAAGTGGCCGTTAAAGTGGTCTAATTTATGTAAAAGCCCCCTTTTTGAGCCACTGTTTGGTTTGTCTTTTGTGGGCTGCTGTAGAAACATGGCAGTGCAAGATGGCGAACTCCATGGAGGAGGACACACTCCATCTGTAGACTAAAATTATGTAATTTTAAGGTAATAAAAACTTATTGTTCTTATTTTCAGGTGACTTATAAATGTCATTTTTGTACTTGATTAAATAAACAGGGTGAGAAATTGTTAGTAGACAGATGAAATAACCTTTGTCAGAGCTGTTTCCTTGGTTTTATTGCTTTTTTTCTCAAGATAAGCTGACTAACATCTGGCATATTCTTTGTGTATGGCCTAGACAACAAAATGTGTGTGTGCGTGTGTGTTGTGTGTTGGGAGGTTGCTGTCCTCATCTGTATGTAACGTGTGTTATAGTTTTATCTTTCTAGATAACCTTAAGACAAGCACATGCACTAAACTTTTCTCTAACACCTGTGCACTATCCACAGTTGCCTACCAATGACAACAATACCATGAGTAACCCCCCCATGTCCCATAACCTACACACACCAACACAGACACACACTCAAGACCCCCACCTCAAAAGCTACAGCTGCTTCCTTGGAGTCGCAAATCAGGCAGCCAATCAGCAGGATTCCCTTAAATCAAGTCAGACAAAAACAGGCAAAACCAAACCGGAAAACGATATATGCACCTTCAAAATAAATTCAATATCAGTAGTCCGTTTTATTTCAGCAGCTCGAACTGAGTGACCCTGAAATGGTTGGGAGCACAGATAGTATTACTGCTTAATTACTTTAGCTTTGCACTGAAAGAGGGCAGGAAAGTAATCACACTTCAAAAGACAAATCGTGCAAATCCTCAGTAAAGTGGCATAATTTGAATTATTAAATACTCAAAATATTTGGGTAATATAAGTGTTGCAGTCAGTTCACATGCTGCATTTTTTTCTTAATGCATTTACAGAAAATGAAAATTTAAACGTGGTTATTAATTTGACTGAAGCCCTTTTACAGCTTCAGTACATTCTGTATCTTCTGCTGTTGGATACAACTTCTGAGGCTGTGAATGGGAGTGTGCCCTTGCAAAAAGAAACTAAAAATGATCAAACCCAAATTTGTTGGATAATAACACAGCTGCGGAAAAAAATAAGTACTTTAAATTATTGCTAGTAGAGGTTAATTTGTGATATTGATGCTTTAACTGAAGACTTGGGGCTGTTTTACGCATATCTAAGGCCAGGAATTTTGTGTTCTCTGTATCACTGATTTGCAAGAACTTTTTTTAAGCTTTAAAGAGAAATATGAAGTAAACAAATGTAATATTTGTAAATATACTCGGAGTTAGGCAGCAAAGCTTACATTTACAGTCTAGATTTTTATAACTGGGTGTGTACTTTAAATGAAACATCTATGGTTGTCTGAATAAAATCTCATCACTTCCCTTTACCATAAACTATTAAATAATCGCTTTTAATTTGAAAGTTTTACCGGAGGCTGAATTTTGGAAGCGCGGTTGACTTGACGTCAAACTGCGACTCCTAGTTGTGGAAGTGGAAGAAGTAGAGTCTCCTCAGTCACCCGCCGGCGCCGCCTCCTCTCCGCTCCGCAGCGGAGGACAGAGGGACAGATTCACAGAGAAAACTTCTACAAGGGGACACGGGAAGGTAGGTCAGCGAGCCACGACACACTCTCTGCTTTTTCATGCACACAGCAATTAGGGAAATCGGTCATGACATGATGCTGGCAGGAGGCTCTTCTCAACTTTTAATTCGCTACTTTCTTAAGGGATATTTCTGCAGACTTTGAATATCGCTCTCTTACAGTCTGCTTGGTTTTTCTCTGTGGTATCACGGGTTCATGCTGTGCACCTCCGTGGTTCTAATGTTGTCAAATGGTGTTTGTGTAGTTATCCCTCTAAAATCTAACTTTGGATTGGCTCTGCTCCTCAAGAGCTCTCGGTTGTGGCTGGGATATCCTCATTGGCTGATGACAAGGCAGCCTGTGTGTGTGTGTGTGTGTGTGTCTGTGTGTGTGTGTGTGAGAGAGAGAGAGAGAGAGAGAGAGAGAGCGTGCAGGCCCATGAGGAGATGATGTGGCCCACAGCACGCATCAGGTTATAAAGGCTAGATGAAGGATGGCCAGATGTCATAAACCAACAAGGAGAGCAACCTGCTGCTACTCGTTGATGGAATAGAAACATGTAGCATCTGACAGGGACTGAACGGGGGGGGGGGGGGGGGGCGGGGGCCGGGGGGGGGGGGGGGGGGGGGGGGGGGGGGGGGGGGGGGGGGGGGGG
>JAPZDV010000021.1:9513026-9535056 GCA_029814665.1 Acanthurus lineatus | reverse complement strand
AAAAATTTATCATACTACAGTGACTTTAAACCCCCCCCCCCCCCCCCCCCCATAAACGTTAAAGCTGAAATCTAAATTGACGGATGTAACACAGAGGTTTTAATAGCTGCAGAATTCGTGTGCATATGTTTGCAAATCTGTGGTCCCACAATGACCAACAGAAATGATAAATGAGTCATTTGATCAGCTGACTTAGCAGAAATCTGCAGGTTAAGTTTTCACATTGCATCTCTTTTTGTTATGGTAGAGGGATTCCTGACCTTCATGCAGCATCATTCTGTTTGTTTATTGGATGGAAATTTGAGTTATTATATGTGTTATGTCCACATGAATGCATCACTTATTTATTTTTATGACCATACTCTTTTCAAGACTGAACATATATTTGTATAACACGTACTATAAAACCTTTTATTTGTTTGTATAAGCTGACAGGTATGAATGAAATTAAGTCTCTTTAAGGTTTTTGGATATGCTATCACATTTTTCGCTCCAGGTACCTTTACCTCAACTATCTGCCAGTTACAGGCATTAAATTTATAATCTTTTAATTTCTGTGTGGAACTCAGTGGGATACTTTTTATGCAAGCACAGGCATAACTGTGGCACTAAAAACGGAGTTGGTAGACCACCCTGAGTTAATGAATGCTTATAATGACAGTAGAAGCATTTTGTTTCATTACAATATCAATAAAAAACACATGTATTTTATATTGATGTGTGTCCAAGCTAAATTACAAACCAGTCTCTAAATGCTTAAGAGGATCAATACAGGAGATATATACTGAAAAATATATGTCATTAATCAATTCCTTGATGGAATTTGAACCAACTGCCAGCAATCTTGACATTCATTTAAGACATTTCCAGAACAAATGGCCAAAAATTCATGATTTCATCCTCTCCTGTCCTGGATTTGCTACTTTTCTTTGTCTAATGTGAGCATAGCATGTGTATAAATTTGTGCTGTTTTGGACTGCTGACAGTCCTAGAGAAGATAAAAAACTGCCCAGAAATGAATATGATAAAAGACAGAAAGTGAAAACCTTCCACTACCATCTGTGCTCTGTTCCCAGTGCTGTTGGCCCACTGACTTCGTGTCGAGTCAGCTCTCTCTCTCACTAAATATTGTTTCAGACTCGAGAGGCACATTTTCAGAGCGAGGGGAGCACATCCGAGGTTCTCCGGCCTGTTTATGTTCCCACTTTTCATCTGCACGCTGTTTATTTGGGGAAATTGAGAAAGGAATGCCTGCCTCCTTCTCTTTCTGTCTTTGTGGCAGACAGAGAGAATTAGGGTTTAGTCTGAGAAAAACACCCATATTCTTTGTATTACTTCTATCACCTGTTCAGAATTTCATGTGGAGACCTGTGTTTTTCCAGACTATATTTTTTTTTCTCCAATGAGAGAGTAATTGTTGCTGAGGCAGTCTGAAATGCTGCATCTGACTTGTGACATTTGGCTCAAGGACCATTTGATCCCACGGCCTCATGGTCTTATTAGAAAAGAGAAGCCGCACCGCTGATTTAATGAAATAATAAACTCAACTCAAAGCTGATTCATGAGCTATTCCATGATCAAAGTGGAAACTGTATGTTTGTGTGTGTGTGTGAGTGTGAAAGGTGGGGGGGAGGGGGGAGGGGGTGTTAGACCTCTAGCTAAATGGAGGGACACTTTGCATCTGTTTGCTCCACACAGACTTTACTCCAGGCCGGTCATATGGCTTTAATTAACAAGCTAGTTTTTGGATAGCTCCTCTCTCCCTGGCAACAGTTTAAGACAAGGGCAGCATAGTAAGCTGTAGTCTTAAAGAAAAAAAGAAAAACTCACTGTACATCCCTTACACCACATGAGAAAGCACCAGTCAACGCTCACTACTAAATGACAAGATGAAAAAAATGACGTGTCAAAATGCTTCTGGGTCCACTGGCTTGATTACATTGCACATTTGGCCCACCCTTAAATTCCCACCTAATTATTCTGAGCGATCCAACTTTTCTCTCTCTTGTTAACAACGACCCCTTTCTTCTCCCCTCCTTCTTTTCTCTTTCGCAAATTGTGACTGCGTTGGAAATTGCGTGGCCTGTCTGCAGCTCGAACCACTTTCTCTCTTGGCCGTGATTGCAGCTATATGCTTGATATTCGCAGCTAATCCAAGCAAAACACAGAGTAGAGAGTCAGCATATGTGCTCACTTGGCCTGCTGACAAACATAAGTTTTTTATTTCGCCAAAAGTGATACAGCCCAGAGGGAAAGTTTTGCACAACAGACCGCAGAAGATGTACGACACCATCACCTCTGCGAGACAGCTTGATCTTAATTTAACCGCATTTCTGTGCGGTTTATAATGGAGTAATAATTTACCAAGGAGGCAGTGAATGCATGCTGTTGTGGGGATCTTTTGAAGGCTGTCCACAAATCTTTCTAAGCAGCTTTACTTAAAAAGCACCAAGGGACATCACTGGGGGGTCCAGTCCCTCCCTCTCTTTCTTGTTTGAATAAACAAGAGGAGAGTTAGTAGTAATGAAAAGCACTTGATATCAAGCTGCAAGTTTAATAACCCCATAATAAATCGAGAGTGGTTGCAGAAGAAGTAATGAAAATGGAGGGGAGTTTGGCTTGTGCAGGAAATGACTGGGAGAAAGCCTGAGGGAGGGGAAGAGAGAAAGACTTTCAGTTGTTGCACATATGAGAGAAGCTGCAACAGTACAAAGACCCCTCAGTGTTTTTTAAGCAAGCTCTCCTTTTACTGTACCTTCCCAGTGCTGTTTGAAATGAACTGAGAGGCACATTAGGGCTCTTTTCAACTCATTCCTCCACACACAGTTCAGGGTATTAACACTCAAGAATGGCTCTCCCAGCTGGCTTGAGCAGCTTACACTCTGCTGTCTCTCTTTCATTCCCCTCGGGCTTTGCGCTCCTTTTTTTTCCTCCTCTTTTCAGGAGGCAACTTGTTCCTCCTGCTCTCGTCACCAAAAGGTTTCCCATCTGCTTCCGATTACCTTTGGCTGCAGTTGGTTAGCCGCCAGCCATCTGGGCCAGTGTGGCGTCTCCGCTCGCTCTTCTCTCCCCAGACGGCACTGAGGGAGGGAGGCAGGGGAGGCTGGGACGAGAGTGAACTGGGTGGGCAGACTTTAGCAAGGGAATAGCAAGGGTTGGGTTTTAGCTGACACTGCAATCTAAAGCCAGGAAACCCAAGTCAAAGAGAAGGGCACCCATGAAAATGTGACTCCTGATCCTGGCCCTGGTCTGTTTTTGTAATGGGTACTGTGGGTCTGAAGAAGTAATTTTCCTTTGTTTTTATAAAAGCAGACTGGCTCTGTGTTGGTCCATAAGTAAAAGTCAAACTCAAATGGTATAGTGTTCAATTAAAATGGAACACAGGGTTTATGTATAGCCCATGACATTTAAATAAGTAGTGTGGAAAATGAGCAAAGGACCCATGATTTGAACCTATAATGTCTGGCTGGCTGAACTGTTCACCTCTAAAAGATCATCAGGTGCTTCCATATAAACTACACTTTTTATGCAGCAGTAAAAAAAGAAAGGAGCAATCAAAAAATGCTGAGCAATTATTATTTCTGACCATGGGAAACAGAGATAAAACTTTGCTAAGGAGAGAATTGTAAAGTATTTTGCAGATGACACAATACTGTATGTATTAACAAAGCAAGCTCTTATAGATATGTCCTACATTATGTCTTGCTCTGTTGAAGTAAATAACTGAATATCCAAATGTTTCTTAGTCATGCACAAAAACCCCCCTAAACACCTTTAAGGTTATTGTAACAAGACTGTTGTAAATTTTTAAGCGCTAAGGTTTCAAACAAATATTATTGGCTGATTTACCATTATCACATTTTAAAAAATGAAGCAAATTAGGACATCAGTATTGATTCAAAACACCCAGAATCTGTATACAGTACCCTACCCTTTGTCTCAGACGTAAACAAGCTACATATAGGCACTCATTCCATTCGCTGCTTGCCAGGACGCCAGCCAATTAGTAAGCTGTACAGTCAGGCAGCCAGCCAGCAAGTCACTCAGCCATACAACCAACCACTCCAGTGAGCCAGCGTAGCAGTGATGGCAACCTGCTGCTCCTCTCAAATTGGCTCATTTTACCCCCAGAGCCTCTGACATAATACCCACTTCAAGCCCTGTTTGGGCATTAAGCACAGCTTTTTACAAGATCAATGGCTTTCTTTGTGTTTGAACTCTTTCCGGTGGGCAGGCAGCTTAAAGAGTGGGGCCTCAGGGGCCCCAGGTTGGGACCTGCTGTTGTCTCTGGTCATCAGAATGAAAGACAGGGTGTTTGCCCTTCGCCAAAGCCAAGATTGATTAGCTGAAGGAACAATGCAAGACTGGGCGGTCCCTCACTGGAAGCTGAATATGAATTGGGGAGACTTGTCTTGTTAGACTGGGAATGCCATGGGTCAGAGAGATCTCATGCTCTCTCTCTCTCTTTCTTAGTCGGTGTTCCACTATGTCTCCCTTGTTCCTCCCACCTTATTGAGCCTAAATCTGTCTCTCCCCTCCCTTTTCACTCCCTTTCCTGGCCTTCCTCATCCTCACTGAAACATTTCTCCTCTGCAGGGCTACAGAGAGGAGTCCGAACCCACTGCTGCTGAGCCCCTTCGGAGGCTGTTTCTTCTTCTGCAAGATCTTGTCCAGGATCCGTCAGCGCTCACTGATCAACTCACCATAGAGGCTGTCTGCCTGTCTGTACCCTCAGATCCGTCTGCAGCAATGGCCCAACAGAGCGCTGAGCTGTCCCACTGCTAAGTGACGGGGCATCCGAGAGGGCAGAAGACATGTTGGGACAGAGGCCCGGGGACCACTGCACTGAATTCTGTTACTATAGCAACTACTGTAGTAACCATGGAAACGCTATGGAGGACTGGTCTGGTCTGCACTGTCATTGTCATTATGGTTGCCACAGAGGTCGCCGGAGGTCACAGACGTGAGTTTGCTCAGTCACAAGGTGAGTGGAGCTGATTATGATTGAGGTGCCACCTGTAACCACAGTAATGTGTCAGAGCAGCTGTGTAATTATGTAAGATTTCTTTTTATTTACTTTACAGGAATGACAAGTTCAGTGCATCAAATCATGTTTAGGTTTTCTTAGTGCTGAAAAAAGCTAAATGTGTGTAAAGAGGGCTGGACGTCTCGAAATAATCTACTTTGAAGTTACATTAATCCTATTCTATAGCTAGCTGTGGTGATTATGTTGTTATTACAGAGATGTGTCTGTTCACCATTTCCCACCATAAAACACAACAGTGTCAGACTGGTGTCCCACCCTAGTCTGGAGCAGGTCTAAAGCAAGGTTGCATAACATGGGTTGACCTTTTCAAACCAACCTAAAATTCAGTCTTTCAGAAAAGAGTTTCAGAAACCAGAGTTACATTTAAACACACTATTAACATCACAGACCTGTCTCTTTGAGGTCTTTATACATAGTGGGAAAACATCATTGGTTTATTGTCTGTGATCCTGGCTTTATACCGTGGGTTGCTTTAATTGTTTTCAGTCTTCAAGAACAAGAGTACTTAGATGTATTTTATCGTTGAGGCGCCCAGAGAGAAGTCTGTTTTTCATTTCAGTTGAAAAAAAAGAAAGCCTTCTTAGTGCTACCCATGTTTAAAAAGTCAGAAAAATACGTTTTTTAAATTTGTGTTTAATTTGAGTTTCTTATTATAGATTAGTTGTAATTAAAGGATGGACATTCCTAAATGGTTACCGTAATTGTTTTTATTTATAGTTCCCATGCACAGCGCTGTGATCAGAAAAGGTTGGGTAAAATGAGCTCTAGAAGCTGTTTCGTGTCTGACCTAGCTGTCTGACTAACTGAGGCACTCTCTAGGCCTGCAGGTCTGGGCTGCTGAACTTGAACTCAGCTTCCACAAATCATGTTGCTGTGGCACAGCCACGTGCCTGCCTCCCCCTCGCCTCTCACCGCACAGTCTCCGTCTCTCTCTCTCTCACGCTGGAGCTGGAGTGACTGAAATCCCCTTAAGGCAAAAAACATAAAATCCCACAGTGTCAGTGTCTCATCACCCAGGACAAGGCTGTGATTGTGTATTTCCTAAACTTAACCTCTGACCCCTTGAAGTCATCTGTCTCCTATAGTTTGCCATGCTGCTTCCATTAATCTACCCACCCCCCACAAAACCCTGACGTGGCTCACTCCCTCAGAGACTTTGTTCTCCACAGGTACATGCAATTTTGTCTTTAAAAGCTGCATTTGTTAATTTTTTACAGTAACAATTGGTCTGTTAACTAAGTGGAATGTAAAAAAATAGATGTTCATTATAGTGAGTCCAAAGTAAACAACAAGTTCCTCTCAGCTCTATGAAGCATTTTGGCATTTTTTTGGCTCGATGTTTTGATTCCACAACTCTGCTCTCATCAGCCTTGTTTCCAGCCACAACAGACAGCTGTTTTTTAACAGAAAAACTATGAAAAACACTATGTGCCCTGCACCAAACAGCAGACAGACAACATTAAAAACTAGCTAGTCAACATAGTAGACCATTTAGCATCTGAACAGCATTGCTCAAACTAATTTCACAAAGACTGACATTCATAATTATTATAAAAATTCTGTGTTGGATTGTGTGCCGTCGTAATGGAAGGTGCAGCACTGAAGGCACCAACAAAGATGACTAAAATGATTTGCAAAGTTTTCTTATACATAGCTGACTTTGTGTGTTCATCTGTACAGCAAATTTTGCAACTCGCCATTTATTTTTATAATATTCTCTCACTCTCTCTATTCCCTTTTTTCATTTCTTTCATTCTCCTCTTTGAACTTGACTCTTGTCCAGGCCTTGGCTGATATCTTAAGACAGATGATAACCCCTTACAACAGCAACTGAAATAGTGGAGAATGACTGGAAACATAAAGCTGCCTCTTGTGATTTCTGGTTCACTTGGTGTTCAGCCATGTGCCGAACATTTTGTTAGTTTCTGTGTGCGTGTGTGTGTGTGTTTAAATTGAGTGAGAGTAAGAGGACAAATATGGAGCAGTTTTCAAATTTTTTCTGCAGGGTCAGATGTATTCTGAGAGAACTCAGATAAAGTCCGGCAGATGTTAGCATTCATGGTCATAGCTAATTTATTTCTCCATTTCACAGAACCTTACACACACTATAACCTCATCGTTCTTTATCAGTCACTTATTTCAGTTATAATGGCTGAACAATCAATTGAAAAATTATCAAAAGTTGGAATATGGCCAGGTGCAATATCCAAATCACAGGAATTTTTAAAATAAAGTTAGAATGTGTCACATTATACTATTTTAAATGAAGCATTGTGCTGCAGGGATGTACAAGCTTGTGTGTGTGTATATATATATATATATAATATTTACAGGTAAAGTAACATGCTTATTCAGTGCAGATTGGTGCAAGAGTAAGTGTTAGATAGAAATGCAGAAATTACTACTCCCCCTGAAACTGTGACACATATTGAAATCCAGTTTTATGAAGGTTGGATGGGTGGAGGCACTGAAGGCTGGGGTTTAATCTCAGCATGGATGGAACCAATTTTTTTGGTGACCTGCCGCTCGTCTGTCAGTGGTCCTATATCCATATATGCTACATAGAAAAAGAAAACAGACAGCTGAACTCTATGTACTTTGTGATTGTTGAACATCTCATTGGAAATTTTTGGCACTAAATTGCTGTTGTAACAGTCTCCACTTTAGTGGGAGGACTCAGGACTTCCATTAGAAGTTAGGACCTGGTTGCCAGGATTTGCTCTTAAGCCACAGAATTATTAGTGAGGTTAGGCACTAATGTTGGGCGATAAGGCCTGACTCACAGTTGGCATTCTTGTTTACTTTTGTTTCAATGAGTTTTTAATTTTGTAAAGTACCCTAAGTTGTCAGCTCCTGCATGCCAGAGTCTTAAGTCTGATGGCAACTAATTTAAAGAAAAGACCTCCCCCTGCCCAATTGTTATGAATGTTCATTGTCCAAACCAAACCAATTAAAACAGTTCCAGACCAAAAGTATACGGAGGCATTTGAAGTGTCTACATACTTGTTGCCATATATTGTATTGGTCACTTCCTTGTGTGTGTGTGTGCCAACTAGACTGAAAAACAATAGAAAAATAGACACATTCAGAAAAAGTGTGAGTGGGGTAGCAGTTGTTTTTATACCAACTGTCTAGTTTACACTGATTATCCCCAGTCACAGTTCATGGTCACACTCACAGACTGTTCACTGACTGAGTGCAGATTAGTCCTCCTCTTATGGTAGTTGTTTTAAACGAGGCAGAGCTGGTTTTGTCCTGAGGTGCCATGAAGGTGTGTCTGGGAAGAAGGGAGGGACAGTTTTCCATTCAGAGTATTTCCTTCCACTATTTTCATTTGGCGATAACAGAAACCAGGGTGATGCCCTGCTCATGGGTGGATTAGTGTATTTATCAGCACAAAAGCTTCTGCATGAAACCCTTTTAGCCAGGGAGTGTCTCCTGTTAAATTTAGCAAGTGTGTTTCCAATGCCTTTTTGCTCCTTGCTTTGATGTCTACTTAGCATTTTTGTCAGCTCCTGTAAGGTTTCTGTGGGCTCAGTCCTTATCCATTAAAGGATAAAACATAAAATATGTGTACTAATTTATACCTTTAGGGTTGACTGGAGAAGGCACAGTAGGAATATTTGTGTGCAGAGGGAGGATGGGGAGAAGTGAGGCAGGATGTGATGTAAACCATAACTCATGTTGCCATTTGTTTTGCTTGTTTTCTTGAGTGTACCAGATTTATCAGTTGGCCTCAGGTCAGGTCAAGTTTTTTTTTTAATTTGCCCAAAGCTTTACCAAGCTTCAAGTAAAAAAACTGAAAGTGATAATTTATTTAAGTCTAAAAATAAAAAGTAATTTTTGGCTCTTGGCTCCCCATGGGACTTGAACTCTGATCTGAGTGATTTACTACACCTCTGATCTACTACATGAAAGTCCAATGTTTAATTCAGTCCGCAACCTTCTTCAAATGAAAACTTTGTGGTTCTTTATCCATTTAATATGTACCTTCTAGAGGGACTATTGTAAGCCAAACTCTAAGGCTTAAATGCATCTGGGAGGGTTAGTAAACAATCTAACAATGTATAGCATGTCCAAATAAAGACAAAAAGTTAAATATTTATATCTTTTTAAGAGATGCTTAGCTACTTTTAAGTAGCTTAGCAGATTAAGTGATTCAGTGGATGTGAACAGGTTATACTACACCTGATGATGAATGTTAATCACCAAATAACTAAAAAAAAAAACTAAAATAAATGATTAGCAAGAGAAGCTATGAAAATGTGCCCAACAGTGCACTTAACTGTCATGTTTTTCAATAATCTTTCAAATGTGAATAATGCTGCACTTTACATACTGTGTTTGGATCATTTCATTCTGCAAACAGCAATAAAACTGCTGCTCTGTGCATTAGGTATGTATGTTACTAAAGAAACAACATAAACAACAGGGCAGTGATAAATATTTTACCCCCCTCTGTTTTGACTCTGTTTTAGATTCAAAATATCAGTATCAAGGACTACATGTGTCTTTTCCCCCTGTGGGCTTGAACAGACGGAGTTGGGTTTGTTTGAAATCTTGTGGAGAGGAAGTTTGGCACTTGCGTTCAAACCTTCTTTCAAACTAAATCCTAATTTGTTTATGCTGGTTTTCATTAGTGTACAGATTATTCTGTGTGGGGTCTCCTTAATTTGTGCCTTGGAGGTGAGTTACCTATTCTTTATTTACACCCTCCCTTCATTTTCTCACCAGGAGCTTTTCCTGTGCTTCAAAGTTAATACTACTTGCCTGATAACTTGCTGTAGTTTGTGAGAGCAGGATAGATGAATTGTGGGAAACAGTTCAGAGCTCTTAAGAAGGTATTGCTTTTGAACAGGTCTTTAGTATATGGCTGATTTGATTTTCCTGCCTATCCTAACCTGGAACCAACTGAAACTGAACTTTAAATAAAAAAACGAAACAAAAAACAAAACTAAGCTTTCACCCTTTGTCCAATCTATGAAAAAGTACTAATAGTCTATTGGCAAACATCCCTACTTATCTGTTATTTAATAGGTCTCATTGAACCCTTAGCTCCTTTTCATACAACGTTAGCTACACTGTCACGGTGTATGTCATTATAGATGTTAAATTAGCATTTTTCTGCACAGCTAAAAACTTAACTACTGAAACAAGCTACCTACCTCAAGCTAATATGTTAATGCTAGCTAGCTGCTCATCATGGTTTAGCTTCTGTTGGGTGACCGCTAATGTTAAAAGTTTATATTTCTAGTTGCTAGCTGTCTTAGGCTGCTAATATTTGGCTAAAGCAACAAGCTAGCTGACTAGCTGTTTGGTCATTGTTAGTTAAGCTATTGTTGGGACACTGTTAATGTTATGTATTTAATTTCTATTGCTGTTTGCTGTTTTAAGCTAATATCTTGCTAATGCAACTTTCTTGATAGCTAGATTTTTTGTCTTCATTGGTTTAGTTTGGGATACCGTTAATATTATTTATTTTATTTTACTTGTGGCACCATTGTAATATAACTTGAAGAACATTAGGTAGATAACAATATCAGTATTTTAAAGGGAACACTGTTTTTAGCTAACTTTTGAAGCAATATACAAGACTGTGTGTCAGGGAAGAGTTTTACAAAAGGCAGGCAGCCAGAACTGGCACAAAACAGCAAAAGCAGGTAGGAGACCCAGAAGTAAAGGACATTAAGTAGGCTTAGATAAAGCACAATAGACAATCTAGATGTATGGTAGTATGGCATAATGGCAGCTAATAAGGGAGTTGGAAACAGGTGAGCACACAGGTGTGGGGTTCAAATAATGAGGAAAAGTAGTGAGACTGCTGCACATCAAGGAAAAGGCAGATTGTATAACTACAGAGGAGTTGGGTAAGCTAAAGAAGTGTAAAAACTTATGAACTAGCTGCCAGTATGACAGCAATAATACTTTATTGTTTAAAATCATGCATTGCATCAATTGTATTACATAATATTCTCATATGTAAGCGCTATCATTGCATTTTAATTTTTTTCTTATGCTGTTTAGACAGTTTTACAGTTACTTCCAGTAAAACCTTCACAGCCCATCCCACTTACTTGAACCTTCGGGCACCGTGTTTCGCCTCATAGCTGTGCACCTACATAGTGAGGGAAGAAAGAAACATAAAATTAAAATGTAAAAAATTCTGACTCATTCACCATTTTTGAAAAGCGAACAAGGCACCCTCATTTTTTGTTCTTATGACTTAAACCACTTAAACACCAAGCATGTTTTGCACTGAACTTCCCATGACTAAAATACAATACAACCATATGAGTTACATGTGAAGACAGCATTTGATATTGTACATGCTCTATATTCAAGCCAGACCTATCCAGTGCTTACAGTGTAATTTTTTTCCCCGTACTGAGCTCTCCAAGTCTGTACCAGGGAACTCTGATCTCTGGGTATTTACTGTGTGTGGGAAGGGGCTGCGTCTCAACCAACTGAGGCCAAAGGTTTGATGAAAACTGGACTCATTTGCTGGTGACCTTTCCCTGTAAGTTAGCTGACGTTGGCTGTTTGGAGCTGTGTGTGTTTGGACAATAAATCTCCACCAGGGCCTAGACACAGACTGGGACAGACAGGAAGTATACAGTTTCAGTGTAACCATGGCAACTTCCCTTTGGCCTCATGCAAGCGAGGGTTCTTGGAGTAGAGGGACCCTGTCAGTATTGGGCCAAAAAAGCCTGCAAGTTTCTCTTTGCCAACTGGGTTACTCTCTCAATAAAAAGCCTCATAGCGCTATTCAAAATAAGCAACTCTCAAATCCCCAACTGTTTTTAATTAGAGTCAATTAGATTAAGCTGAATTTTGGCTTTATTAAGTTAAACTCTGATTTTGGTTGTATGCCTTCTTTATTTTCCTTCCTCTAGCTGCTTTCCTGTCCAATCTAGGCCATTATGAGATTGCCATCCCAGTACGTGTAGGACCTAATGGTGAGACGCTGGACCCAGAAACTACTCAACACCACGGAAGAAGAAGACGCAGCACTGAAGACAGGCTCCCTGACGCTGTATTTTACCTTTTCAAATTTTTTTCTTAAATTTATTCTTTTTTGGGTCTCTGTCTGACATTTATGCACACTTATAAATTACTCTTTAAAATGCTTGGCAGTCTAATTCAAGAGTACTTATAAACCGATCTCTCTTTTTCTGTCTCTTAGGTCTTCTACCAGCTGTCTACATCACGTAACAACTTCATGCTGAACCTAACGCTGCAGGGAGGCCTGCTGTCGAGGCAGTTTAGAGTGGAGTACTGGAAGAGAGGTCGATTAGCCTGGAGTCACCCTTATTCTCCCCACTGCCACTATGTAGGACATCTCCAAGACCAACCGCACTCTAGCAAAGTGGCCCTGAGTAACTGTAACGGCCTGGTAAGCCTGAAACCTTCAAGTCTAATCCAAAGCTAATATGACGAGTAAGGTCAGCAGTGGCAGCAGCGCTGGCTCAGCAAATAAAGGATCAGTAATGCTTGATTTTGAACATCAAAGCATGAAATTTCGATAAACCTTGAGTACCCAAGCCAGCTTTAAGCTTTGCCCAAAGCAATCCGTGTAGTCCTCAGAAACAGAAGTGACCTGAATTGAAATTTAAGATGATGAATTATTTTTAAGCAGGTGATTTATTGATTTTTCTTATTTCCTACTATTTACCCTATGTGGAATTAAGAGATGAGACTAGACTACAGCTTAAAGATATCCTGCACTTACTCTGTTACCTCCATTGCTCGCTTTTATGCCCCCTTCACAGCTTGTCATTTGGTATGGATGGCAGAGGTGGATAAGACTGTCACATTCAAGACTCGCCAGTAATCATGTAATCAGACAATGCAATTTTGCTACTGCTGAGCTGAGAATTGCAAAAATACTGTGCACTGACTATGTTATTTACTTTGTTTATCTGTAAAGAGATATGTATGCTGATGTCAAACACCCCAGCATTTATAGCTTAAGCTAATTTGCAATGTTGATTCCTAGATAGGCCTTTAACATTCATAGAACGCAGCTAAACTCACAATTACACAAGAAGACATACAGAACACAGACTCAACAATCAGTACAAACATTAAATACACAAAACTAAGAATTCAAAAACAAAATACAGACATCATATCCTTCATGACTACATGACTGATCCCTCTTCAGAAACAGTTGTTAGTTGAGTTTAAAATGATCCTAGTCAGGATCCAGTTTGAGCTTTTGCAGGTGAGAAGATCCACATGTTGATTCTATGAACAGAAAAAGCTGTTTGTCCACATAAGAATTTACCTATTTGGTACCTTACGATTCACATTGGATTCTCCACATCTGTGTAATTGTTTAAATACTACAATTTGTTTTTTATTATTTTGAATGGCGGTAGCTGACATAAGACATCTATGTTTGTTCAGTTCTCAAGCAGTTATGTTTATAGAGTACCAAGTTTAATACATTGGATTATCTAATCAAACCTACAATTTTGTTCTTGATTTAACACTATTTAAAACTTTGAAACTGGTAACAACTCTAACTCTAGATCACAGAATCAACACAAATGTAACAGACAAGATTTTAGGTGGCCATCACAGAGGGAGGTGAGAGAATTTTTCAAGGAAAGATGTTTAACTCACTGCCAGGTTTTCTTTTTCAAGGCATTTATATTTTAAACTTAGTTGTATGTAATGTCAAAACATGTTGAGATTAGTTGAGTGAAGAAAGAAAAATAGAAGTTTGAGAGAAGAGTAAAAACTCTGCTTATTTTCTCAGCTCAGCAAACCTGAACAATCTCTGTGTGAAGTTAGCGTTAAAAAGCAGCCCTCCTATCTCGATGTTGGAAGGGTATGTAGGTCCTGCTGGGCAAACCAGGGAGCACTTTGAAGTCAAACCTCTACCTGTAACCAGAGCGCATCAAGTTCTGGCATGCTTTCTAAAGGCTGTTTAAAAGCTGACTAGGACACATAGGAGATAATTAACTGGAGCTGTGGTCAACAAGACAGGGAAGCAGTGCTTTGAGGGAAAAACACTTGAACCAAGGACCTTGAAACTTCTGCAAATTTAAAACCTTTTTGTAGTGGTCTTGCTTACCATCTAGTAAAATAATTCTTTTTAATCTGTTTTATCATTTTCATGAGGTCATCTGCTTGTTATTTCCCAAACTAAGGGATCAAAGTTAGTTCCCCCCTCTCTGAGTCACTTGACCGGATCACTTAATTGTGATGCATCATTTTGCTGGCTGAAATCATTTCCCCGCATTCTCAGCATTGTGTATCCATGTATCCTCTCACTACAAGCAGCAGGCTCCGCAATAACAGTTGTATACACAGCTGAGGATTAGATGTGTTCACAAAGCGTTAATAAGCCGCACACGTAATTACTGTCGGTCAGACCAGCGTGAGCACATTCACCAGCTAGCGGGCTGTGTGTCCAGGGGAGCATCACTAACTTTATTATGAGATTAAAGGCACTTTGAAAGCCGCCGCACTGAGTCGAGGGGAGACACTCGCTCTGGTCTAAGCCAACACATCTGAGCAGAATCAAAGGAAGTGTTAGTGTATCGGTCTCTGTCTCTGTCTCCCCCTTTTTCCTCGCTCTTAGTCACTCTTTCATGCTCTCACGTGTGTTTGTCTGCATGTGTGTGTGTTTTGTTGTGGGGTCCAGATCCTCTTCTTAGATGTGTCCACAGTTTGCCAACAGAGGACCCTGTGAGGGAAGGCGCAGTGTTTGTAGTGGGATAGTCTGAGCAATATGCTGATGTTGGGCCCGTATCTTTAATACAAAATATCTGTTATTATAGAATGAGTGTCATGTCCTCACTGAGCAGTTGTGTGATAGTCTGAGTTGACCATAGTCCTCATAAGGATATGACAAATTTTTGTACCTTTATGTTCCTTTTAATGCCAGAGTTAAATTTTTAATTTATCACTAAGAGCTATTTAGCTGCTTATATTGTAAGAACTATCAGCACACATAAACCCTAAATGCTTAAAAAAGCACTGTGAATTAGAGAAAATATAATATATTGTTACACATTGTGGGTTATTTAATAAAATAGAAAACTCTACCAGAGAATAAAGTAAAGATCATTGATAGTATTCAATTGTAAAATCTTTAAGAATCAATTTTTCTCTGACTATACTTTTAAGTCTTTTCCTTTTAAAGTATAAAACAGTGTCATAGTGTAATTCTATCTCAAAAGTAAACATTGTTTTGGTATTTTTACCACCATCAAAAGTCTGTGACTCTTGTGAAACAAAACCTTTTGTTACTGCAGCGTAGACAGAGGTTATTATGAAGTCTCCTCCTCTCCAGCTGTCAGTTTGCTGACCCATTCGCAGCAGGATCCCTCAGAGGGCCTCCGATTCACTTCTGCCTCACCTTAACTTACCCTGCCTGCTTTGTTGCTCATTCTTCTTTGTTGCTCATTCTTCTTTGTCAATATGAAAGTTTAAATCATGTTAGCCATATCACTGATGAAACATTAGGGTCATTATTTATTGATATGTTATGGTAGAGAAGCAGACCATCTGTATATTGAGACATTTGTGATATTTACATCACGAAAGTGATGAACCTATTTCATTCTCTTTTATTCTACATATCTGTCTCTCTGCAGCAGGGGGTGATTGTTGCAGGGGGAGAGGAGTACCTGATTGAACCCCTTGTCTCACCAGATAACCAGACCAGGATGGAGAAGGGGGAGAGAACAGAGGGGCGCCCCCATGTGGTTTACAAGCGGTCATCGCTCCGCCATCAGTATAAGGGCCAATCCTGTGGAGTCATTGGTGAGAGAAGGGATATTTTGGTCTTTTTATTAGCAGCTGTTGCATCCAGACTGGAGAAGTAAACTGCCCCAGACTTATTTGCATAACAGCCAGCAGCAGAAGATTGTGGTTGTGTCTGAGTTCCCAGTTGTGTTTGGGTGTGACTGAGTCTGTGTTACAGGGCGTTGCTGAAAAGCAAAAGTATGCTTAGAAAACCATCTTTTGACGAATAAAAGTTAAAATAAACATCACTCTTTGTAATGCTTGTCCTCCCTGTGCGTTCATAGAAAGAGTGTGTAGACTTCATTCTGTTTTCTAGAGTGTTTCAGATGAACTTCATTGATCTCTTGGCCAGTTATAACAAATATAAGACGTAAAGTGAGTCATTCGGTTTTTAGCGTACAATTAGCTGCTGTTTCTTCTTTCTCCCCGAAAAACATGAATGTGTGCGATCCTTCTCAGATGAGAAACCAATGAAAGGCGCATCATGGTGGCAGCGAACCCTGAAGACCCCTCCCCATCATGTTGGTCGCAGCATGCTGCCTCTGAAGCGCTCAGTAAGCCGGGAGCGATACGTGGAGACGCTGGTAGTAGCCGACAAGATGATGGTGGGCTACCACGGTCGTAGAGACATTGAGCAGTACATCCTGGCTGTCATGAATATTGTAAGTTTCACAACACAAAAGATGCATGTGCACAGTACATTACAAATCCACTTTCTGTGTGGTATTTAAATTATTCTTGAATAAAATGAGGAGATTTTTGATACATGGTTGCATTGTTATTAACTTTATGCTATGTTTCACTCTGAAACTAAGTAAACTGAGAAGATGTGGTAAAGATGATATTCATTTTTTTTTTTAATTGTATTTTAGCTTTCAGTAGCAATCACACAATCAATCCTGATTTGGTTAGCTAGCATTTTTCAAAACAAAATAACAGCTTAGAGTAAACTAAGAAACATTCAAACGGGGATTGAAAACTTAAAAGTGTACGGCGACAGAAATAAGTTTGAGTGCTTCTCTAACACCAAGTATTAGTTAAATATAAAACTGTTTCTGTCAGAGTTGAGGCTTGTTTAGTAGCATGCAATATATTCAAAGACAGAAGGAAAACATATGTGTATAGCTGGTTTGATTTCTCGGGGGAGTACTTGTGGAAGACGGGCTTAGGTTGTATGTCATCATGTGCACTATTTCTGTCATTGGGGATCTCTTCACACACAGTTAATCACATTAAACCTATAAACACACAAGTTAGGAATGCATTTAATGAAAGGTAGGTCAGCCGCTATTGTTGCAAAGCCAGTTGCATCCGGAGTGTTACAGACTCACAGAAGTCAACAGTGTCTCTTTAGTGGTGTAGAGCAAAGTGAACCAAATTACACAAGACACCAGTAATAACAAGTGTCTGGGTGCTGCTTTAGTACAAGACTAGTAGAGGTTTTAACCCTGGTCTTTTTTATTACTGTTGGTGCTTTAACTCTTTAATAATCATTTGCACTTCTGCTGCACTGACTTGTAGATGAGGTGTTTGATTATAGCCTAAAATCAGTCTTGGTCAGAGTACAAGACTTGGATGCCTCTTAAACTTGCTTCTGTTTGTTCTTATCCCTAAACCCATGATTGCATCCTAAAACCTACTAAATCCAGAACTTTTGGGATCCAGATTGTAGTTTTGACACAAAAGCATGCTGAATCACCTTTTTGTTCTGTTTTCAAGAAAAGTTCTCTTACTATGAGAAATGTTGCTTTTTATTAAGAATTTCTCTGGTGTCTATTTCTAGTGTTGTCTCAGCTCTAGTGCAAAGTGCTCAACTGGTGTATCAGCTGTTTTTAAGACTGGTCTTTTCTTGTTTCCCTGGAGGTCAGGTTGCCAAACTGTTCCAGGATTCTAGCCTGGGGAATGCAGTCAACATTGTGGTGACACGGCTCATCCTGCTCATGGAGGACCAGGTATATAAACTACTGTAGTAAGGTGTACAACTTTTGTACAATCTTTTTTCTGCCTCCCCTCTTCTCCTCTCCTCTCTGTATGACTTTGTGTGCTTGTCCTTATTGCCTACTCAACAGTCTTCCCTGACCAGCATCTATGGGCTCCTTGTTTGTGTCAAATTATTGGTTTAAGTGTCTTTTCCTCTACCACTCCCAGTAGACTCTCAGTGTGTGTAAGCAAGCTGGTCTTGGCTGCAATTAAAGGGACTAGAGGGTGGAAGGAGGCATTAAGGAGGGAGATGGGTGAGGAGAGGGAAGGTCGGGGTGTGGGGGGGGTTGTTGGTACCTGTCAGACAGAGCTGCTTTGTGACTGTCCTGATGGTTACTGTGGTGAACAGCGACCTCTCTGACCACTGCCATGACGTACATGAAGGGTGTAGAGAAGTCTGACGTTAGGTTTAGACACTGATTCAAAAAACATCAGCATCTAAATCTGCTTTACCAGATGCACAAACGCAAATGTGCTGCATTTAAGGCTCAAGAGAATCCCACCAGGGTCTGTCATTTTTTAAAATTTTGTGTCCACATTTGTGGTGTGACTTAATGTATTGCAATGTCAGTTTATCACTCAGTCCACCAGCTTTTGTCCAGACTGATATTTCTCAACAACTAAAGGATAGATTGTCAGGTATGTTTGTCCAGACATCCATGGCCCCCTGACTATGAATCCTCCAGACTTTCATGATCTTTTGACTTTTCTATGGTGCCACTGTGAGGTTGAAATTTCTATTTTTGGTCAAATGTCTTAAAAGCAGTTGGATCTGTTTTTTGAAGAAGAAATCCTAGAGTTTTCTTGTTAGCTTTGTAGGGGTTTACATCCTGATAATATTCACTGATAGCATTGCTTTGCACAGCCTCACAGAGCTGTTAGCATGGCTGTAGACTCTCGTATAAGTGATAGAACAGAGGTTAGACTGCAAGCATAGTTTGAATCCACTTCTGACCACATTTAGGGGTTTAGCTCATAAAAAGTGCATGACCTTACCAGCATAGCACAGGAGATGACTGGGGCATCTAATCACCCAGTGACTCTCTTTTATTAGCCTGCTATTAACAACATGGTGAGACGGTGTGGCGGAGCCTCATCGTGATGTTGACCTTTTTCGCAATCTGACAGATGAATCATACTGAATTAAAGGGAGATTTCCTTGTGGCTTTGAGGTTTCCTCCATAGCTGTCTTATTAGGAAACATTTTTGATTCATACTGTTCATACTGCTTCAAAATTAGCCCAATAGTTCACCGCCCGTATGTGTTTGTCATCTAACGGAGTACAGAAGGATCATTAGCGGTGGGCAGTATTAGTGTTGTTATTCTTTCTCCATGGACTGTTGAGGATGAGGTCAGGACGGGATTGAAAGTAGTCTCTGCGAGTTGCTCTGCCGCTGGTTTCCAGGTCTGAAAACGGCAAGCTGCCCCTGGAAAATAAAATCAGGCCAGCAGTGGGCCCAGAAATGAGGGACTGTGGGATGAGACGATTACTAGTTATGTCACCGCATGCATTCCTGGGTTACGAGTTCTCGCCAGCTGTGGCCAGCAGAGCACTCCCTCCTCCCCTTGTTCTCTCTGCACGCTCATAATACTAGAAAGCACCTTAACATTAGCTCAACATTAGCTACAGTCTAATGAGTTGCTGTTCGGTAAAAACCTTGTACCGGTTAAATTTGGACAAATTTTAAGATAAACTGAGTAATTAAGAGCTAACCTACTTTTACATTGAGAGGATTATCCTACTGCTTTTAGTTAGATTATCTATAAAAAAGCTTAAGACACTGCTTTTACCTGAGCTTATAAAAAGCAGGCAATTAGAGATACACTTGTTTTCACAGGACAGAGAATAACATGCTAGGGCAGTAAACAAACCTGAAACACTGCAATACAGGAAGACTTTGGCTGACCTACCATTGCATTGTTGGGTTTATCAGCTGATTGTCGAAATCTGCCATTTGTTGACACTGGAATCACCTAATATAATAAAATTAAGTATCTTGAATATGCTGTCGTTGAAATCTCCATGTTTGTGTTGTGTTTTAATATTTATATACATGAGTATTCTTTTTACTCTATATATCTTTTGTTTTATCTGTTCTAGCCAACACTAGAGATCAACCACCATGCAGGCAAGTCTTTGGACAGCTTCTGCAAGTGGCAGAAAACCATCCAGCACCGGAGCAGCTACGGTAATGCCATTCCAGACAACGGGATTGCTCACCATGACACTGCTGTACTTATCACCAGGTGAGAAACAAAACAGATTGTTTTTTATCACAGGTAAAATTAGTAGAGACTGTTGCCCACTTTTGAAACCGTCTTGATAGATAAATAAAGGTAATTTTTAATTAATTCATTATGTGGAGCCAAAACAAAAACCAAAGTCTGGGATCATATAAAGTAACTCTAACTCTCCTACTGCAACTTGTAATTAAAAACGTGTCTGGTCTGTTGGCTTGTTCAAATAAGGGTTAAAACAGTGTTTCCTCTGAGCTGAATTCTTACATTCCCAGCCCCTGTCCTCATAGGTATTAATAAAGCCAAGTCTAAGAGAGCTGGGCTGTATCTTGTCATGTCTAGGGGTGACGATAGCTTGGGCTGCTCTGCCCAGCTCAGCATCTGGAGAGAAAACTTAAAAAGAGATATGAGGAGGGAGTTAGACACAATGACAGATTTATTTTTTTTAAGAAAGTAGCCCAGAAAAAATGGAGCGACACCCTGACAGGATGAGAAAGAGAGCAGAAATCAGTGCAAAGCTGCCTTGAAACTGACAGCATTGCGTTCTCACAAATTTCTCTCATTCTTCTAACTGCACTCTCTGTTACTGATTCTGCTAGAGACAACAGTGGCAGATACTTATTAGGCAGATAAAACACTGGTGCTATTGACTGAGGAATGTGCAACAGCAAACAGCACAGCCGTGGCATGGACAGAGTCATCTGAATGTGACTGGACTGGGCAGAGCTGCCACAGTTACATTTTTATTCTTTCTATTCTTTCTGTTATCATGTAAGAGGAGGTGTAAGAAAAGTACAGATACATTAGAGTATGTTTTCAAGATGAGGATTTGGTGGTGATTTTTTGAGAGCACTTGGGTTTTACATCAGGTTTTATCAAGCAAAGGATGGAAGCTGTACAGACGGTTGACACCAAAGTGACCGTCCATGATTTCCTGCTATTGTTCTCTTAAAACTATATCCTTCTGCTATCACTGCTGTCCAGTGTCTGTCCATAATGCCTGTTTGAGTGTGTTTGTCACCATTTGTAAACATACTGCATGTCCATGTCATGTGTGTGTATCTCCTTGCATGTCTGTGTGCATATGTAAGTGTGAATACACCACATGCTGGATTTCATCTATTCAGATTTTGTTTGTGTGTGCATTTAAATAGCCTGGTTTTCTTCATGCCTGCAGGTATGACATCTGCATCCAAAAAAACAAGCCCTGTGAAACCTTAGGTAAGACACACACACACATTTTGTGCATTTATGCTCATGAGGACCTGTAGTAACATCAAGTATTCCCATACCCATGACCTTAATCATCACAGCTGAATGCATAAAACCAATCCATTAGCTAAACTTACCTGAAAAACATCATTCTAAGCGTAACCTTAAAAAAACAAGTCCTAACTCTCCAAAACTGAAGGTCCAGCGAAAATGTCACACTGTACTTAACTCTAATCAAATATGATACAAATTGAGCATGATTTGAGTAATGTGTGTTAGCTTATATTAGGTCTCTCCCAGTCCCCCCAGAGGTTTTGTAGGTCAGTCTGTATATATTTTCTATAGTATTGATGATGTTGCAGTCAGAGAAGATAAGGTATATGCATAACTGTGTATGTGTGTGTTCCTGTCTGTGTGTGTGTTTGGCAGGTCTGGCTCCTGTTGGAGGGATGTGTGAGCCAGAGAGAAGCTGCAGCATCAATGAGGACATCGGCTTGGGAACAGCCTTCACTATCGCACATGAGATGGGACACACGTGAGTGAAACACACATACGCGCACACACACACACACACACACACACACACACACACACTTTTTTAACCAGCAGAGCATTCAGGAACACATTTATCTTCACCGCAGGATTTTTCCGCAAGGCAATATTAATAGTGTCAGACAGAAGAAAAGTTTCATACTGCACAACATCCTCAGGCATTTGTATATATTTGGCAATGCTCTCAGTGTTACTCTAGGGATATCAGTCAGGAGGTCAGTCAAATGGTTGGTTGGTCT
>JAPZDV010000021.1:9463638-9487902 GCA_029814665.1 Acanthurus lineatus | reverse complement strand
AAGTGCAGCGATTAAAAATAAGTATGAGTAAAAGGAAAACATCATAAACTCAGTGTTACAGAATTCTAATGTGTTCTAACAGATCTCCAAATAGAAATCAAAAATAAAAGGCCAGAGAGACACTTCATCTCTCTGTACTGGACCACAGAGTACAAGAAGTGTAGAGTTGGCCATTCAAACTCTGAGGAGCTTAATTATGCCTGCAGTTGTGAGGACATGAAGGAAAAAAGTAAGTAAAATCTTTTAGGTGAATTCTTTAGAAATTGTATTCAGCTTACAGGGAAGTACTTTTGAGGTTTGTGCATTTATTTTATTTCGAAAAAAAAATTTATGTTATTTGCACCCAACCACCTTTCGTCTCTCATTACTTGTTGCAGTGCAAATATATATATGTGTGTGTGTATGCGTGTGTTGTGTGTGTATGCGTGTGTGAGTGTCAGTGAGTGAGTGAGTGTGTGTGTGTGAGTGTGTGCGTGTGTATATATATATATATATATATATATGCAAAGCTGCTATGATCTGGATGATGTTATGTTCCCTTAAATTTTTCATTTTCCTCTGTTGCTCAAACATAACAGCCAAGCACAATGCTGAAGCCTCAGGAGGAACATGTAGGGTTAATGGCCTGACAGCTTACACCGACTATACATGTACAGTCAAAGCCACCTACAACAGAACGACTTTTATGGATTCCACAAGACAAACTACTCTCTCTAAAGGTAAGTGTCTAAAGAATGATCTTTTAAAAAAAATTACTGTTGACGTGTATGATACAAATATAATATCATGACTTTATTTATCAAGCTTGTGTATTTTGCACAATGTTAGTACAATAAAGACAACTGTTTGGCAGTGAAAGTAAATGTCTTTATGAAACTCTCTGTAGTGCTGAAACTTAAAATGTTTGTTGAGAAAACTGCGATCACATGATATAAGTAATATGGCTACTAGTGAATATTTAGATTTTTATATATATATATAATGCATGTGTTTTTAATTTTATAATTAATGAGCTTGTTTATCCTGTTTGTTTTTCAAAGCAATTTTAACTACAAGCTGACAATCAGACAGCATAATATCTATTGAGGATACTACTACTACTAAGCACTGACACATACATTATGCAGACCTACAGTATGAGATCTTTACACTTACAGTCAGAATGACAAACATTTAAATGTAGTGTTAATCGTGAGGGAGGAAAGGTCATCTACACCAGGAGAAGACAGTGGTTATAGATGTGGACTCTGGTCTGACTCTGACTTGTGGCAAACAGAGTCTGGAGTTTGGTTCAAGAGTTTTATCATATTTTTAGACTTTTTCAGTGTTTAAATGTAACCAAATAGTAAAATGACAAAGAAAAATATACATTTTAAATATTATTATGAATTTGCATAGAATATAAACACTGAATTGAAAATTAATAGCAAATCAAAACACTCAAACATCACAAAATTTGCTAAATAATTTTTCTCTTTTTTGCACTTTTTTCATAATGCATTTTTATAAAATGAACTGTGAAGGTGTATATCAAACATTTTAGCACCAATTACAGTACATTTCCTCACTTTAACTCTCATTACTTATACTCAATTAATGATTTTTGAGGGTTTTTTTAATTCGTAATTTCATGCCACATAACAATAGAGCATAATAACTTCAAATGGATACCTGATCTTTTCTCTTTTTTTGTTGTGAACATTTTGCTTTTGACAACCAGCATGGTTGATACAGCAGCACAGAAATAATGCTGATCAGTGTTTAAACTACTGATAAGGAAACTAAATGGTCGCTTTAACTCTACATATGCATACGTTGTCATGTCTAAAGGAAAACATGTTGTTTCTTTCACCCTTTTGCAGAGCCAGACAAAATCGGAAAGATAACATTGTCTCTTCCTGAGAATAATGTGATTAATGTATCCTGCAAGAATATAATTAATTTTTATGGACCTGAAAAATCATACAAGGCACAGCTCAAGGATGATCGTGGAAATATTTTGAAGGAGGTCAAACGAGATGCCTGCAAATTTCAATTTACAGATTTAAGTTACCACACAGCCTACAAAGTGACGGTTTGTATAAACCAAATTTTTAGTAACACTATATTATTTCTTCTTTATTCCATGTATTATATTTTTTTTCAGAGTGTATAATTTCTGAAAAAGAATTTCTGTCTTTCCAGGTTTTTGCCGACAATGGGTATCATCAGGGAGGGGCTTCTACAGAAAATGTTAACACTTCGTGTAAGTGCAGTTTATGTTAATGCCACAAAACATCTTACATTGTTCAATTCTGACAAACATTGCACACATATATTTTTATTCATTGTATCTTTAACATAAATGCCACTGCCTTGATGTTATTTTCCCTTCATTGCAGATAACAACAAAGCTGTGATTGGGTTTCTGGTCTTCCTCATCATCCTTACATCTTTGGCTCTGCTTTTTGTCATCTACAAGATTTACGTTCTGAAGCACAGAAAGTCCCAGTAAGGATCAGTCTGAATCCCACCTGCTTTACACAAACACACCTGCAGGTTCTGTTTTACCTATGGAGCAATATTTTTTTAATTACAGTGCATGAATGGTATCAGTATTTTTACATTTGTATTGCATTTTAGGCAGAAGCTCCATTTCTATCATAAACCTTTTCGTGTAGGCCTCCTTTGTGCATTCCATGTTCCTGATTTAAAGACTTGAAGTCAGTCTGTACTGTTTTTTTTTTGCAGTGACTTGGGTGAAAACATGATGCTCATTTCGACAACAAGTGAGTAGACTTCAGATTTCCTCCCACTGGATTTTATCTAGAATTTGATGATTATACCAATCTTTAAAGTATGTAAGAAATGACACTCATGTGAGCAGCTGTTGTTGTTTTTTTTTTAAATGATTTATGATGTTCATAACATCAGAATATAATGATGTATGTCTTTGTTCCTTGTTAAGTAGTTTAAAAGCATCTCTCAAGAGAAAAAATTTATAAAACAGAGAAAAAATAATCAAAGATTAACTATACCCTAATTTGGAGTAATAGATGGCTATACATTAGTGTAATTACTCTATGAGATTGTTCCTGTTTTTAATGTGCTGGCCACTTTTCTCTTGTAGATGATGAAGAGAACCTGATGACTGTCGAGCCGATAGCAGCAGAAGTCCTGCTGGAGACCTACAAGAGGAAGCTTGCTGATGAGGGAAGACTTTTCCTAGCTGAGTTTCAGGTAATTTAATAGCTTTTCTTCTTTTAATGGCTATTATTCTTTTTGGTTTTCTTTATCTGATGGTTTGCAAAGGGGCTTGAAGCAAGGAGATCGCATGTGCTTGCTAAGAATCCTGTGCAACTATAAGGAGTGTGAGTGGTGGTCTATGTTTGTTGCTTTTTGCCACTGACAGATTACTCAATTTCTCGCTGTTTTCAGAGTATCCCCAGAATTTTTTCACGGCAGACAATGAAAGAGGCCAAAAAGTCCTGCAATGCACCCAAGAACCGTTATGTGGACATCCTGCCATGTGAGTCTGAGTTTGTCCAACAGTGCATAAAGTTTTTTCAGATACAAGAGAAAAAAGCACTTACAGAATGTGGGATGTGTGTTTTTATTCACTGTTTTTCTAAGATTCACCTGAAAAACAGTACATCACATCAACTTTTTTTCCCCCAATCTTTGTAACAAGGCTTGTGAATCTTTATAAATGAGATTGATCAAAAGAAAAAAATGAGTGGGGCAGTTTTATTGCATTATTGAATGAATTAGAGCATGTTTACCCCATAAATTTCAGGTGAGACATTGTCTTCTTCTCAGCTGAATTTACATAAAGTTTAGGTGTACACTGATGGGTTTTGAAGAAGTCTTCTTTGATGTGTATTTTTTTTTGTGTTTGTGTGTGTCTGTCTTGATCCAGATGATTACAACCGTGTCCAGCTGACAACCGGAAATGGAGAAGCAGGATGTGACTACATTAATGCAAGCTTCATTGATGTATGAAAAAACCCCACACAGATTATATTTAAATCACTTTTACTACTATATACTCATTAAAAAATATAAAAGTAATAGCAAGAATATTCCTGTTAAATGACTTCAATTTGGCTTTACGGCACAGTTTATTTTAGGGATGTGTAGAAACAGAGATCATGACTTCTTTCTTTCTGACAACATTTACACTTTGTTGAGCATCATTTGTTTTGCTGCTGCAGGGCTACAAGGAATCCAAAAAGTACATCGCAGCTCAAGGTAAAGCAAAGTTCTCACATTCGACACACACAAAGTCAGCGCTCTTCCATTATGTTCCTGCTGGTACTAGTTGTCAATGTCTGCATGTACACTACAAATATATATCTAATCTGTGTGTTGTAGGGCCAAAGGAGGAAACTGTCGGTGACTTCTGGAGGATGATCTGGGAGCAGCAGTCCTCTATCATTGTCATGGTAACCCGCTGTGAGGAGGGAAACAGGGTAAGAACCAAAACTTTGAGGGTTTTTACATTTTTTTTCCTTTTATTTCTATTTTACATTGTAAGTTTTGTTTTCCTTTTTAAAAAAAATCTATCTGACAGTAAAATGAGCTGGCAGGAGTCTGTCCTTTACTTGAACACACTCATGCCATGGTTACAAATGGTATCAGACATGGCAAAAACAAAATTTCTAGTCAAGCTGCACAGTGTGAGCTTAGAGAAAGATTGTGGTCTCATGTGTTGGAGATCTTTCTTGCAATCTACACATTTAATCTGAAGACATCCGCCTTTAACATGCATCATCTTTACTTTTGAATTTTGAGTGGAAGCTCTCAATCGACAGTGTTGGTGCACTCACACTCTCTGTCCTCCCATGTTTCGTCACAGCTCAAGTGTGCACAGTACTGGCCATCTCCAGAACGAGAGACCGAGATCTTTGAGGAGTTTATAGTGAAGCTGAACTCGGAGGACCACTGCCCAGATTACACCATCCGCCATCTCACTCTTATCAACGTAAGTCTAAAAAAGGGGTCTATCACTACTGTGTGCTTACATGTTGTGCATAAATATGTATATATTTATATATGTCTTCGTTTATGTTTACATAATTGTGTGTGTGTCTCTGTGTGTGTGTGTCCACAGAAGAGGGAGAAGAACACAGAGAGAGAGGTGACCCACATCCAGTTCGTGAGTTGGCCTGACCACGGAGTCCCAGGGGAGCCACATCTCCTGCTGAAACTGAGGCGGCGTGTCAACGCTTTCAAGAACTTCTTCAGCGGCCCCATTGTCGTTCACTGCAGGTGAGTTTCAAGACTTATTTGCAGTAAGCTGACGTTCACTTCTGTTGGTTCAAAATATCAAAATACACTGCATCTGCACCGGCTCACAGTCCATTCTTGTATTCCTGCTTCGTTCCATTTCCATTCTTCCTCCATGGCTGACAAACCAAAAAAAACACATTCTGTCTCCCAAAGGGAAAAATCACTGAGTGCAAATGTTGTTTTTGTACACTTCTGTGTAATGATGTTTCAACTTCTTTTTCACCTCTCTGCACTTGTAATTTACATTATTATTTTAAAATAAATAGTTAAATGACAAACAAAAACCAAGTTAGAGTTGAATTTGACTTTTAGAATTATCTATTTTATACATTTTAAATATATAAATATACTGCTTTCTAGCTAAATGTTAATTACCTGCAGTGTGCAAAGACTATAAAGTTTGATCTGATCCATTCTCTACTGCTTTTTCCTAATTTGACACCACTGCACAGTGCAGACAGAACAATATTCACTTTACACCCAACTGGACTCCTAACAAGGAAAAGTGTCACTAGAGCACTGTCTCTTTGCTAATTCTTTTACCGTTTGTTACACATATGTGGCACATTTCAAAACTTACTTAATAGTCTCCATCACTAATAAATTAAAGAAAAAGTTGTAAAAAGTTATTTTTAGCAATCAGGGGACTTGTCATGTTCCCTTTCTATTTGCCTCTAAACTAATGCTCAACTTCAGCTTCACTCTAACTTGACACTGATTAAACATCTGACATGTGATAACAGCGTTATTGTCTAATATGCAGTGCTGGAGTTGGCAGGACAGGCACCTACATTGGCATTGATGCCATGATGGAGGGTCTGGAGGCAGACGGCAGAGTGGACATCTATGGCTACGTCGTCAGACTTCGCAGACAGAGATGTCTGATGGTTCAAGTTGAGGTAAAACATCACTTTTGATTATAATTTAGAAGGTTTGTGTATGAGTGTGGACCCGTGTATGTGTATGTGTTTAGTATAGTGACATTCACAAAGTTTGACTCCAGCTCTCAGTAGTTCTGCTTTCTAATGGTGAGAAGAACAAATGTACAGGAAGTAAAGCAACACGGACAAACGGCTAAACAAAGAAATAAAGAGACAAGATTATACAGGCAAAGGAAAAACTATGATAGATGGAAAAGAAGTACAATAAAACAAGCAAAAAAGCAATCACAAATTATATTTTTAAATGTTAAATTGTTGCTGAAAATAATTGTGGTCTGGTTGGTTGCACAGAAAACAAGAATACATATCAGTTCATAAGACATTTAAATTGGTTCAGTTGGCAAATACAGTAAATGATTCCTAAGTAAGAGATGGTTTTACATGGTGGTTTGTAAATGGTTAAGCAGGAAGGAAAAGGTTTGGGGGCAGATTGTGATGATTAGAAACTGAACAAGTTAAATCCAATGACAAAAAAGTTCTATTTTAAGGCCTTTATAAGATTAACTGTTTGATTTCAGTTCAAAATTTTATCATAAATCCATCAATTTAAAGCAGGATATTTTTAATTATTACTTAAGTTTATCAGGACTTAATTTCATTGCACATTTAATAAATAATTTTATAATACATTTTTTATTCATCATTCATTGATTTATTCTAATGACAAACAGTGAAAGGCTATAATCATTTTGGTGACATGTTTACGGTTTAAATTAAATATTTTCGATGTACAGCTTTTATGCTTCTTTTTTTTATTTGTGTTATAATTTTTTTAAATCATACAACATGTGTGAACAATTCAGGGTTATTTTACAGAAACTGTACTGAAACCTCACATGGCTTGTTAGACTGTTGTTGTGTGTGATGGGAGGAAGTGTTCCTGTCTGTGGTTGCACTTTGGTGCTCAGTGCTCTCTAGCGCCTCCTGAAGGGCAGAAGCTGAGACAGGTTGTGCACAGTGTGTTTATAAAATGCGCAGCATATTTACTTGTTTTGAATATTGTCATTTCTTGTTACTGAGTGAACAACATATTTGGAAAGACCTGTGTTAGTTAGATCTAAACCAATCACAGGCAGAGAAGCCGGAGACAACAAGTTGTGGATGAGTAAGATTTGCAATCTTTGAGAAATATGACATGTAGATTTAATATTTTAATGGTAGTTTATTGGGTTTTTCCCTTCAAACTGTATACTTTTTGTGTATTAAGTGAAGTACATTTGTCCCAACGCAGGCCCAGTACATCCTGATTCACCAGGCGCTGCTGGAGCACAATCAGTTTGGAGAGACGGAGATCTCCCTGTCTGAGCTCCACAGCACAGTGAGCACCCTCAGAAAGAAAAACTCAGGGAATGAACCCACCTTGATGGAGGACGAGTTTGAGGTTTGACACTTTATTATGTATCCTGTTATTTATAATAGATGTATTTACCTGACAATTATTCACTCTTGGAGAGCTAATTGTTTCTATCATATTAACATTGTTATGTTTTATCTTACCAAAGTAAGTCAATGATTTTTCAATAAAACTTAACTGATGATTTTTACCTCTGACAATATAATAACATGTATGGGAACACAATAATATTTGATAATATGATCGAAATAATGTTTTTGATCACTTTCAAATGTTTTTTTTCCCACCTCTTATCACAGATCTTTGTGTCCCTATAAATAACATGATTTTTAACAAGCATTTATCTCGATTCAGAGACTCCCAGTCTTCAGAAACTGGAGGACATTCAACACTGGGATCACAGAAGAAAACAAGAGGAAGAATCGCTCTTCGTCTGTCATCCCATGTGAGTATCAGCTCAACACAGGTCACATGAAACACTTTAACATGAATGTATGTGCAGTGTGTTTACAGTGTGAATGTATTCCTAAACCACATTTAATAGGTTTCATTAGTTAAATTTAATTTGTGGCCTAACTTTTTCAACCTCAGATGATTACAACCGAGTGTTGCTAAAGATTGATGAGGGACGCAGTCACGAGAGTGAGCCTGATGAGGATGAAGAGGAAGAGTCATCAGACGAGGAGGATGAGGATTCCACTAAATACATCAACGCCTCCCACATAGATGTACGTTATTTTACAGCCACTTTCAGCATATGTACCAACCTGTTTCTGCATAAAACTCAATGCCAGGACAAATCAGTCGCCTATACAATTTTAGCTGAAGCAGCAAAAACTGTGACCATCATCTTTCTTGTTTTGTAGTTGTCATCTTATTAACTGTGAATGAAATCCCATCTTCATGCAAGCAGCTGAATTTAAAGCAAGTGTAATGTAATTCATCCCGTTCTATTTGTCGTGTTCTCTCGCTTACACAGGGTTACTGGAGCCAACGTGCCTTCATCGTAGCACAGACTCCACTGCCAGACACCATGGACGACTTCTGGTCGATGATTTACCAGAAAAAAGTTTCTGCTATTGTCATGCTCTCAGACTGCAGTGAGGGAGATAAGGTACCTATAAAGGATCAAGCTCGAATAATGATATATAATGTTTCATGTACCTTATATATAAAATACACTACACATACTCTTGGTACATGTATTTTAAAGACTTTTTTTTCCCTCTTTGTTCTCTTGCACACAGGATTCTGACTGTATCTACTGGGATGAAGGCAAGAAATTAACATTTGGGGACTTTGAGGTTGAGGTAGCAAGCACAGAAACCGGCCCAACTTTCATCAGCCGTGCCATGCTGATCCGTCATGTCAAGGTAACACAACAGAAACGAGCTCTGTAGCTGTAACAACGTCTGCTCTGTTTCCGTATTTATCAGTATCAGCCAATGATGTCACTGGTCATTTCAACATAACAAGCTGCTTTAACCCGACACCTCTTCTGTCAACAGAGGAAAGACAGTCGGCAGGTGAAACACTTCCAGTTCTTGAAGTGGGCAAACAGAGAGCTGCCAGAGAGACCTCAAGATCTCACAGACATGATCAAGGACGTTAAGAAAAGCTTTGGCAGCAACAAATCACACAGGAACATGACTGTGCTGGTCCACTGCAAGTAAGACAACTTCACCTGACCTCACTGGTTACTTCAGAAAACTCAGGAAATCACAGAGATTTGAGACAGAACAGAACATCAGAGGCAAAACCTGAAAAATCATTTTCTCCATAAAGTATGATTCAGTTTCATCAAAGTCAGTGATATTGTGTGAGAGTGAGTGTGTTCAAGTATTAAAGCAGAGTTTCCTACCTGCTCCGTTAAGTTACCTTGAGCAGTAAATGAAAGTCAGGGCACAGGGTGAGGACACAGAGTCATCATGAAACATACTACAAGTCAGTATAATAATAGTAATTATAGTTCTTTGAAAACAGTTCATTGAAAAAAAAAATGGTAATCTTAACCTTTGTATGTTTTTGTGTGCTTCCTCTCCTCAGTGATGGCTCCACCCGCTCTGGGATTTTCTGTGCTCTGTGTAACATGCTGGACAGCGCTTAGACTGAGAAGCTGGTGGATGTTTTCCAGGTGGCCAAAACTCTACGCAAGGAGCGACAGGCGATGATCACCAGCCTGGTAAGACAGAGCATCATCCCAGTACCTGTCAGCACAAAGTTTCACAGCTTAACTTAAGTTTTCTGGTTGCTCAGTGACTGTCAGATGACGGATGTTTTTCCCGTACCATCTACCACCTGTTTAATATTTCATATCTCTAATCTGTTTTTAATGTTGCATTTCATGTCAGCAACACTACACTTGTCCAAGCTCATTTTAAGTGCTTTAAAAAGTAATTTTTTCTCTTCATTTTTTTTTTTTTTTTTGTTTCTAAACATGTTTTGAATGATTAAGGGATATTCTACATGAAAAGACCAATTCAAAAACCTGCAGGTTCATTATCATCTCAGCCAAATAATTTTCTAAAGAGGGCATTTTAGTTTTTTGCAAATGTTGCGTTTCTTCGTGACTATTTTGGGCTGCGGGTTTGTGCAAGTGATCATTTACATACAGCAGCAGGATGTGAAATGTGTGTATGAGTAATGACTAAAAATGAACTGCAGTACTCATGTTCTATATTATAATGAAGATCGTGTGACCCAGTGAAACTGTGCAACTTGTTAATGTGTTTATAATAGTTTTTGTTAACAACACAGGTCTGTAGCACAGGGGAACAACTTAAATCTATCAGACTTTGGCAAAACTTTGCCTCATGATAAATTTAATGTTGGTTTAGGCCTTTTCATTACTTACATCTATCATTGAAGCTCTTTAAATATGAGCTTAGAGTCTTCTAAGAATGGTCTACTTTAAACTAATTTTATGTTTATGCTCAAATGTGTCTGTGTCTCTTACAGGAACAGTACCAGTTCTTGTACGACACGCTGGAGGCAGTCTTCCCTGTTCAGAACGGGGAAGTGAAAGCAGTTCAGGCCTCTGCAGAGGTCCAGATTGTCAATGAAACCAAAACAGCAGAGCAGCCAGCCGAGGTGAAGGCGGAGCAGTCAGCCAGCACTACCAGCGATGACCAGCAGGGAGAAGCAGAGAGCGCTCCTCTTGTGGCTGATGAGGTGAAGGAGGAACCAAAAGAGAAAGCTGAAGTAGCTTTAATCCCCCAAACAGAAACAACACCACTGGAGGAAACCAGCAACGGCCCCACTGCCTCTGTGGAGGTGTGAGGAGGAGGGGGGGGGTCCAGGCATGGCAGTGCCTTTACTCTTGGATATAAGTTCTAGTCGAAAGATTTGTTTTAATTAATATACTTCATGAATGTATAGATACTTTAAAGCTTTAACACAGTGTGGTTTTGGTTAAGATTTTTTTTTAAGAATTTGATCAAATTTTGTAATGTCAATTTCCAAAAAGAAGATTTAAACTAATTTATACTACTTTAGTAGCGAAAAGTGTAAGGATGCAAATAAATGTAATTTTTGTCAGCAGTTACTAGATGCTGTCATCAAACTAGGTGCCTTGGATTTACTGTATACTTATAAACATCTAAGAAATAAATTTTAGATATACAATATATAATGTTTTTTTATACCCCTCATATTGGAACTAGTTTAAGTATTATTTTTCATGCTAAATAGAAAGATGCTGTTGTCTACATTTACATACCTACATATGTAACTTACATATAGACTTTTGTTGTTAATTTCAAAATTTGCTATGTGACACTGTGACATTTCAATAAAAGAGACATACAAGAGTACCTTTTTTTTTACTGTGTTGTCATTGTAAAGTTTTGTTTTTTATCACAGACTTACTTTATGAGGCCTGATTTAACAAATCTTTTAAAGGGCCTGAAATTCATTATGTGAGTCAGGTTCCTACAAGGACACATTCTTTTAAAATCACAACAGCTTCAATAATTTAACGTGGGACATTTCAGTGCTCTCCTTCCTGATTTGTATTGGGCGTTGCCCTTTTGGTAAAACTATGTCACATATTTCCATTCAACAGTCAAGATTAAGCTCTAATGACAGTTGAAGGGTTGTTTCTGAAATGTTGCTCCACACAAACACTAGTGATAATCAAAGGATGTGACAGGTGGAGGAAAGGTGTCTTACAGTTGAAAAGGAGGGGGAGGCTCGCAAGTCTGGTTCCCTGAACTCCAAAAGAGGTAATTGAATAACTTACATGTCCTTTGCTCATCAGATGGCTCACTTCCTTGTTTGTATCTAAACTGAAAAAAATCAAAGAGTGAAGTTGTCAAGCTGTTTCAAGTTCCAGCTCAGCAAAACCATTCTGGCAAAATAAAGGTTATTAATAAAGGGCAAAAAAAAATAACTGATATAAAGTAAATGAAAGATAGAGGACAAACTGATTAAAACACATTTTTGCTAATTAACATTTTTAAATCAAATGTTTGAGCAATTATTGTCGAAGGCAGACAAAAACAGGAGACATGAAAACTATACTGCATGGAAGTTCATAATACAGTAAATATTCTGATATGATTTAAACAATCTATGCTACCTACAGTACACGTCTACACGTCAAAACAAATATTGCTTTTCATGCATTGCTTGTTGTGTACCTTTATGCACAGGTTCTTTATCAACTCGCTGGCTTCATCATCCCCGTGGGTCCTGAGACTGGAAGAAGAAAAAAATAACTGAGGAGAATCACTAGTGTGGATGTGCAGGTGGTGTAGACACCTGGGAGCATCTAGAGGGGAGGCATTCTGGGATCTATTCAGCGAGGCACAGAAACCAATCACCGAGCCGCCATGATGAGCTGTGGGGGATGACAGGAGAGGAACAAGGTTTTGGGTGGGAGGGAGGTAAGAGCTTGAGACGAGCAAAGAGAAAGGTTAGACTCATTTATACAGGAAAGCACAGGTGATTGAATTAAAGAGACACAGGTGGTTGACTCAGCAGCCCAGGTGGGTTAAATTAGTGAGGGAGGGTGGCATGGTCTTGTTCCTGAACTTTAGTTATATTAACTTCATGTCGGAAAAGCTCCGTCAAAGATGTTGAATTTTCTTAAAAAGTATCTTTAAGTCATCAACCACTGGATGAACAGAGACTTGACTGAAGTGACTCCATTGTGTTGCTGACCTCTGTGATTTTTCTGATTAAAAAATCTAATTCTGATTTTCATTTATTAATTTAAAAAAATTCAATAATCAGACTTGCAACAAAAACAGTTTCTGTCTTGGGACATTTAAACTTGATATGTTCCTGAATTTAAACGGGAAAACTGGAATGTTCACTTGGATGCAGTGATGACAATGTCATGCAGAAACGATTCTTAGCATATAGTTTCTGTTTCATTTCTCTGTTACAAAAAGATTCAGGTTTTGCAGCATTTTTCTCTTAAGCTGTCTGACATATATAACATGCTGCTCTCAATCCAAAGCATGTCCTTTCTTTCATCCACGGCTGTGAAGTCGCCAAGAAGGTAGTCCAGCACAATCAGGTAAGTTTGCTAATCAGACATTTTATGTCTTTGACAGTGATGCTAAAGGTTCATCTGACATGCTTTAAAAGTTTCTCTGCAAAAACAATTCAATTAATCGAGAGAGGCGAGGTTTCTGCAGATTATAATAATTTAGTTTTACTGTCCTTTATCAGAGCCACATGCAGCACTTTCTAAATCTCCAATATATTTTTTTTAAGTGAAAAAGATATATTGTAGGGGTGGAGAGATTTTTAAGAGAAGTAATCCTAAAAGGAAGAAGCCTGAGAGGTTTTACCTCTGAGGGCATAGAGATCTTTAAGAAGAAATTCCTTCCCATGTAGAAAAATTCCTCTGATTGAAATGGTAAAAACTGGAGTTCATGGACTTTACTGTGACATTATCAAATCTTACATTCATTCAAAAGAATCCATGAATTAAATAATTCAAAGTAATCCATGTTTTCTCATTGTAATTCAATACTGTGTTTGTACTCCGGGACTTTATCTAATCTGTTCTTCAGTCTACACCAATACTATCATTTTTCTATATGTTGTGCCAAATCAAGAGTACATTTTTGATACTTTCCCTAAACAGTTTCAGTTTGTGACTGTTGACTGTTCAGCAAAAAACATGGAAATATTGAACCAAAACATGATTGTCAAAGTGAAAGTAACAGATGTGGCTAATAGTAAAATTCCTCTGCCCTGAGGGGAAAACAGTAGTTGTATGTCACTGCTGTCAAACTGAAGGCTGCTGTTATAACCTCATTTTCTGATCTTTAAAAAAAAAATCCCATCTGCATTTTACACGCACACCGAAAGGCAGGATTTTACCTCCTATGACAACAAAAAGTATTTAAGTAAGCAGTCACAGGCTGACAGTTGTTCAAATGTTCTTTAAAACCAGTAAGTTAGAAGATTTGAGTTTAGACACACTTTAGACACACTCTCTTTTTCTCATGAACCAGTTTTGCAACAAGCTGCTTGGAAAAATCTGATAAGGTGATACACTGTCGAGATTTAACTGGTGGTGCTTCATCAGAGTTATGTCACTTTCGTTCTGATTTCTGTGTGTAACCAGTTTCATAGTTCACTGCTGGTGACTAAAGTTGTCCAACAAGCGATGGCTGCCAGGCCCATGACAGACTGGAACACTGGTCTCTTTGACTGCTTCGAGGACGCCAGTACCTGTGAGAATCAATACCACAGTTTTTTACCAGTTTATCCTTTTTGGATTAAAAGTATTTGTCTCATTTCTGTGAACTTCTTTGGAATGACAAGTCACTTAGGCGGAGTTTGTAACACTGTGGTATATCTTTGTGTGTGTTTTTGCAGGTTGCTATGGTTTTTGGTGCTGTCCTTGTCTCGCCTGCACGGTTTCAGGGAGATTTGGAGAGAACAATTGTCTCCCTTTATGCGACATATGCAGCCCTGCCATTACTGCCGCCTGCGGGATACCTCTGTGTGCTCCACCTGCAGGCTTGTCTCTGAGGGCTGCCATCCGAAACAGATATGATATCAAGGTATTAAGAATTTCACAAAATGTGGAATAAAAGTGAAGCCATGTGAACTGTAACACCTCACATATTTGTCGCTCTTGTTCGCCTCAGGGTTCACTCTGTAAGGACATTGCAGTTTCCTGTTTCTGCTCCTGGTGCTCATGGTGTCAGATGCAGCGGGAGGTGAAACATCGCAAAAAAGAGCCCGCTGTCGTCAACGTGCAGCACGTTCAAACCAACATCAACATGCAGCCCCCTCCAGTGATGATGATGCCTGCACCCCAAACCCAAATCATGAGTCATAATGGGGTCTTCATGACGTCATACTGAGTTTTGCGGCTTCTCATGGCATCTAAAGAGTTATGAAGGAAATGTGATTAAGATCACAGTTTTTTTGTTGTTTTTACACAAAGATATATGGCTTTGCATGACTCTCAGTTTCTTAATAATCGTGACAAGTAATTCCTGATAAATCAGCACACAGATTGACCTGAAGCAACAGTTTCAAATGCAGGTTTACTGTATCAATACCTTTACAATAATAATACAAAGCCACTTTTTCTTTTTTTATGAATGGATTGAAAAAAAAAGTAGATTAGTCCCAAGATTTCCCAAGATTTAAAACAAAAAAAAAAAATCAGACATGAGATGCACAAAATGTATCAAACTGCATCAGTAAAAAAAATTAGTATTATGTCAAACATCTAGTTGGATTTACTGAACTCTCTTGATTTTACAAACTTATTACTGCAGAAGTTCATTTAAAATTGTGTGAAGAGATTATTTTACATCAAGCTTATTTTAGTATATATTTACTTTTTGTTCATTTCTGTGTCATAGTTAATCTCCAAATTCATTTAGAGTTATTATGATTATAAGGTCAGTGGAGTATTTTTTCCCTGTTTAAAAGCAAACTATCTTTAAATGACTCATTTAGCCTACTTATGAAAGTTTGTACATTAAATAAATAAACATATGTATCTTAATCTCTCATAAAATCTGTGGCAAATCTGTTTGTTGTGCTACCTTCAAGACTCAAAGTTTCAGTAATTATGTCAAGTACTTGTGGTTTACTAGAAATCTGGGTAATGACAGAGGTGTGACTTGGAGAGGGTGTCTAATTAATTAACTTATCAAATCAGATTAGTGACTCATATCTTGACACAGGCACCTTCATGGCTGAGTTGTCTGTTGTAATGTGCAGCATCATTGCTAGAGAAAGGAAAGCAGATAAGCTGGTTCAGCCACACCGTCAGCTGCTTTTCAAACACTAATCTGTGTCATTTGGGGCTGTGGTGATGGGCAACACGCCAGGTGGATGTTTTCCTTCTAAAAGCAAGTCATTCCATTTCTTTCTTTAAAAGAGATGTTTCACAATGATACTCAAATTACTTTCCCTTGTGGACAATAAAGCTGAACTAGATGTTATACTGCTTTTGTTGTTAACAGACACTGAGACTTGTAACACCAGTTCAGACACATACCTGTATGTTCAGGATGGGACCCACTTTTAATTATTATGGATAGTCAGATGACTTTCTTTTATTTGCGAGCACATCATAACTTCTTCACTTGATCTTCTTGTCATTAACTTGTCTAATTAAGCACTTAAATAAAGTTTTTTTTACACCGTTTTAAAAGTAGCCGATTTTATTTGTACAGATGAAAATCCTCACAGATCACTTGTTTAGACTCCAGTTGTATTGTGTTAGTTTATATCCATTTTTGGTGTCAAACAGCACATTCTGCTCCAAGTCATAAGGTCTTTTTTGAGAATAAAGTCAGATAAGTTTGCGTATTGAGAGTTCAGGATTTTGATGGCCAGTGTTTTCACAATCCTTGTATCTTCTTTCCTGTTAAAAACTGCTTCCAAAACGAGGAACCTTTTACCAGAATGATGAAACTGGGTGTACCCGCCTTGACAAAAAACCTGTCAAACAAAAGAAAAGACAGAGATGATAGTATGAAGAACATTAACCTAAAGTTATATCAAAGAGATTCATATACCTGGAAAACTTTAAACCAAGGTACAACAGTCTTCTCAAAAAAAAAAAAAACTGAGATATAAATTGCTCAGCTGTATTAGGTGATGAATGCACTCTGACCATGAACCTCTGCCACAATGGAGACATAGGTGATTAAATCTAAATACCACAGATTCTTTCCTTTTCTTGCTTAAAGGAAACACGCAACAGTCGGCAGCATGAAAGGATTAAAAAAGTGGCCTAATTTTCATTGTGTTGTATTTATCCATTTTTCTGTCTTTAAATGAGAAAGAACAGTTTGATCATTTGTATTTAATTAAGAGTAACAACTACAAAAAAAAGGATAGCAGGGACTCACAAACAAACAGATCCAGTGTATAACCACTAAGATTTGTTGAAATTGAACAAGTAGGTTGCTGTATTTTTAACAATGAAATTACACCGAATAAATAATCAGACTTCATCTCAATTAATGTACCTTTTATGCTGCAACACTTTTAAAAGTGACGTCTCTGGGTTTACTTGGTAGAGTGTCTCCTTCTGCTCATCTTCAAAGTACAGCTAGAAAGTGAGGAAAGGTAAAGTGTAGTTAAATGATTATTGTCATTTCATTTACTGATGTAAATACTCTGCTTTTGGTAATGACAGAAATTTGTCTCTGAATTCTTTATCTACATAATATATGATACCACAAGTCTTTAGCACATTATTTCACAAAAATAAATAAAGAACCAAACAGAAAAAATGCTACACTACATGTGAACTCCTTTAGGATGATGGTGTGAATTATCCTCATCAATCCTTGTGGTTAAAAGTTCTGATTTCTGCTTTAAGGTCTAGTGTAAGATTTAGTGACATCTAGTGGTGAAGTAACAAATTGACTGACACCTGACTGAATAACCCTCTGCTCACCCTCCTTTTCCAAGCATGTAGAATAATCTGCAGAGGCTGCCAAATTTCCAAAAAGTGCAAAAGGCCTTTACTGAGTCAGTTTTTTGTTTGCTGCTGTAGAACTATGGCGGTACAATGGACTCTGAGGAGAAGGACCTGCTCCTTCTGTACTTATTCCCTAAGATAATGAAAATGCAATGACTATTTTTTCATTACACACTAAGGAGAGCCTGCTAATAAATATTTCATTTCACTTCTGCGTTATTCTACAAAACATCAAGCTAAATTGGACAAACTGGACCTTTAAACTTCTGCACTTGTCATGACTGTCTAATAACGTTCAATAAAAAACACAAACCTGCAAATCTTGTGGCTGGTATTTTTCATCTGTGTCCCAAGGTGGAAGTTCTTGGCCAAACATGACCGCCAGGTGATCTATGAAACTAAAAACAAGATAAAGAAACTGAACCAAAAGTGAATATTCATGTGTTTCAGATGAAAAAAAACACTTAAAATGCGCACTTTACTGCGTTACTTTATTTGGTCAAATGATATGGAGAACGCTAGAGTATAAATAACATTTTGCTACAGAAAGCAGTAAGTACAGAAACACAACAAAGATATATTCAGCTCTAGACAAAAAACAACAGGATGAATTTACCAGCTGTTCTCACAAAAAGCAGAGATGAAGTCACTCTGCTGGTGTTCAGGATAAAGGAAGAGGACGGGCCAGTGCATGGAGCCCTGCTCATCCAGGAAGACCTGAGCCCCCGCGACCTCCTGAGAGCTCAGGCCGTCCAGGCTCAGCTGAGATATCGTTGCTGAGGAGCCTCCATCCTCATCCTCGCTGTCTGAACCATGCTGACGAGGCTTCTCAGGCTGGAGGAGCTTAATGCCTCGATCCTGTGTGAAGCACACAGAAACGTATCTGATAATCACTACAATGCAAGGAGTAGATAAATGGATCTTAAATGATGATAACACGCTTATTAGAGATACAAACAGTGTCAGATTTGACTAATGGCTTCAGGTTTAATACCTGCATAACATACAAAATTTGATGTGTAACTGAGAGCAAGTTGGAGTTTAGCTTCTCTCCCAAACAGGCTTCTTACCTTTATAGCAGCCAGAAGAGCTTCTTTCTGCCCATGTAGCTTTTTTTCTTTGGCCTTGGCCTTTCTGGCATCTCTCTCTGCTGCTCTCTTGGGTACAAAGCATTAACAGAACTTAAGTGAAGCAGTGAAACTAAAACCTCCACCATAAACACAACTGAAGTCTTAAGTGATCGTACCTTTTGTTTGTCTGCTGCTGCTCTCAGCTCCAGCAGCTTCTTGTCAGTGGGATGGGCCTTGAGCCCCTCATCACACCACTGAATGGCATCTGCAAAGGTGCGCAGCTCTATGCAACACTGAACACCTGCAGGAAATTACACAAGCATAACTGATTCTGTTATATACTAAGCAGTGTTTTCTTTCTTATCTACTGTTATAGCTAATATTTAAAATTTCTGACCATATTTCTTGCAAAGTTTTAGGACAACGTATTGCTGCAGGTGAAAAGATATGTATATTTTCATCATGCACCTCTGATCAATGCTTTTAGGTGGTCTGGTTTGATCTTCTTTGCAGCTGCAGCATCATTGAGTGCAGACCGCATGTTACCTGAGTGATAAAAACCAGATGAAATGTGGATGAATTCAGCAAAAACACAAATAGTATTGTATGATCATTTTTCTTATCCTTCTTCATGGAGCTAGTTATACATGCCCTAACAAGCTATACATGAGTCTATATGACAAGTCAATAAGAAAGATACCCAGGTGGAAGTGTGCAGCAGCTCGGTTGGTGAGGAGAACAGTATTGAGCTCCTGGTCATCACATTTCTTCTTCAGACCTGCTGTGTAGGACAGTATGGCCTTCTGGTAGTTCTTCTCTTTAAAAAAAGCATTTCCTTCATCTTTCAGGCTTTTTGCTTGCTCTAGTGAGGAATGAGACACAGAAACGGAATCATTTAGACCATCTTAAACCTACAAACCTGCTTGCACTGACAACAAGAAAAACTCCGACAGGTGTTTTCAAAGTGTGAGGGGCTGGTGGTGCGTCTGCTCACCTTCTGGGGGTCTATCTTCATCATGGATTATGGCCTGAAGACAAGCTAGCTCCGGATATTTTTGGGGGTCTATCTCGTCAGGGGCTGTTTTCATGAACATGGGCACTTTATTAAACTCCTAAATGAAAAAAACAAAAACAAAAACGGAGGAATCAGCACGTTTTGACAGAAACATATGACGTTGGCTCATTCAAGATAATGGTTAGCTTGCTAGCTTCAGAAAACAACACTTAAGTTAACGCAGCTTGCTAACGTAGACATGACTTTCTTACTAATTTTGACAACCAACCGTTTCTTACCTCTTCCCAGTTTCCTTCAGTAAAAGCATTCTTATATCTCTGGGTCTTGAATTTGTCCATGAACTCGTCCATGCCATCGTCGCTCTCATATTGTACCTCGGAGGACGCCATTTTAATCTGAGTATTTTTTTAAACAACTGTTTTAATTAGAAATAAAACATATTTATATTGACAGAAAACTGCCACCAGCCTATCATATGAACAAGCTTCACTTATTTTAAGTTTCCCAGCTCCTTGTTTATACATGTGCATGGGCGGTACAGCGTGAATAAAATTCCGTGCGGAAACGGTGTCGCTATCTTTGTTCCACCACCGCCAGTTTAATGCACGATATATAACGTATTAATACATTTTATCATCAGTCCTACAGAAATGAACAGTAACTTTATGCATTTATGCAAGGGTTCTAGACTATTAACCCGCAATTTATTAATAATTACTATTGCAGTTTTTATGGTGCACTTATCAGCGACTCAAAATTCGTCACTCACTATATTACCCATTAGAATAAAGGTAATAATAACTGACAAGCTTTCCTATTCTTAATGTAACAATGATTACATTCTAAATGTCTCAATGAGGCCAGACAGTTTTTTGGTTTGGTGGTTGTACATTTTTACCTTATGTAAAATTTGTAATGTTGGAGTTTCACTTGTAAAATAGCACCTTCATTTCGGGATATTTTCACTTATACTTGAGAACTTGATATTTCTTACCATATTTAATGTTAATGTGATATAAAAAGTGCTAGAAAGTCCCTTTTCATTTTCAGGTAATACTTCGTATGGATGCTGTGCTACTTTACACTTTAGGAGGATTATATTGTAAATTTTACTCTACCTTATAAATATGATAGAATATTCATAATGTAAAGGAATGTATTTAAAGTAGTTTAAAATGACTTTTACCAGGAACAATAAAATGTTGCTTTCATAAAAGTACATGTATTACATGTTATAACACTCTTGCATGATGATAACATTGAGCTGCCACAGTATTTATCTTGTAACAGGGGATTAACATTATATATTTTCATACTGCTACCTTCTAAGCACTTCCACCACTGGAGATCATCATTTTATTCTTTGTTATCCCTTTAATTTCAAGTTGTCATTGTAGTAACAATATTTTTAGCAATTAATATTAACATCAGTATAAAAATACATCAGCAATGCTCCTTATCTCTGTTAATTTCTCTGTGCTTATTTTTATTTATATTCGAATATGAAAAGGGAGCAAAAATTTCAACTCTGACATTCTTGTATCTTCCATCACAGAAACCAAATGCAATGTAATTTCCTTAAGTACAGTATTAAGCTTGTGTTATGACAGTAAGTTAAAGCTAATCAGCACAGTCAACAAGTAGGTAAACTGCAAGAAGCTTGTGAGACATAAAAGGCTTCTTAACCTTTTTCCCCACCACCCTACTGACATTTTATTTATTACCAAAGACACCCAAACATATACTTTAACATTTATTTCTGCTTTCAGATTTGTTATTCACACAGTTTCCACTCTTCTCAGGAGATCTAACAGTCCGTCTTTACTGAGAAACATTGTCTCATCTGTCTGCTGACAGATCACCTCAAACTTTGGGTTTTCCTCGAGAGCTCCCTGTCCGACTACAATAATGTATGGGTAGCCCAGTTTGCTGGCATCCTTCAGCCTCTTTCCGATGGTCATCTGTGTGCGGTCATCAAGAACAACCTCACCCCTCAAACCAGGCAGCGTCTCTCCCAAAATATGTACCAGTTCCTCACCTAAAACTGCTGCCTTTTCCATTTTACTACCCTTCTTTGGGGGTAGAACACACACCTGGTAAGGGGCAAGAAGACCTGGCCAGCGGATTGCCTCTTCTGTCGACATCACTTCAATGGCTGCAGCCAGAATTCGGGTTACCCCGAGACCAAAGCAGCCCATCTCTGCAACAGTAGGTTTGTTCTGGGCATTGCTGAAGGTGGCATTGAACACATGAGAGTATTTTTTACCCAGATAGAAGGTGTGGCCGACCTCTATACCCTTTGACTCTATCAGTGAACCAGTTTTGCACTGAGGGCAGTGAGTTCTGTCTGAAGATATGGTCTCTACATTAGCAGAGAAGGAGCATTTTTCACAGACCAGAAGCCTGTCCTCACCGATATCTGCTGGCAGCTGGAACTCATGGGAGAGTTTACCACCGATGTTGCCCGTGTCTGCCTGAACCTGAACGCAATGCAGCCCCAGCCTGGCAAAGAGCCTGGTGTATGCCTGGCACACTGACTCATAGGTCTGGAAAGCTGCTTCTTCACTCACATCAAACGAGTACATGTCCTTCATGTAGAACTCCCTCCCTCGAAGCAGACCAAACTTCGGCTTTGGCTCGTCTCTGAATTTGCGGGTGATCTGTTTTTTAATATAAGAAATCATAATGTTAGAATAACATACTACTATAACAAATAAACTGGCAGCAACAGGGCAAAGGCTACCTGATAAAGAAGCAGAGGGAGCTGTCTGTAGGAGAGAGACGTCTGGTGAGCAACCAGAGTCGTCACTGCCTCCTCATGTGTAGGAGCCAAGCAGTAGTCGCTTCCATGTCGGTCTTTCAGACGGAGCAGCTCTTTTCCCATCAAGTCCCAGCGCTCGCTGGTTTTCCAAAGTTCAGCTGAGCACAAGCTGGGCATGTCCAGCTTCTGCCCACCGATCCCTTGCATCTCTTGGTCAATTACTCGCATCTGATGATTTAAAACAGCAATTATAACATTTTTTTAGGTCCAAAATGATAACTTTTTACAATCAATCTTCTATCCTGGTTCATCCCATTTATGATCTAATAAAACGTTATTTCCAATTTTGGAGTAAACCAACCTCTGAGGGGCATCCAACATAAATCTAAAGTAATTTAAAAAATATTAAAGGAGAAAAAAAACATTTTTGCAACACAAAAATTATGTATTTTTAAACTTTGCTGTAAACTTTCTTTTGTTGACTGAAATGACTGAAAATGTTTACCAAAGAAAAACTGAATAAATTCATCTGAAAAGTTAAAAACTTCTTTCTTTCTCTATCATTTGAATTTTGTATGTATTTGAAAACTGGCACAATGGACCAAAATTAGACATGGTGTATTATGACTTATAAACAATAAACTGTATTAATAAGTGAATGACTTTTTTATTTTTGGCTTTAAGAGAAATTGGCAATCGAATGTCTCCTTGATATCCACACAATCCAATGAGCTTCCAAAAAAGTTGTTTTAGTCTTCTAAAATGAACAGTTCTAGTTTCATTATAAAAGTCACTGGATTTACAATAAAAGAGAAAGAGTCAAATTAAGACATAAACAAAAGTTAAAAATTTTAAATATTTCACAAATAAACAGTTGAATTCTAGAAACTACTGATCAATAAGTAAAGTTAGATGATAAATTGACAAAAACAAGTCTCACCAGCTTCTCCATGGAGCGGACAGTGGCTGGAAGGTAGTAGTAACAGCCTGGGTTGGATGGATGGATGAGACCAGCCTGTAACATGAGTCTCTGGCTCTTGCAAGTCATCTCTCCTTGCAGCCGCGTCTCCTGCCCCACATCACGCAGGCTTGAAGGCTGGTACAGGCGGGACACCAGGAGTGTAGGTCTGATATGTGTAGAGTTGGTGGAGGCAGGAACAGTGGCCTGCTCAGCACAACCCGTATAGCTCCTCCTAGGAGGAACGGAGGTTCTGTGGAGGTGCCGGAAAACTCTCGGCCAAATCTGGTTAATTATGGGCTCCATGGTAAATCAAGACCTGCCAGATGAGACAAGTCAGTTATGGGGGAAACAATTACTCAATTGACACAAAATAAATTGTAAAGTAATTGATTTGTGATTGATCATTGAGTCTTTTTTAGAGTGAAAAATGTCAAACAGTTTCTGGCTCCAGCTTGTCAAAAGTGAATTGGTCTGATGGAGAAGTTTTAAGTGAGTTGGCTTCATCTCGATTTTCTGATGTTTTAATAAAAACACAATAAAATTATTCATTTGGAAATAATCGAAAGATTATTCGACCATTAATTGACCGAGAGTCAGGAGTGAAAATAAAACTATTTAGTATTACGCTTAAATACAAATTAGGGGCAAATCTATTTAATTTTCGTTTAACTTTAGTTTTAACTTTGACATCTCAGAGACAAATAGCTGGAAATACATGAGGAGTACCTTTAATTTGTATACTCAAGAACATTTTGCTAATAAACTAATGCACATCCACCTAAGTAGGAACTGTAGTGACATTACTTATGATGTGTATTTGTACTGTGGGGCCACAACTTTCTTCCACCATGTACGCAAACATATGATCTGAGTGCTAATTTCAAGGAGACTAAATAATAATTGCTTCATGCAAGTGGTAAACTGGTTAAGTCAAGGTCGTAAATATTTAGACAGGTTTCCACTTAG
>JAPZDV010000021.1:9421392-9458896 GCA_029814665.1 Acanthurus lineatus | reverse complement strand
CCGAAGGTGGATGCCAGGGAGGCCGACTATGAGCAGGTGGATGCTGAGATGAAGAAGCTGCAGAAGTTCATCAGGGAGGCGACGAGGACTCAGGGTGGGAGACCGACAGATGATTAACAGAGATTAAGTGACGATTTATGAGATTAAACAACTTAAAATGATGCAGGACGAGTTTCAGATTTAATCCCAGTTCCTCCGTGGGGAAGAAAAATCCTTCTGAAGGCAAACGAGAGATCAATTATTTAATCTTTACTGATTGAAAGTTCAATTAAAAAGTGTAAATGATGACTTCACATAAAACTCCTCCTCCTCCTCCAGACATTCTGCCAAAGACCGATGCTGAGGAGGACCTGATCATTACAGCGACCGTGTCCCCCAACATGGACAGCCAATCGGTAAACACACCACACACACACACACACACACACACACACACACACACGCTTACCCATCATTCCTTGTGTCTCTCTACAGAAAGCTCTGATCCAAGACGTCGACGGCCTGTCCGTCCCGTCAGTAACCATACAGGTGAGCTTTGTTTTTGTCTCTCACACGTCTCCACCTGTCTTTGTCTCCCATGTCCTCCTCCTGTCTCACTCTCACCTATAACCTGTCTTTCTCTCTCCAGGTGAAGGTGAAGGCCAGTTGCGTCGTTCAGTCCTCTAAGCTGACCATCAGCATCCCGCCTCCTCTGGCCGTCACTCAGGACCAGTTTGTGCTGGAGCCAATGGGTCAGTTTTCTCTGTGTGTGTGTGTGTTTGATTTGTCATTTAATTTGATCACTCGAATCAAAAAAAAAATATTCCTTACTTTCCTTTAGTGGTATCTCTCTTGTATTTGTCAAAGTTTTGATGCATCTGTCTTAAGAAGTTCAGTTTAAATTGTTAATTATATTTTGCTTGTCATGTTAAAATCACTAATAGATTCAAAAGTAACAAATCTCTTCATGATTAATCTGCTGATTACAGACAAACAGACCCTCCCTTTATTAACCAGAGTAACTTGGACGCTGATTCTGGAAAGAAAATGTTGCTGTTGATGTTTTTCAGCACATAAATGTTATTTGTTAAATGTTTTAAGGTGAAGCAACAAAAGAAAAATGTGTTGTTGCTTCATGCAGCTGGTTTTGTGTAAAACCTTCCACATTGTCATCGATCACTTTTGTCTCTCAGCCTTCCTCTGTCACTCACTTTCTCAATAACACACACACACATCGAACACACAGTTTGTCAGCTGCTTTCCTCTACAGCCTGAACACACACACACATGCAGAGGCAGTGAGTGAGTGAGTGAGAGGTGTGTGTTGTCGTTCAGCCTTTATCAGCCTCTTTGTGCTCTGTCGTCTAACTGCTGCAAAGACTCGGTCACCTCGACCAGACGGCGGCCGCTTTGATCCGAGTCGGCCAGACGCCGCGTACACACGACCTCTCGACCCCAAACGCTGATATCTGCCGTCGGTTCATGAAAGGAAACACAGGTTTTTACCTTCACTGGACGCCCTCTGTTTCCTCTGTTTCACGCTTCTCACCTTTTGTGTGCGTGTTGACGTGCAAACATGAACCTACAGAGAGTCTGATGATAAGCAGAAAGAGCGGCGTTTTATCGTACAGGCTCCTGAAAGCACCATGAAAACACTTTAAACTCTCACTGACTCTGGTTGTGTTGGTGCTCAACTCTTCCCTTTTTTCTCCACATATGGATTTGAAGCTCTGATCCCAAGTAGAAAAACTTCCTTCTTGCAGTTTTTTTTGTGTTTGATTTTCCTGTAAACTATAAGCAGACCACGACTTGGAAGGAGAAGTCAAGTGACTCATGAGAAGCTTCATTATTAGAAGAGTTTCTGTGGTTAATCCTGCCAGGTTAGAGATGTTTGTGAAGACAAATAGGTTGGGTCCTTTCAGTCCTCTCATCTCTCCTGTGTGTTTTTCAGTTCATAAAACATGTGTATTACTAAGAAACTCAGTGTGAGCATCAGTCTACACTTTGGTTGGTGTATTTCTGTCATGCTCTGCTTTCCAAACCGCCAGATGTTGACATTTGTCTCAATGCTACCCAGAATCCATTGCATTTTTATGTCTTTTTGGTGCAGTTATCATCAGGAGGGACGTCCACCAGATTTCAAACGCCTTTGTTCTTCTTTAGCAAAACAAACCAAACTGAGAGCCTTTTTTTTCATAAATGAAAGTTGGTGTTAAAGTCTGCAGCAGTCTGCAGTTTTTGTCCTAAAAAACAGTCCCAGTTGTTTCACATTTGGTCTGCAGAATGACAAAAACTGTGTTCACTAAGCAGTCGTTTCACTTCCAAACTCACGTCTTACAGTTTGTAAAGCAGCTGCTTCAAATCTGTCACTTTAAATGTATTTTTGTGTTATTTTCCTTCTCAGAATGATACGAGCATTTTAAGGAAATTGACACCAACTGCATCAGAAGGATGAATTTAAATAAAAATTTTAGTGTTTTTTATGTCTGAACACAACAGAAACATTATTTCTGAACCTACCTGTTGAAATTTGCAATTACCAATGAAGCTTAAACCAAATACTGTCAAATCAAATTATCAGTATGAGATGTGTAAACCAGACTAGTGACAAACCATGGATGGTGTCGGCACACATCCTTTCACATAACTAGGCAGAAAAACTGGATCAGCACCAAGAAAATGTCATTTTTCTTCAACCAAACTTGCTCTCGACGTTGTCTGAAACCATCATCCGTCAGAGAGGAGCGGTCAGAGTTTCTGAGTGGGACGAGTGTGTGCGTGGATTGTGAATTTATGATTTCAAGATGTGAGCAACATTCTCAGGCGGTTGAAACACCGTCCGTTTCTTCTTCCGAGCCGCCCCGAATCAGACTGACCACCTCTTTCCCATGATTCATGATGCGTGTGTGCTGAGATGTAATGCGTTTTACCACAGTGCATTCTTATCTGCGCGTATACGGCGCGTATACAGCACATGACCCCCGCGACCGTTAATTCAAACATGATGCACATTTCGCAAAACACGCAGTTCGTTTCCTCCAAAACTCTCGTGTCAGTTTCCTCAATTTATAACAGTCCAGTTTTTATACGACTTACGTTTCAGACTTTGGCACTTCGTAACACACAGTGCACATGTTGTGTGTGCGTTTTTTTTCTTCACGGCCATATGTTCAATATTTTATTTTTTGTCAGACATTTTTTACGAAACACGTTACAATATCTAAGTGTTTCTATCTGCAATATTTCAGATAATTTCAGCCGTACACACTTTAAATGATGAAGACTTTGGATAGGAGGAGTGATACTGTGAGAGCAGAGCAGCTGGATGAAAACAAACATCATTACACTCGGTGATACGGCCGCATATCCCGAACAAACCCAGCCAAAGAGTGACTCAACACCTAAATATGTTGGCTTACGTCAGTTGTTTTACTTGGGAGGGTCTGTATTAATTTGTTTCATATTAGTTTCCAACATGATGCCAAACAAACATGGCTGATTAACAGTTATTACTTGAAAAGCCAAACCCTAATCCCACTGCGTGTTTTTTTGACACTTTCACGGTTGTTTATCGTTGCCGATGCTCGACTGATTTCTCGTTTTCTACCACCCACCTTCGGTCCATGCGGCTCGAACTGTGAGAGCGTCTGAAAGGACAATGAAAAGTGTCTCAGCAAGAACTTAAACTTAAACAAAAGGTGCATTAAAAGGATTAAAAAGATGGCTGCTGGTTTGGTTTCTGCAGCAGCAGCTTTCAGTGTTGAAGATCAGAGCCGTGACTCACTGCACCGTCACGTTCACGCCGCTCAACACACGCTTTGTTTACATGGGTTTATGTAGCGGTCAGACGGGTCAGATTCAGAAGCCTTTCTCACACACACACACACACACACTCACACACACGCACACACACACATTAGGACAGTCAGAGACATACACACCCGATCATATAAATACTTTCACACACACATTTCCATGGACACATAAGCATAAACACATGCACGTGTCACCATGATGTGCTGTTTAAATATAGACACACACACACGGACACACACAAACTTGGATTGACATATCTGTGTGTGTATGTGTGTGTGTGTGTGTGTGTGAATGTGAATGTGTGTGTGTTTACGTCACGCTCTTTTGTCTTCCTGCACATAGAAATCTGGCGCTGGCCTCCTCCAGTCAATCATCAGCTCTCTGCTGGGAAACATGAGAGCCACTGAACACACACACACTCTGAAACACACACACACACTCTGAAACACACACACACACTCACTCTGTGTCTTATTTCCTCTCATCCTCCCCTCTCTTCCCTTCCTATCCGACCTAAATGACCCCTAACTGGCCTGCTTTGGCCCAGAATGGCCTGGCACGGCTCTGAAGCAGCAGGACCACCGTGGCTGGCTCTTCATATATTTAGATTTGGCCCCAAATCGAGTGTTTCACATCCGTTTCAGTCCAGGAAAATTAGGGAAAAATTAAATTAATGAATGCTCCGTGAGTTTTTCACCGAATGCTGAGTTTTTTTGGCTCGGAGTTTCTGGATCCCGGTCACACACTCGGTTTGTTCTGCGGATCTGTCCAGAGAAACTTGCAGCCTGCTCTTAATGGATCACAGCAGAGGTGGCGGAGCTGCAGAGGCAACGCCGCCCTGTGCGGACCGTATGCTAACGGCAGTGTTTACACAGATGTTAATCATGCACTAATAAAAACACAAAGCAGTGAAAAATGACTTCCATCAGCAGGAAATGATTCATTTACTTTAATGTTTCGCTGTTAAGGTGCATTTACCTGCCTGGCTCCAGACGCCGAGGAATCGATGCCAACATCTCTGATCTGTTTCAGCAGGTCGACTGTTTCTGCTGTTTCTGGGTTGTTGGGGAGATCGCGATTATGTTTCAGATCCAAAAACACTGAAGAAAGTTGTCAGGAAAATGCAGAATAATTTGGATGAAACTAACACAGGTTTCTGCTGGAAGTTAAATCACAATAAATCTGAACTCTTGGAGATTCAGTTCTTCTTCCTGGAACGTCTGTCTGCTTCTGTGTCGGCTTAAGCTGTTGTTGATGGGATGGATGTGTGTTTCTTTCAGTTCTCCTGTTTGTTAATGACACGATAATGTTAACGACGGTCCCACGCATCGAAAAGTATGAGCTTGTTTGACGTGAAAGCAAAAGTATTACAAGTTTTTCTGGGTGGAAACAGTGAACAGGTGGAGGGAAAAGCTGAGATTCAGTTACAGCTGATCGATTCTGCAGAAAATGGAAACACAGTGAAACAACTTGTCAGATTCGTCTGATATCAGGTGGAATATTTCCACAAACGAACCGGAGAAACATTGAAAAATGTGTCTGTGTCTAAAGAGACTCGAGTTTTCTGAGTTAAAAGTTCACGACAGATTTTAAAAACCAAAAGACAAACAGACAAAAAAAAAATTACAGACAAAATTTTTCTCCCAGTTTATTTTGACAGACAAACAAATGTGTGTAAATAAAGAAATCTAGCTTTTTTCCTTCATTTAGAGTTTATTGCAATGTAATGTAACTGTGTTAGTATCCAGATTACATCCAAACTTAAATGTAGAAGCACGTAGACTTAAAAAAATCTCCATTGTGTTAAATTTCTTTGATAAAAACACACAATTTGAACCCAAAGCTTCTGTTTTGCTCCCGTTTCTCCTTTAACCTCCTTTCATTCTGATGTCACTCAGTGACTCATCCCAGCCTGTTTGTGTTTCGCGTGTTATAAACAGGCCGGAGGAATCGAACAGACGCGAGCGGCTTCGGCCGAGCAGCAGGTGTTTGGTGTAAAATGTGGCAACGCTTTAGAGAAACAGTTTTATAGCAACACGGACAACAAGGACAACAACAGAGCCGCTGCTGTGGCGACTCGCTCGTCTGTTTCCCATCAGCACTTTCACTGCGAGACGCTCAGCTGCTCATTTTCTGCCTCCTACACACAAACACACACTGATGGATCTTCACACACACACACACACTCGAAAACACACAACAAACTGCATTAACAAACACACACACACACACACACACTCAATCAGCTTATGGTTCCCTCTGCTGAAGCTGCTGTGTGTGTGTCCGTGCGAAAGTGTGTGTTTGTGTTGCATTAATCCCATGTGTCTCAGATTCTCTGGCTCGGTGTGTGTGTGTACACACTTGTCCCAGCGTGATGTTTGTGTGTGTGTGTGTGTGTGTTCAACATAAGTTGCGAATGTCAACTCAAGTTTATTTCCGATCTCCTCTGAAGGGATTTGTCACAGAAAACAAAGGACAATAAAAAGTGGTGTGTGTGCATGTGTGTGCATGTGTGTGCATGCATGTGTGTGTGCATGTGTGTTGCTCAGTGTTGGGGGGGTGTCGTGTGAGAAGGAGGGGGGAGGAAGAGGAGGGGAGGTAGCGCCTTCTGACATTTATTGTTATTCCAGTTTTTATTCGTCTCAGATGGCGACTCAATCCCCCGTTCGCTGCACACTGCCTCCTTTGTTTTCTCTCTCTTTTTTACTCTCACTCCCTCCCTCTCTCTCTCTCTCTCTCTCTATCTCCCTCTCTCTCTCTCTCTCTTCTCCTCCCTCCATCGTTTCCTCTCTCTGCTTATTCTCTTTCATTTGTCATATTGCCCCGATGTCTTTTTTTTTTTAACTTTCTTCTCTGCCCTCTTTCCTCTGCCTCACTCTTCCTCTCCTTCATTGCAAACACTCGCAGTCCTGCATCATGTTTTCACACACGACCGATAATCTGACGGCTTCAAGCGGCAAAAAGGAGACGAGATTAAGTTTAATCTGAAATATCTTCATTTTAAAATAAATTAGTATTTTTTTTAATTGGCTTCAAAATGTTGTTATATACCTCAAAAATAAATTCTTTGTGGATTTTTATTCCAACCAAACAGATTTTTTTAAGCGTGTGAGATGTTCTGCTTTTAATATTTCACCTTCTTGTCGCCAAAAAAATCATCAAATCCAAACTTTTAAATCCTAAAAAGAAAGTTCAGCTTGTTCTGAATTCAAAAGTGACTTTTAAATTAAAATCCTGCATGTTAAACCTTTAAAATCTCTGAGTGAAGATCAGGTTGGTTTTATTTACGATCAGACCCTCAACAGCGATTCGACCTGATTCTGACCTGAAGAGGTCAAAGGTCAGCGTTTAACACAGCACCAGTGGTCACCTTAGAATTTCTCATTTGCCCCTAAAAGTCACAGGATATGCGACTACACACACACACACGCACACTCACGCACTCAAACACACACACCTTTGGTTAGGGATGATTTACACTCACCCTGAGAAGCTTATTCACTCTTTTACAAGTATTGCAACATAAAGGGAAATGTACTTGGTTAGGTGCTTGCTAGCCTTTAAGTTGGGATTTTTCTCAAAATCAGTTTAGCATAGCAACGTGACAAAGTCATCACAATTTAGGTCATCCTCTTCACCTCTCCAGGCTTTTAAGTCAGTAATCAGGACAGTCCATCGAAGCTGAGCTCATTATGACAACAGAAGCTGTAGGTCTGATTACATCCATCAATAAGCACAGCTCATCAGCTGCAGGCACATGATGAAGATGGTGAATGACAGCAGAAATACTGTTTTACCTGCATTAAATGACTAAGATTAAACTTCAGTAAACAACCCAAATCAGAGAATATAATGCAGAAAATATCTCAGAATTGTGTTCCATCTTTTCTGAAACAATAAATCCATAAATTTGGATTTCAGCAGTGGCACTTTTAGAACTGATGAACACTGTGATGCAAATTTTGGGACTTTTGTCAAACTATTATGTTGAAGGTAAGAATGAACTTCATGCATGTTTATCTTGTATTATAAAAGGCTCTGGTTTTGTAGTAGGCTATAGCAAAACATGATGTTCACTGCCTCAGTGCTGATAATGACAGTGTCACCAACCTGACACAGGACTAGATGTGAAATTTGGCAGGTTGTTAAGGGTCTGAAATTGAGCCATAATTTCCTCAAAGAGTCATCAGTTGTTACTGATTTTACCTTGAGGCTGGCAAACACATTGTTTAAAGAGATGAAATGTCCAAATTTAAGCTGAATCAAATGGGACAGAAGTCTGGGTCAGAATCTACTGTCATAACAACCATTTTAAATGCCACTTTATCATAAAATTTTTTATTTCTCAAGACGGAAACCAACAAACAAAAGACTAATAAAGAAGCCAACCTTTGAAGTAAACAATCTCTTTTCCATTCTTTTTTACGTCTGCCGTTAATCTTTGTTTCCTCCTACCACAGGGACAACCACACTCCATGTCCAACTCCACATAATATAATTTCATCAACATCCTAAGTGGGACCTCCGCCATTAAAAATCCAAGTGAAATGTCTTGCTAAGTGTCACGATGCACCATCAGCAGCACCATAATGACCCGCATGATGGACTGTCAACATTGACTCTTTTCCTCTCATATGGCCCAAATTGCTGTAAAGCCAAAGACAACCAGGCCATCAAAGTGTTGTAAACACATGAAACATCTGTTTGACTGCAGAGGGAATCACTTTTCATCACTTAATTAGCCATGCAGTGTGGTGAAGGTCTGAGCAATCACACTCTTAAGTCTCCTAATCACAGAGAGGCCGAGGAGGATGTGCTCTTCTAATGTGATTGTTAGCTGAGGATTGTAAAAGGCTGATGGGCGTCACTCTCTCTTTTACACTGCTAAAAATAAGGATGGTTGGAGATGACCGGAAGCATGAAATGACTTGATTGTCATGGCAGAGTGAAGAGTGTGCGTGGTCATGTTTGTGTGTGACTGGGATTGGCTAAGAGGCCAGTTAGAAAGAGGAGGTGGAGAGATTCTGATCAACTCAAAGTTGGATGCTATATAATACAGGGAGATGTAAGCATTGGCTCAAAAGCCGGTCCACTGTGGTGCAGCCTCCAAAAGACTTGAGTAAAGACAGAAAAGTCAAGGACTGCAAGATAACAGAGCCACAACAAAGCCAAGAGAGAAGGGCTGAGGTTGTTTGAGAACAAACCAGACCAACAGAGACAAAAACCTCCGTGCAGACACTCAGATATCCAGCATGCGGGCTCTGGTGGTTTTGCCTCTGCTGTTGTGCGCAGTGGTGCTTGTGGAGCAGACGAGAGCGGAGGCGAAGGGGGTGAAGCTGTGCGGTCGAGAGTTCCTGAGGGCTGTGGTTTACACCTGCGGAGGCTCCCGCTGGAGGAGATTCCTCAGTGAGAGAGACATGGATGCTGATGGTGAGAAAACTTCTCTTTTTGTCTTAAAACCTGCAGATAACACACTTTTTATCTTTGGTTAAGAACTTGCCTTATTCGTGGATTCTGTGTTGATTTAACCGTAAAGAAATAATCAGTCTTTAAAACAATATTCAGGTGCCCAAATGATAATTGGTTTTGCCTGCTGTTTTGCCTGCTGCTGGTTTTGCCTGCTGCAATAATTCCTTCTGTTTGTACTGGCCATTAAAAGATTTTCTATAAGTGTGCTTTTAATTTAACCAGAAGTAGGAAAAATCTACAGTATTTATTTCATGGGAATATATTTTTAACACCAAACAAACCTTTTTCACCCATTACTTGTCTAAATGACTGATTTATACAACAGGAATGATTACAGCAAGAGAAAGCTTCTGCAGTGTTCATACGGACACTTGACTGTTGTTTTGAGATAAAATTAAATACTGTGAACCCCTGGTTTGTATTACTCCTATTTTGGGGTGGGTGTATACTGCAGAGCCACACAGACAGGTAGGTTTTTACCAATTAGTGCAATTTCTTTATAACTGTTTTTCTTCTACTTTTTTCTTTGCAAAATAGAGTTAATTTGATGAGACCTCTTGAAAAATATCTCATTATTTTCCGTTTTTGTTTTTCCTTTATTAGCTCTTATTCCACACTGTCCAAGTCTCTCACTTACACATTCTGTTTAAGCTTGTTTGAGCCATTCAGTGAAGCTTAATTGTGAAATATTTTCCCCAGATTTTATCCTGACATACTTGGTATTTTATAAACTTTAGGAACTTCTCTCAAATTTAAAATAAAGCTTCTAAAATGTTTCTAGTGATGGTCCTGCTTCTGGGCAGCCACTTGTAAAGGGTTGAATGGCCAAATCTGTAATGATGGCAAGACACCAATATATTGTGAGATGTGCCCCCTGTATTTTTTACAGAAACTCTAGGGTAAATCCTGCAGTTTGCAACCACTTTGTGAGATCTGTGTCTTATGTGTGCTCCTTTTCTGCTTACATTTTCTTCAAAATGCTCGTGTAATTGATAACATCTGGCTGAATCTGTTCTTTCTCATAGAATTTGTGTTGAGGTAATTTTACTGACTGAGGCATCTCAATGCAAACCCCCTTTAACCGCTAAATAAAGGTACCCTAACTAACATTTTTGTGTGTAGGTTATAATCTCTCCAGCTGAAACAAAGCACAAGCATCAAACCAAAGGGTTTTCATGTTTCTGAGAGCCCGTGACCTGCAGCTTCTCATTGCCTTGTTTTTAGTGTTTTCACTTGTTTCCTTTTTTTCTCATATGAACTTTTCATTCAGTCATATCACTTAAGAACTTCTGTGTGCTACTTTCACTATATATGAGTCAGGCAGACAGGTGCCATTGCAGAGAGACGCTGTCTGCTGTTTCACCTCATTAGTCAGGAGCAGTCCACATATCATGATTAAATGCTGCAGCAATCTGTTTGCTGGGCTCTTACTGTCTGTCACACACAAACAAACTTAGTTAGTTATCAGCTATGCTGATTAGAAAGAGTAAAGTGACAGTATAGAAGACAAATAGCACTAAGGTAATTTGAAGAGTCATTTAGAGTTTCCTTATTTGATGAAAATATGGACCTCAATTATATTAGACTTTATTCACCCATTACTCTGTTTGAACAACTACAAAAGAATGCTTAAAATAAAGGGACATTTGCATGAGCATGAACCTCTTTTTTGACTGAATTAGGACAAAATTGACTGTTTTTATGTCAAAGTGTCTTTCTTTGTTGTTCCAGGTTTTCCCACTGGGGAGCAGAGCAGTTTGGAGAGCCTGAGCAGCAGCAACCTGGGCTCCCAGTTGAGCAGGCGGGATATGAATAACATGCTGACCACCATGTGCTGCCAGCTGGGCTGCAAGAAGAGCGACCTCACCTTCCTCTGCTGAGGCCATATCCTCCTTTTCTCTCTCATTAACCTCCAAGTGACCAAAAATATCTCTGTTCTCTCCCATTTTGCCTTCTTGGAAACCCAATCTGAATTCTCATGCTGATGTATGTACAAGCGTACAATAACACTCATATCCACAACTGTTATTTTTCCAGATACTTTTGATATGTTTTTCTAGTTATTACTTTAAGTTGTCAAATGTTAAATATATGAATGTGGACCACTTGAACACTGATAAACCTGCTTCTGTATCTGAACTGGAAGATATATATGACTATAAAAATATGCATTTATAATAAAAGATTATCATATGAGAATTTGTTAAGTGGAGGTAAATGGACTCAGGGCTGATGTTCCAGGGTGCAGGACTGTATCACTTCCCACTCAGACTCTGTCTCTGTCCGGGCTTTTGTTCTGTCTGTAGACACCAGTAGGTTGCGGGTTTCATATAATTTCCATGTCTGCTTTGATGTATTTATACAAAATTTGAGCTGTAGTCTTTCATTTCGCTTTTTTTTGTCAAATAAAAGTTCTTGCACAAGGCTCACATTCAGTCAGGTGTAAAGTCTTTTTAAAATCAGAGTCCTGCATTTGGATACCAAGCAACAGTTAATTCCAGCAAACTTAAAGTCAATACAACAACAACACTTTTCAGTGGTGAGCTTAAACATCCCCAGTTTGTGTCATCTGACATGTCCTAACTCTTGACTATCCAATAAAAGCATTCAATGACCCCAAAAATAATTAAGAGTTTACAGCTATGTCGGCAGCTCTGAAGGACTCTAGTCCTGTTTTGTTACATGCAAATCCCTGGCTGCTAGATCTACCACTGTAGATATAATTCAGGCGATGCTGACATTTAACCTTACAAGACGGCTGAGCCGCTGAGATTTCAGGTCTGAATACATGGACCATATCCTATGGATATGTGAAATATCCCATCTGGCGTCTCAGATTACATGAGATTAGCTCAATGATAAAAGTCTGAAGCCATACTGGAAGCTCTGTCAGGCTTTACGTAAACACATATTAGAATCAGTAGGTATATGGCTCGGGTTTGCTGTGCTCACCATCTCAATTTAATTAGCATGCTAACATTTGACAGAAACTAGCGTTGAACACAAAGGCGAATGGGAATGTCATTAGTTTTGTGGGTCTTTGGTTATAAACCAAAAAATTGGAAAAAAAAAATTCTTTCTGTTGAACATCATGTAAAGAGAAAGAGAAACATTTCTATTTCCTTTTGAATTGTGCTTTCAATTAAGATGTTTTTCCTGGATTTAGAAGATAATTTTGTAAGCAAAGAAAGTTGCAGTTTGTCCCAAAACTTTGGAGTGAAAGACTTTGAAAGCACTAGAAAGACTAGATTAGATTAGAAAGACCACATACACACCCAGAAGTTTATACATTCCATGGCAACCCATGCAATAGTTGTGGAGATATTTCAGTTGTCACTGACAGCATTGATCTAGAGATGATGGTGTTGGTCTGAGTGTGTCTTCAGACAGCCGTTTATTTTTGTATATATTCATGAGAGAGACTGATTTATACAATACAAAGAAAACTGAAAACACAGGGATCCAGTTATAACTTTTATTGGTTTTGGAAAGAAGCAAACTAAGTTTCTCAGTTTTATCTTAGCATGTTATGTACTGTACAAACAGCTTGCACATGTGTTTGAGGTTAACGGTACAGAACCAAAAAGCATTCTGGCGTATAGCACACATAAACACACTCCCTGCTCTCTTCTCAACACTAACACAGGTAACCCAGCACAACATATCAGTTCAGTATTATCCACCACCAGAGTTGCCCCACCTTTGACTGCATGCTCTGCATGCATTTCTGAACGACTGCATGACAGATTCATCACAGAGAAGAAGAAGACCGGAAAATGCAAGTTTTGTTTAATGTTTTAACTAGAAGTTGTCCAGCAATAGAGAGACAGAGTAAGTTTTGTACTGTACCATGACTTTTAAGATAAAAGACAAGTAACCTGTAGAGTAGTGGTTAAACCAGATGCATGATGAGGCATGTATATGGTGGGCCTCTGTAGATAATGCTGGAGTGACTGTTGTACTGACAGCTTCAAGGTCCACTCAGATGGTTACAGCCTCCTGTCAGTCATGTTGATCTATCCAGTTGACTGGGTGGACTGACATGACTGAGAGAATATATAACCAAACTTTGTATGTGTGAGCTAAATAGCACCAATCATCATCACCTTGCATTTGCAAATTTAATGCAACCTTAGAGTAATCCACATTGCTCTTTTAGGCTGAGTCTGCACAGGGATAAAGGAAAATCGGGTCATAAAACAAGAGTCTTTTTAACTGCACAGCTCAAATTTGACTTTTATGAGCCATATTACCACAAAACTCTGTAAGATCAAAAGTACTCTAACACTGAATAGGTGTGTCAGCATGGTAAGTCATTTTGTCCTATTCATTCTATAATGGCTCTACAACAGCTCTAAAGGACCATGATTGGTTGCATTTAGCAGAATGCTGACAACATAAAGTACAGAGATCCTTTAGCTACACTTCACACACACGTTTTGTTCTTCATGTTGAGTGTCAGAGCATTCAGGAAGTTCAACATCATCAGCACAGTGTTGTTTTTTTTTTTTTACACATTAAACAATATAATATTTTTTCACTTTTATCTGTTTAAAAATATTCAGCTTATTCTCCTTAACAGAGGACTGACTGTCTGGGTTACACGCACATAAAATACAAAAAACAAAACAAAAAACATTTTAATATTTTGGTCAACTTAACCTTGCTCCACAACCTCATTCAACTCATGTCATCTCACAGAGACCATTACAATTTTGCAAAATAAAGCCATGGATCCAAGCGCTGGCTGGATGATAAGGTGTGCTAATGATACAGTCAGGGAGTTTAGGTACCACTGAGGTGAATGGAAACAGGCAAGCAAACAGGTCAAATGCGTGTTTGAAGTTGAGAAACAACTGAATTGAGAATGCTAGATTAATATAAGAATTTTCTGTTTTTGATTTAGTAGGTAGAAATAAAAAAAAACAAAACAAAGAAACAAACAAAAAGAAAAACAAACTGGTCCCAGTAAACAAATCCTGTTCCAGTAGTGGTACCATGATCACCAAACTTCGTCTCTGCTGTTTAGGAAACCTGACTGCTTTTATTGTCATTGTCTTCACTTGTTCAAAGAAAAAGGTAAAACGATTTGGGAAATATGTTGACTCACTTTCTTGTCATGAATTATATGATGAGACTAATGCCACTTTCATGTCTGTCTGTTCGCTGTAAAACTGGAGCTACAAGAAGCTTAGCTTAGCTTAGCTTAGCATAAACACTGGACCCAGGAGTCAAGGTAAGTTAGGCTAGGCTCTACCCAAAAGTAATTAAGACTGCATGTCCACTGTCAGAAGGCTGCACTTTTTAAAATTAATTTTGGAAAATAAATTGTATCAAATCAAATTTTATGGCATTGATGGATCAACTGACCTAGACTAACGCTAGCATGACTAAAAATCACAGAACCCACAGAGAGAGACATATTAGCTGTTTACACCCTTTATGCTAAGCTAACTGTCTGCTGGCTCCAGCCACACATTAAACAGACAGATAGAGAAGTGGTACAGACCGTGTACTCTGACTTGAATAAAGAAAATGAATAAACTCGTTTTCCCAAAACGTCAAACTGTCTGTAAAGTGTGGACCTTGCCCATGGTATAACTATAACTACATTAACACTGCTTTCACAAAGCATAACACAGCATCCAGGAAGATATTTATCTTTTTCTTTAAATTACCCCCCTCCCCTTCCATATATAGCTCAAATCTTATGTTGCACTTGAGTTAAAAAATTATATTTGAAATAAATTCAAAAATTTTACCTTATACTGTACACAGGTTACCCAACTACACAGATAACAAAAAAAGAGAGAATTCAAATATTTATACCTTTAAGGGTTCTGAGTTGTGTGATACCATTCAAATTCTATTCGTATACAGAATCACAGGTTTTATACAACAAATCATCGTCATCAATAAATAAAAATAGAATGCTGTCTTGTACTCTGAAGTCTATCACTGCTGTCCTGGGAACAACAGAAAGGCTATGTGACAATACGAGGAAAACACCAAACGCCCTTTAAGATATATATTATTGATTTCATATGACACTTTGTACACTTTTTTGTTCTGACGGGAAAACATATTCTCTTATTTTGCAACCAGCACACTGAATTATCATTGCAGCTGCCCAACAGGCTAAAAACTTCCATGTCTGTATTTGAAAGAATTAAAATAACAGTTTGACAGACTGATCAGTGCATGTATTTTAAAAAAAGATGTGATCCAAAGTCGTGTGACCCTGTAGTACCAGAAGGTGATGTCTGAAAATCAGTTTTGTTTGTAGTTTCAGGATTTTGTGTTTCATCTGATCGCAAACCATGACTGACAAGAAACATCTTTCATTGAAGTGTTTGTGACAACATTAAAACATACCTACTTGCTTGAAAATGACCACAACTGTCAGAGGCTTTGAGCTTAGACAGGAGGATTATTTATAGCAAAATCTTTTTTAATCTGCTCATAATGTATAACCTGCTATGAATTATCCTGCACTCTGCTTCAACTTTAATCAGTCCAACTTTATATGTGTTTCTCATCACCAGGAGGTCTTATTCAAGGGTATCTTTCAACAGCTAAATTGTCCTGGACAACAAACAGTGCGTTATCCAGACTCCAAAAACACTGCATGTCCATGTCTTCGGTCAGGCAGCTGCAGTGAAACTTACAAAAAACACCACCACACATTGACCAGAGGAGGATGGAGACAGAGCCACAGACTTTTGAGGGAAGAAGAACCCAGGTGTCTAACTGCAGCAATACAGACATTATGAAATGAATACAAATACAATAATTACATGACCTAAAACTGCTCCACGATGCTATATGCAAGTTATACAATACTGCTGGGTAGGCTGCGGACCTGTTGTGTGGGTTCAGAAAAAATTAATGGAAAGTCTGTCTGGTGTCGGTTTGTCCTCTGTTCTCGGTGTCAACCTCAGTCCACTGCAGTCATTTTGTTCAACAGTGCTGTTCCCAGTAGCAGGGGTTAGTTGTCAGCCAGGTATTTTCCTGAAATGATCAACAAAAAAAATTTTTTTAGGATCTTTTATTGATCTACTTAGAGGACTTAGAAGACAGTTAACACAGTGATTACAAACTGCATTAGTATATAATAATGGAATTTATTACAGTAGGTGAACGATGCACTTTATTAAAAGAAATACCCTTTTTACATTGGAGATTAAAAAAAATTCTGAGGTGCAAAGTGTTACTAGTTTATATTATTAATGTACAGTAATTAGAGTTTAGTACAAGAAGAATAAATATTTTCAACAGCGGCATACACCAACTGACTTTAAATTTGATCAAAATTAAAAGACTATAAAATTTGTACACATAATCTATACTTTAAGAATTTTTTGGTGTAAATAAATTTCAATAAAAGCCAGCTGACACTAGTGACTATAAAAATGACCATTTGCTTGCCCTTTACGTGAGAAAAGCATAACTGACCTGCCGCAAACCTCTTCTTGATGAGAGAGAAGCGGTATCCTGGCCCAGCCAGTTCAATGTCACAGCCTGACAGGGTGCTGCCCTCACTGGTGAACTGCACGGCCAGTGGAGCTGGTTTACTGGGCCCCTCTGTTAGCTGAAACCGTGCTAACAACGATCCCACACCTGAGAGATGAGGGCAGATTTAGAAAGATGTCTGTCAGCCAAGAGGAACGATTTAAAGATGAAGGAAATAAAAATTTAATAGACTTGATGTTGTTGAAGGGAAAAGAGTTTAATAAAATTACATGCAAAAAGCTCTTAAAAACTATTTTGAGCAGAAAGCAGACAAGTATATTGGTTCTGACTTAACAAAATAAAAAATGAACATGGCAGCTCCAGATCACTACGTACGATTCTATATTTATCTTTTCATTTCATTAAAACCCGTTCAATATCTAAATGTTTACTGGACACTGACTTCGAAAAGCCCTGAATAAGATTCATTTTCAAAGAAAATTACAAAGCAAAGGGCCTATAAGAGATGAAAAGACATGATACAGAGTATGACATTTCAAAAAATCATCCACATCTAAAAGTGGCAGAGCCAAACAGATGATGTTTGAGCCTCTTAAAGAAAATACATAATCTAGTTTACTTCCCTTCTCTAGGAAACCAGGTAAGCCCTGGAGGCTTTCTGCTTTGTAATGTCTGAAACAGGCAGACCATTTGAAGTACATCAGATGACATAAGATGCATCAATTAAACTACACTTTATCAGTTAAAAATGTGGAATGCATGTTTACATAACTTTTATCAGAAAATAAGAGGATATCTGAAAACATGCACATGCAACCACACATCCACAACGCAGTGAAATGGCAGCCACAAAAAGTGTTGCAGAGTTGACTGTAACACCATTTGTAGACAGAGGGGGGCATTGTTTATTAAAAAGAGGGATGTCCCATATTTTTTTTATGTTCTATTCTTCATTTTTTCCCCTGTAACCTGCTTAGCTGCATCCATGACTTGTAATGCAGCCTCTTGGTCAGTTTTTAAAACTGTCAAGATCTACATGCCTGCTAAGTCACAACCCAGGTAAGTTCAGGACGATTTTTGAGCTGTATGTGATTAGTTAACTTGAGTCTTTTTCACCTTTTTTCTCCAGTCTATGCTGTTTCTGTGTCAGTGTTTGTACAACTGTTGCACCACTTACACTATAAATGAATGTTAAACCTTTTATCAGGGCTATAGATAATTCAGTCATGTCTGCATACAAGGGGAACTAAAAACTGTCTCAATCTCTTTCCAGCTGATAAAATCTAAGTGACTTTTTAAAAGTGGTTAAAAATGGCTCAATCTTGTCCAAAAATATCTGAACCTGCCTTGGAGCTGTCATCAGTGACCAGGATAATGGTCACAAGGCTATTCTTAAATGAAAATTATTATTACTAATCCATGGGTTACCTTTATCCTCCTGTACTTACCTCCGTTTTCAGATTTCTGTGAGATATCAGGAATCTTCCAAAGAATTCTTTGCTGCTCTGCATTCCTGTAGGGAATACAAGTACAAAAAATACATTTTAAAGCTTCTGAAGACTGAGTCACTGACTGAAAATCAAAGATCATTTTAAAGCACAAACTTTGTGTAGACATTACATGGTTCTTTTTATTGCACCAAGGCAGACAAGTGTGCACTTTTATTTGTAATACTTAATAAACATAGTGTTATAATTTTACCTAAATACTGTATATTGTCTCATTATCTCAATGGTATTTAACACTAAAATAAAGTTTAGACTGTACCATGCAGCAGGAGGTAAGACAGCCTGTAGTTTTGAAACCCCTCCATCGACTGGGACGAGGAACTGGACGTTGTTGAGGGCCATGGGTGTCGTCATAGCCTCCCTGTTGTATTTATAGTCTATCCTCAGGTCAGTGCTGGTGGGCTCACATCTCCAGCTTACTGCTAGATTCAGAGGAATTGACTGAAGCCCCTCTGCTGATACCTGCAAACAGAAAAAATATACAGACACAATTAATGTAACAAAAACATTTCATCCAATATTTGTGGATTTCAAAATACATTCCAACATGGTTCATGGTGATTTTAATCCCTTTATAACACACAATCTTGGGGCACTGGTTGCAAAATGACCTTTATGGTGAAATGGAAGAAGATTTAGGGGCTGCTGGGTATCTCTTGGATTAGTGATGCTTTATAACATCACTTTGCTTTGTGAGGAAAGAGCTCACCTGATACTTGAGCATGTCAACGTTGTAGTAGGTTGCCTGTGGTTTCTGCTCGGCCACCTTCTTTAAATGAGATATCAGGTTTGGCATGTTCACCCAGAAGTCCTTGGCATCAGCCTTGGCTTGTGTGGTGGTGTCACTGTTGGGGAGGCATGTAGAAAAAGGAGATATTTCATAGCATTCTGGTAATATGACCTAAGAAATTTGCTCTCTCTTGTTGTGTCCAATTAGAGTGCAGTACAGTGTCGTAGTTTAACCCGCAAAACAAACTTATTTTGGATTAATGAATTTAAAGATTCTCATGAGCTTCACAGGCTGAGTTTGAAAGGTTTGGTATGCATTTTAATTTAAACAACAAGCTTTAAGAAACTAAAAAATTATGAAGGGTTTAATAAAAACACTTTATAAATGACCTCTTAAGAATTTGTCCTCTATTATTTAAAAAAAAATCTTTAGACTCATTGTTTAGTAATATCAATAACTGTTCTGCTATGAGGATTAATATTTTTTTGTGCCACTTGCAGTGATATTTTTAGCTTATCAACATTAAAATGTGTTATATATGTGTTGTATAATGTGTAAATGTTTTTGAGCATTTTATAAAATGTTCAAACATAAATAAAAAGTTTAACTGAGGATGGTAAACAAACAAAAAACAAAAACCTGAGGGTTAAAGGTAGTGACTAAAAATTCAGATGATCCCATGATGTCTCAGTTTACAGTCAGCCTTACATTCATTACTGAAATGATCTCACAAAGTTTACACATCCTCACCCGTCATCACCGAACAAAGACTTCCATAAGGGACCAGAAACGCTTTATCAGTAATTTCTCAAATAGGTTTATATATTCCTTTCACACAAAGAAATATGTCCATTATCATATATGAAGCTTTTCTACTTTTTTAGTTAAAACATCCAGTGAATAATCTTATTTTTACTTTGATTTTATGTAATTTATATCTGCACTTTGACTATGTAACTAAGTTAAATGCTGCTGTATATTTTAGACATTATATGTAGATGATTCACTGGCTCCTTGAGTATGAAATGCGTTATAAAATAAATAATTTGGGAAAGAAAAAACATTCTGATCATATGATGTTAACTGACCTTTGGGCTATTTTCTCACATGCTGTAAGTAAAATTACTATTATTAATACAATTTAGTATGGACAATGAGGAGGAAAACTTGGTTTGATTTTAAAGACTTTTAGGTAAATGAAAAATGCTGATGACAAAAAATGAAAATCATGGGAATTTCCTGGTTGAATGATGAAGCATTTGGACTTAATCAACATATGTGAGGAAAGTGCAGTAAGAGTTAAGATGTAATTTTATATTTATACTTTAATTACTTTCATTAAAACACTGTCTTCCATAAAAAGTTCTGTATTTTTTGTTTTGTCCTGACAGTGAGTTCACAGTGATGTCATTACCAGCAGAGGAGCTGGGGGTTAGGCAACACATGCTCCAGTCGGCTGTAGTTGGTTATGCTGAAGGTTAGCACAGCAGGGGATGGGTTATTGGCAAAGTGCCGTGTGATTCCCGCTGGAAACGACAAAACCATCTCACCTATGATCTTCACAACACACCTGAGAGGAGGAGGAGGAAGATGAGGGGTAGGTTAGAGGGAAGGAGGAAAGACTGGAGCACAGAATGCATACATACCGTTGACTCCTATTTAGTGAATTTAATGTTTTTTATTGTTTTCTTTGGTGACTTCATCACTCTGTCACCTTTCTTCAAATACACACTCACTGCCTCTGAAACAAGCAAGTTCAAAAACTGCAGGCTGTATTGGTCAGTCAGCACCTTTTAGCTTAAGCAACAAAGTCAAAGAAAATCTGAATTAACTATCTAACTGCTGCTGCAAACAAACACAGCTTGTGGGCGTAGTTTATTACTCAGCATCAAAGTCAAAAGACAGTGTTAACAACAGCAGCTAGCTAGTTTAGTCAGAGTTACTTCAGCAGTATTTTAATTCTTAAGATATTCCTCATAGAATGACACAAAACCCAAATGCAAAGCAGGAAGACAGACTTTCTCTGTGGTTGCTCAAGTCAAAAGAAGCTATCTAGTGATGCAGAAAACACTCTTTGTTTTTAAGTAATAATAGCTAGTTAGCCAAGCTATTCTAACTGGCTGGTTAAGACTAAGATTAACACTGTTGTTGCTCTAGCTAACAAAGAGGTTCCTGGTTAAATTTTGTGGCAGTTATCAAACTTGCAAGCTTGGGAGGCAGAAGGCATATGATCTTCAGCCAAAAGGTGACAGTGCAGAGACACATCTACTGTGAAAGTGATGTAAAACGTGTCTTCAAGAAAGGTGGCATTTTATTTTAAAATGCCACTATTTACACTGGACATGAAAGGAAATTCAACATTGTTCATTTTCTCATTTGCGCATTAAAATGATAAAAAGCTGGTTGAAAATCTGCAAATTATCCCTTTAAATGTTATATAAATTAGATTTAGACATGCAAAAAAGACATGATAATTTTGATCCTGACTGGAGGAATCCCACTGTGATAAGTAATGACAGGACATGTTAGAACGTTTAAAGCAGTTGGTCAACCTACTTGTTGGGATCAGCCCCTTTAAAGAAGGCGTTGACTGTCTCTGTGAATGCAGCGGCCACAGGAAGAGTATCCTGAGCCCCCATGGTAAGAGGACTGGGCCCTCTGGAGCATCCTGTAGGTAATGTATAAACTCATTAAAAATAGTATGAATACAAGCACAATGACCTGAGTTCATATCAATGTAAAGTAGCTTTAGGCTGGTATAAAAATACATGACAGTCCGCAGAGGTCAGTTAGATTAAAAATAAATACATGTTTCAACTCCCAAACCAGGACTCTACACTTCTCCTAACCAGGTGTGTGGATGAAATGAGGAAGAACACATGGTGATAAAATAAAACTATCTGAAATGAGAACAAATATTGGTGCTGATGGACCAAATGATCCTCTGTTATGAAAACAAAAGATTATGTGCATGGACTCAAGGATACCCATTTCTCTCTGCTCTTTGACTGTGAGATTGTAGAAAAAAACCCAATTACTTCATATATTTCCCTCAAATACAAGAATTTTTATACCATGTTAAACACTGACATCAACTTTAAACTGAAACATGTAGATGAGAAGAGAAGGCAAGAGACAGACAGAGAGAGAGACTGAGAGAGATGTGCATGCTTTTCCAAACATGCTGTTGACGCTGAATTGTTCAGAAGATTGAATCAGATCAGACAGTCCAAAGATCAAACCAAAAACCAAAGAACCAAAAGGACAAAGGTGATGTCAAAGAGATTAGTAAAGCAGACGAAGAATAAAGTTTCTTCTGGGAAGGAAAGCAGTCAGCGAACAAGAAATGAAAATGATTAATGCCAGGAAGAGAGGGTAAAGAAAGGCAAAACTGCATAGTTGACTGCAAATGAGGGAGCTCAGCCAGGAGTTAGCATGGCATAGGTTAGGGTGATGGAGGGACTGCAAGGGTCAAAGAGGAGGAAAAAGGAGGGAGGTAGGAAAGAAGGGGCAGGGCAGGGTCAAAGCTTGCACAAATGAGCCCTAAAAGACTGTGTGTATGCTACCCTGGTGCAGAGACAACTTACCTTCAAAGGTTAAATAAAACTTCCCTCTGTCAAACCATACAAGGGATGGCTGGTCATTCTCTGTGTTGGGTGGAGGGGTGAAGGAAGTAGGGAGGTGGGTTCAGGGGAGAGGTACAGGGACGAGGGAGGAGGAAGAGGGATGAAAGGGGGAGGGGAGTGGGTGAGGCAGGGTGAGAGAGGAAAGGAGAGAAGGACAGTAGCGTGAGTCTCACATGGCAGGTCTATCACATGTCACAGTGAGGTGAAACGTGGAGTGGAGGCCGGGGGGACGAAGAAGGGACAAGGGGCCATGGCAAGCTGAGACGGATCATGTGACGACAAAGGCGTGATGGAATGTTTTTTTTGTGGTTGCTTGCGTGCATGAGGAGTAAGTTGGAGTGAGGGCCAGGTGTGTGCCGCTGGATGCCAACAGCGGTAGGACTTTATGTGCAAAATGTGCAAACCAGGAGAGAGGTAATTGAGGTTGAGTCTGGGGTGGGGTAGGGGGCTGTCAGAAAAGACAGTTGGGTTTACAGTTTGAGGGGCTGAAACCAAGGTTTTCCCTAGAATGCAATATAGTAAAATTGTAATTTCGTGGCAGATTATTCTCTAGTTGTGGTTATTTATTTATCACTAGGGTTAGACCACTTTCTCTTCAATGACAGATTTGACCTATTTTGTTTATCTTTCTAAGGCCTGCTGTACTCAAATTTTTCTCCAGGCCTCCATTTTTTTACATTATGAAACAAAAAGAAGCTCATTGCTATGTTTAAACACACCCTGCAGGGGGCAGCTGTGAGTCTAAGAACAGGAGGCAGGGAGATGTAGTGGTGCACAGAAAAATTCTGCGTCCCACTTTCTGTGGCTGGATCCTCCAGAGGACACAGACTATGAAGGTGGATAAGCCACTACAGAAAGTCCTGGTTAAGTATCATTCCAAGTTTATTAGAAACAGATTTACCTCCAACCAGAGCTAGACAGACTTACTGGCAAGGCTGATAGTCCATTTAATTTTTTTGTAGATAACTCGTTGCGGTGTATCTGTTGGCAAATATTTAATATTTATCATAAAGAAGTTACCCTTAAACCAAGCGGGCTAATTAGTTTAAGTCACTTTACCCAGTTATACCAGGTCAATGCAAATTATACTGTTATGGTTACAACATGTGCATACAAACAGAGGTATTTCAGCGTGGCCTCCATTATTTACATTTTGCAGTATCCAAAAGGGACAAAGGGGGAAATGATATAATAATAATTCATAAAAGAGATGTATTACTAACAGAAGCACTACTCAACACAAATATCAGATTTTTGTTTTTTTGACCTTTTATGTTAAATAGAGATTACCCACTCACTGAACTGACCAGAAGGGGAAAAAAAGCATTATGACAGTTGTTCCAAACCTGAGGAACAAGACATTTGAAAGCAGCTCGCCAAAAATATTGGATAGTTTTAGCAGTTTCTCAGGAAAATAATAAACATTCAATCAAAAACATCTTACAACGGATATTAAATTGATGTTGTCAGGACTCACAGACATTGAACCTGTGATGAGGGGACACAAGGAGTAAAAGCTTGGGAGCTGGTAGATTGCAGGACACTGCAGGCTGCAAAGGCTTTGACCACAAATTTTGGGCAAAAGAAGTTTCACTTAGAGGAATCTTTCAAAAGAGACAAGCCTTTTTGGATGGTCATTGTGTATGTATGGTAGTATAAACTCAGGATACAGAGGATCCAGCCGCTAAACTAGGATGCAGCACCAGTTTAACTAGTAAAAATATTGCAAGGGATCCTGTTTACATATGACACTGCTTATTGAATAACCTCTTGAGTTAAGTGGGCCCATTTAACACACATCCTTGTTTCAGTCTGACACAGTGAACTCAGTATTCATTCTTGCAGATCAGGGTAGGCTTGTTCTGGTCTGCGTAATTGCTTTGATATGGGGTCCCGGCAGTGAGGTGTGCTGTTGAGTGAGTGAACTTAGAGTGTATGGTGATAGAACGATGAGGGTAGAGCTGCGCTTCATGGAAAAAAAGAACAAAAAGGCAGGTGTTCAGATGGTGAGGGTGAGGTTTGGGGCTAGATTTTCATATGGCTGGAGAATGCATGAATGACAGGTGCGAAAGGTGGGTGTCAGGGGTCGAGTGTGGGAGTAGACTGCAGCTCTGAGGCCAGTGGAGATTGGTTGAACTTGAGGCTGTGTTGTGCTACTCCAGCAGTAGAGAGAGGATGGCATGAATACCAAACAGCTGCTGTCTGCCTAATTCGGCCTAATTCTCATGCCAGACTTCAAACGACTCTGTGAGCAGCAGCTCTGATCTGACAATATGTGTGAGCGAGTGTGTTTGAGTGTGAGAGTGTGAGAGAGGGGCCACAGATAAGGAGCTCTTCAGACATGCTCATTGAACACACAGCACACAAATACTCAAACACACTCTTGTAGTGCAGACATGGTAAAAGTATTAGGGAGTGACTGCATTGCATTCTGCACACACACACACACACATACACACACATAATGTGTGTCACCAGGAGCAGAGATGGGAGGTTGCCATGGTGACATGGCAAGACAGTCACTGGTGCACAGTCATAAAACAGAGAGAAAAGTCTCATGAGCGAGCAGATGGGCGAAGGGGAAGACACTCAAACTTTTTCATAAAAAATGTTATGTAATAGAGGCAACTTTTTGTGTCACCACAGCTTTCATTTTTTTCCTGGCAGATTTTTTTTATGTGGGCGAATAAGGGTATGAGAGAGTAAAATGTGAGGAAAGGAGAGAGAGAGAGAGAGAGGGAGAGAGAGAAGAGAGAGAGAAGGAAAGAAAATGAGAGAGAGAGGGAGGGCAACACAAAGAAAAATGATGATTTGTCTGAAAAATACTGCCACCTTTGACAAGAAAAAATGAATGTGTGGTATATCCCTAATATATCAACAGTAAAACCTGGTTAGAGTGGTGAAAAAGGTAGGTATTAAGATAAAAACATAAAAACGGCCTTTTTTTCCATCTTAAGATATAAGGTGTTACTCATTTGAAATGATTGATGTGAGACTTGAAAAAAGGATTACACTGTGCCAGTATGTAGAACAAAAGACCCCAAAAGAGTCTCACATTACCCCAATACCTACTTTTTTGACCAACATTAATAGAGAGAGCTTGAACACACTCAGTGATGGCCTTACCCACTCTATGTTACGAGCACTCTGGGTAAAGAGCATCAAACAGATGGAAATCTAACACACAACTCCCTCCAACCCCTTTCCCCACCCCATTCCCTTTCCTCTCTCTGACGGGCACGTTACTATACCTGCAAATGAATCAAAGTGTCTCTCAAAGGTGGGCAGTTTGTCTACATAAGCATCGTCTTCTGATATGCCAAAGGACAAATAAGGAGACAAACAAATGCCAAAACAAAAAAAAGAAAAACAGAAAGCAAATCAAAACAAAGAAAGCAGGTTGCAAAAAAAAAAGAGAAACGTAATGTCATGCACACAAACAATGAAACTGTAAATGAAAAAAAAACTGAGGTAAACTAAAGATACAAGTGTTAAAATTAGATAACTTTTATACAACTATCAAGTCAATTAGCTGTTTGGTCTATAAGCAAAGCCACAATGAATAAAGAGGTTTAGGGTTTAGAGTCTTCTGTGAGATCAACATACAGAAATAGCATTATTATTATGCTACTGTGTGAATCTGTTTCTTTTTTTTAAATCTCTAAAATCTGTTTAAAAAAGCTACTTCCAACCAGGGACTTAATTCTGTTTTATGTAACCACTGCTGCCTCCAGAGTGTGTATTTTTTTAAATCTACTATGACTCAGTCATGTTACAGTCTACTGAGATTTGCTATTATCCACTCACAACTCTGAACCACAAGGCCCTTCAGTGCTGACTCCAAAGTTAAATCAGGAAATATTAAATGTTGCCGTGTCATTAATTCCGTAAAGGAAGGTTTGTTGAGAATTTGTGGGCTTTAAAATTATAATTAACACCCTGCCTCACACTCACTTCCCACTCACGCAGCATGCACGTATGAGAGTGTAAATATGTGTGGGAACCTAAACCAGACAATATTAATGTGCAGATTACTAAATCATTGGTAACTAAACAACCTTTAGAAGTAACAAATTGTCATTTAAAATAATTAGAATTTAAGTCAAGAATGACATTAGTTATATTTTAAATATTTAACATATCACTAAATAATAACAGCTTACGAACATGGATATTAAGGGTGCATGACAAAAACATGCCAGAACAGGTTTTGTGAATGATCTCTGTAGGAAACTGAAGCCATATATGGAAATAACAAAAAAATTATTAAAAATTAAGTAAAAAATACACAACTTCATAACTTATTCTACACAAATTGGGCAAAAGGAAAGACAGGGCTAGTGCATAAAATTAATACAGAACTTTTAATATTAGATATAAAGAGTTGTCACTGCTGTGACTACAGCTGTCAGATGACAGGCTGTCCAGTTCAGTGACTGTTGAGCGTGCACACACCTGACACAGACACGGAGAGCTCTTTGCCAACTGTGGGGGTGGTGGCGGCACTCAGGGAGTTGGTGGAGGAGATGGAGGAGGTGCTTTCGGCCCTCGCCAATGGGGCAATGGGAGGGGGGCTGGCAGAATGGACTGGCGGGCTAAACGGACGAGTCTTAAAAGATAAAAGGAAAGTAAGAGAAATAAACATCAGCATAAAAGAAATGACTACGTTCAGGATTAAGGTTTAATGTTTTCTGCATGCTTTTGTAAACATATAACTAAAAAAACTATTACTAAACATATATATATAACTATTTTTAGAAGTTGTTGTTCTAACTCTAAGTAAAGTGTGTTTGGCTTTTGTTAGCCTGCTAAAAGGGAGTGAAAAACTAGGAGAGCAGTGACTGAATTCCCCAAACTTATTGCAACAGTGACACAAGTCGATGGTGGTAAGTCAGTACAAAAATGTAATTAGCTTGCAAAATGCCAAAAAACAAAACCAGCTCAGTTTGTGAACTGCAAGACTTACTGCATCTCCTACAGTGGGTTTCCCTGGAGGAAGTTTGGGCCGTGAAGGGGGGCGAGGTGGAGGTGGTGGTGGTGTTGGGTTGACTGACGAAGGAGTGGAAGGTCGCACTGGAGAGGAGGAACCTGCAAGACAGAGAAGAAATATATTGGGATAACTTAATTCAACCCTACTTCGTATTTAGATGAATAATAGTGTGGAAATAACTACAGTAAAAAACAGGATGGACAGAATCAACTTCAGACACAGTGGTAAATAAAGTTTTTGTTTGTATTTTTGGGGACTATATTTTTATGTTTACAATGTAACTATTATTTTACTGTGAACAAGGGTATGATGTGTATACTTAAAACAGTTTCCACTTTTGTAAACTGCAGTTTTATCTTATTACAATACAGATAAAGAAAAAGTTATAATATTCATGTTTCAATAGTTTGTAAAATTGAAAATCCACTTCCATCATAGACAACTCTGGGGAACTTAGAGGATAAACGACAGACATACTCATATTCATATTTTAGCTACCTTGAGTATCTTTTACCAGGTTTATTTAGAGTTTTTCACAACTGCAACTATGCAAAAAAGTATTTCTCAACAATGGCTTGTTGGAGTCAGTGCTCAGCCATCAGTCAAAAACTTTCCTTTTGAACTGTCCGAAAAGTGATCAGTGTTATTATTTCTAGTAAAAAAAATGATTTCAAAGTTGACCATTTAGGTTTACTCACGGTTCAAAGTTGACCGTTAATGCTCACTTATGATTTAGAGTTTATGCTTTCAATGTTGACAAGATTAGTGGACGACACTTGCGGAAGATGCTGTACAAGCAATAAAAATAAAAATGTTCTATCAAAGTAAAATCTGACCGCTAACCTACAAGACTGTCAGAGCAGAAGCCTCTGCAAACAATACAATTCTGCAGAAGAAAGGTGGTTTACATACAACGGGTCAAAACAAGATCTGGACATAAGATCTCTTCTTAACTCAAGTCAAAACTATGGATGCTAAACTTGTTCCTGGTCTCCTGACTGGTATGATAAACAGGAAACCTTCTTGGTGTTTTCATCATTCCATTTGTGTGATTGTGACAATCAATCACTGTCCTCCAAACATGGTTGTCATCATCAGCATGTTATCCACGAGTTCTTTCTACTAATCCAAACTCTTAAAAAACAACTGTCCTCTACAAACCATGTCCCACTAAGAATTCTGGTGTACTCACCGCTGTTTGTGCCACCGGCTCCAGATGTGGGACCCGGTGACGACACCACTGCTCGGTATGTAGGGGGTGGAGGTGGGGGAGGCGTACTTCTGCTTCCCTGGGTAGTATCACTGGGAGAGGTGATAGTCTCACCTCCTTCCTCTTTGGGTTGGGTGGTGTCTGTGTTCTTGCATTGCTCCTCTTGGGACAGGACAAGAGGTGGTGGGATGGGGCTTGTTGCAGGTTCCTCAGCTGGAGGAGTCACTGCTGGAGGGGTTCTTGCTTTGGGAGCAGGAGCTGGTGGAATGCTGGTGGGTGAGTCAAGAGCAGGGGGGGAGGAAGCGGGAGGAGATGTAAGCTCCTTTGGTGGTGCAGTGGGTGGAGAGTTGGTGATTGTAAGAGGACCTTGGTCCTCAGGTGTGGGAGGACCTGCAGGTGCAGGAAGAGCAGCAGGCTCTACTGAGGGAGGAGGGGAGGTTGGTAGAGGGGGCACAGGTTCTACTTTTGGAGGAGGGGAGGTAGGGAGCGGTGGTGCAGGATCCTCTGGAGGAGGTGGTGATAGAGGCAAGGGTGGGGCAGGAGATTCAGGTGGAGGCGGGGAGGTTGGTAGCGGAGGCGCTGGCTCTTCTGGTGGAGGCAGCTGGTCAGCAGATTCTTCAGAGAAGCAGACCCATGTGTCACCTTGATCCTCGCCAGCAGGGGGAGCCTGTTCTGGTCCAAATATGTTGTCCAAGTCAGCTATTGAGGGGTTTTTGGTGGAGCCCTCTGCTTCTGTTGTCACTTCTGAAACTCAACCAACCAGTGACCAGTTAAAGGCAGTGTTTGCAGAGGTGCTCAGTATGTTTACACACAAAGATAACATACTGACTGACAGAAAACATTAGGGACTGAAAGTTAGAGATAAAAGAGAAGCTGAAATCAAAGGGAAAAAGTTTTTATTAACCCAAGGTGGATATAGGAGGCAGAGATGGATAAGAAGACTCCTTACCGGCATCATCTGCAGAGGGAGGGCCAGTTGACAGAGGGGAGGTCGGGACATTCTTGGGTGGAAGTGGAGGAGGAGCTGCCAAAAAATTATCAATGCTGCAGTGATTAGTCCCACAACAGGTAACTCCAGGGGATTACTGCCTAATCAACATCAATGACTGGTGATTGGGCAGAGTGATTGGACTTTTTGCAACTTACTGTGTGCTACATACAATAGAGACCTTGGCAAATGCAGATGTGTTGTTAGATGATTTAGCTTTTAACACATAAATTAGTGCAAAAACAAGCAAAAAAATCATTTTAAAAGTTTGGATTAATACATGACAGGTATAATTCCACCTGCCAAACAGTATCACAACAACTTGAGGACAAGGGATCATCCCACAAATCATCAACCATGCAGCACAGTACATTCCACCATGCCAAATGCAAGGAGAAGGCAGTGAGGGAAGAGGGGTTGGTGCAGTATGGCAGACAGGTCCTGCACTCTCCCATGTTATAAACTACAACCAACACTGGATCACTTAGTGGTGAAATGGAGGATGTAATGATACAGTTTACAGATGGTTACTCAATGCTCATAAGGAGAGGCAGAGTTTTATTGCCACATAACTTTTTGATTGGGTCAGTTTGCAGTTCTGTTCGTTAGTCAGATGGTGAGAGGGTTCATGAGGTGAGCTGATGGGAGCTTGGCAGTCATTCCAGGGAGAAAGGGAGCGGCACAATAGGCAGGGAATTATAAAACTTACTTCCTGTGGGAAAGGATCTTGTCAAAGAGGATTCGGGCTCTGAAAGAGGAGTTGCCCACGCATCGGACTCAGAAAGAACCACTAGGGTCAATAGGGGACAGAACAGGCCAAGTCAGGGGCATTTCAACTACTTGGGGGTTTTTGATTCTTGTGACTCAAAAGCAATAGGTGGGGAAAAAAAACCAAATCAGTGTGTCAACAAAATCTTTCCTTGGAGAAAACAAATGTCTAGCTTCAGTGGCAGACTGTAGTAAGGATGCGTTCTAAAACACCTAGAATGAATGTTCCTTTAGTAAATTTTAGTGCCACTATGATAGTAGAATACTGGGTTTGGTAGAAAATGCAGAATGAAGATATGACTACAGCTCAAGTTTACTATAAATGATTTCTTAAACTTTTTACTTAAGCTTATTAGGGTGGAACAAAAGCATATGGGTACAGAGCAGGCCAAGACAGCCCCACAGGCTTTAAAACTGCTGTTCAACAGCTGTTGTTCTGCCCACTTGTGTCTTCTGACATCTTGTTTTTTTCTGCCATACAATCATTGCATAAGATATTAGGAATTAATATATTCCAACATATATGCTATGAAAACTTAACTTTCTTTTTTTTTAACATTATCTAAACATAATGAATCTATCATGTGGAAAATACTCTTATAATAACATCAGTTTAGTTTTTAGTAATCATTTATCTTGAGAAAAGTACACACAGCTACAGCTAAAGCAGAGTACGACAGCCGTTCTGCAATAAATCCTACCTTCATGAAGCATGTAATGTAGTAGATAGGAGTTTATTCAAATGTATGGTGATTTTTTTGGACTGCAGTTTATGGTGCTGTTAAATTCTAGTTATTCTTTTTTTTTGTCCACCTCATTTCTTTCAATGAGGGTAGGCTAAATAACTGAAAGACCTCTCTGTGTGATGAAATGCAGTTGAACTACACTACAAACCACATCCTTGAAAATTTCCATAAAGTTGAATCAACACCTCTCTAAAACAGCTTTATTGCTTGATTGTTGAATAAGACTGCACAAGCTTTAGCTTTGTCTGCCTAATAAACTTGAACATGATGCTATAAAACCATAATGAGTAAAAAGTCAAAAGCTGCCAGAGTCACACACAGAGCTGTTTTATTTGTCTGAATTAAAGTACAAAGGGAATGTGTGTCGAGTTGACGTTAGTTATGCCTGACATGGCAGTTGCGTAACAACTAAGAGATCTCCTACAGCCTGTACCACTAAATCCTACTGGATTGGATGAGACCAGCTGACAGCAGAAACTGAATATTAACTAGCTTCACCGTGCAGATGGACATGACCTCCCAGTACTAATTTCAACTTTGACATTAGCAAAGACAGATGGAGTAAATCCACAACTGCACAGTGAGCCTGAGGGAAGAGCAATGATGTCAGACAAAAAGGTAACAGGAAGGGGGAGGAGGAGAGTGTGTATCTACTATGACAACCAAGCAGGGCTTAGCTGGCAGCCTTAAAGGGGCATTAAGTATGTGCTCAAAAATCCTTTTTCATTGTGTTGCTGTCACCATTTCACAAAAAAAACAACAATAGCAACAACCGTTGATCCAAACATATTTTATGAACCAATACAAACACATAAAAATACATAGAAATGTGTAAAAATTTAGAAACACAGTGACAAAGACACAAAGGGGAGGTTTACCTTCAGTTTTTGGTTCTCCAAAGGCTGTTTCCAGAGGAGGCCCAAATAAGGCTGTGGTGTCTTCAGAGACTGGTGTTTGTTGACTGCTGAAACAGAAAAAGAACAACATGGAAGAAGTTGTGACACAAAAGATACAGATAGTCACTGTTGTAATTATTAGTTGTCAACAGTCTATACTTGTTTAGCACAGCCTTTGCATTTCCTTTGTTTACATTATACAGATTATTTATGTAATGATAATTTTGTGCTGTTATTGATTAAGCTGTGCTATGTGAAAGGCATTATAATTACCATCTTTGTTTTACGTGTCAAGACTTTGCTTTCAGGATTGTATTAATCCTTTATTTAGACTTAACACCAAGTGTCAGAAGAATACATTACACAGCAAATCTTCTGCACTGCTTTAAAAGACAAAAAACTGGATCTTTCACAAAACAAAACAAAAGGGATCCAGTGTCTCAGCCCAAATAAAACCAGATAACATTTTTCCAAACAGTGGGTCTAATTGCACAGCCTTTTCAGGAATGCAACTCTGTAAATACACAGAACACATTGGATGCAGAGATTGCTATAAGACAAAACAAGAACAGCAATGACACACCTTGTTAGGGAACAATGAGGTACATACCTGGGGGGTTGTGGTGCTGGGACTGCTGTGGGGGCTGCTGTGGAGGCTGCTGTGGGGGCTACAGTGGGTACAGTAGGGACGACACGTCTTGGCCTGGCAATCTCCTCACCTGGAACCATGATTAAATCTATTTGCAACCTTGACTCTTGCTAGTCACCATCATAAAAAGTAAACATGGTATTTAAGGTGCAACAAGACTATTACTTACTGGATATATTCCTTTTCAAACCCTGTAACATGACAAAAATGACAGTAAAATGTAAAGGCCCAAATGACAAAAAATTTTGAAATGTCACCAGCAAACCTCTAAAAAGTACGATGTTGCATTAATTCAGTATAACAGAAGTCTTTAATCCACAGAGCCTCTATGTACAACAGTTGTAAATGATGTATAAAATGTAAAATATCATTGTATGGGAGTCAAAGATAATCAATCTCATTCTTAACTGTAAATAGGTTTATTTTAGCCTCAGTATTATTCAATTTTTTCTGTCCAACTAAAAAACATGTTAATACTAATTACATTCATATATTCAACAACATCTGTACTAGGGATTACAGTTTTATTTTTGAAGGAAGTTGAGTTACTCTGAAAAATAAAACAAACAAACAAACAAAAAAAAAACAAACTCCATAGAAAATTTTTGTTAGTATCAGGTTAGAAAACGGCAACTTGGTGAACTGCTGCTGCCTGCAGCAGAAATACTGAAAGCTTTCAAAACATGCTTTTGATGTCTTAAGAAGCCAAAAAGCCCCTGGTACCAGAGAAGGCGTGAGGCTGATAAAGGGAGAGCGTAACAAAGTTAAAAGAAATTTTTTTTTTTTAAGTGCTGGAGGGGTAACATCACAATAATATTGCCTCTCCAGCTGTAATCTTTAACAATCCTGTGTATGCGACCGTATGTGTGAATTCACCATGAGTGGGACACAAGAAGCCAAGAAAGTCAGCAAGCAGAAAAAGAGAGAGAGGAAGGGGCGGGGAAGAGATGGGAGCAGATGAGATGAGAAGACACAAAGATGAGGAGCGACTGAAGTAAGACATCAAAGGGTCCAGCTGTCAAAAGTGCAAATTTTCTCCCACTAAAGAGACCAAGCATGAAGCCATTCGACATGAAAAACAAGTTCACCAGTGATCTTTAGAATCTTGAAGAAGTACATATATCTTATATACATTTTCTATGTTTTGTTTCAGAAGATAAATACAACTGTCACAACAAATTAGCTAACAATTTTGACCCATTCTCAGCCACTGAACCCACCTACATGTTTTCTGTCTTATTCAACCGACTCCAAGGACAAGGTGAGGGGCAAAAGGGTACAGAACAAGAGACACGTGACATATTTTTGATCTGACCCAAGGACGAAAGAAAAGGCCACTTACCGGGCTACGTCTCTGTGACCAGCAAAAAGGAAGAGAGAAGAGATACCTGATCAGAGAGTAACAAATCAGTAAAGCAAACAACATTTGTATCAGGAGAAGAATTTTAGCCTGGTTGGTCAGATTTGGGGATGAAAAGAGTTCTTTGTTGTGCGGTCTTAGTGGTTTAGGTATTTTTCAGCATAAATGCAAACAGCCAAAGAACCCTTTGAAAATAAAGCCAGTGGGTATTAGGAGGCAGCTGAGGATAACTTACTCAAACAGATACTGTGCAACTGTGTAAATGCCTGTTGATGGTGAGAAAAAAAACAGTGGTGCAGTTCAATGCCTTTTAATGAATAGGGATATTTGAATGAATCTCTAATGTCATCTGTAAACAATAACTGGATGTCATCCAGAATATCATGCCGAGGTGCCTAAATCACTTCTCTTTTCTCGCTCATTTTCCTTCATATGATCATTTTGGTTGAAAACAGAATTTTGCAATCTTATTATTTTGAGTTTCCTTTTATTTCCCCTTGTAGTTTCCCATCTAGTCCTTTGGTCTCTCCTGTTTCTGCTGAAATCTCTCCATCTGCCTGCGTCATGTCCACCTCACATCAACCCTCTCTCGCCTCCATCCCTCACGCTTATGCTTGTTCCAGTTGTGCAGTGAGCCATGAGTGATTAAAGTGATGCAACAGGGGGGAGGGACATGCTGATGGAAGGGATTCTTTTCATTGTGTAAATTGGTGCAGGAGACAGCGCAACTCTGTGCCACAACCAATCCCTGTCTGCCTGTTGTATGTAAACAGGAAGAAAAACAGGAAATGTTCACAGTTGCACGCTATGACCTTTTAGCCCCGTCAGGGATTAACCATGACCTTTAACAAACAAATGGTTGTATTCAGACTTGTCAATGTTTAATGTTTTGTTACATTTTTGACAACAATGCTGCATCTTTTTTTGCTGCTAAAGCTTCAGAAAAGAGTCAGGTGAGCAATGAAGTGGCTGGTTTTGCCTGACAGACCTTATTGTGAGTTGCTACAATAATGGCATATATTATGATCATTATCATCATAAAAATGTGTTTTTTTTTCTACCAGATTCTTGAAGACACTAAAATAACAGAGAAATTATGTGTGGTTTAAAATTTCTTTCTTAGTTTTCCACATTTTAACTCCATCTCTGACCTTCTCTCTGCCTCCTCTACTGCTGGCAGCCTTGTTATTTGGACTGAGAACTGGAAGCTCAAAACTCCAGAATCAATTAAAATAAGATTTAAGACATCTTAGTCAGCGGAAAAAACTAATAAGACATTGCTCTTGAACCTCAAGCTCCTAAGCAAAGAAGTCAACATGTGTAACAAAAATCCAGAGCAGTCGCACACATACACATTCAGTAATCTGCCTATACATGTATACACACAACAATGAACTACTCTCAAAAGACAAAGCACAAAATTTTGGCAATTTGTTCTATAAATTCAGTAGTAAAGCCTATAAACAGTTATTGCACACTGGCTTCATATCTCGTTTCACTTGTAGTTAACTATTTTTGAAACACTGCAGATGGGAAAACACATTTACAAGCAGACTACAAGTATTGGGAGGGATAACAGTGTTATTGTAACAGTCAAGACTTAAAAAAGATAAACAATACAGCATGCAACGCAAAGGCTTACCGGACTCCTCTGCAGAGGTTAGCATCATTAGAGGCAAAGGATTGAGAGATAAAAGAGAAATAAACACAAGAGTGGGGTGAAATGGTTAGAAAACTAGAGGGGAAAGCATTTTAACATTGACAATGCAAAGCATAGATTCTGTGTAAAATGTAGGCAATCATCTACACCGATTGCAAAAAATGAATACTGATAGATAAAGCTGGTGTAGTATGATGGCTCTGTACTGCATTCTGTTAAGCCTTCATTCAACCACCTACACATTATCCACTACTCCTCTTAACATGATGTGAGCACTGAACCCTAGCTAAGGTTTTTTCATGATACGAGCTGTTAATTTGCATCTCCATGTCCCTTTCACAGGCTTGTGTATATGTAAATAATTCATACATATTATGTCAAATATTACCACTGACATTAAGTTAATGTGGTCTTTTAAATAAAGCACTTGGTATCTAGAAACGTGTAACACTTGGTAAATGTTTCAGTTTTTTCATAGCTCAGCTAAGAGCTTGTCAAGATTTACTAATGCAATGTCACATTTACAAGCAGAAAACCAATGTCAAGACATTAAAATAAAGAGTCTAAGTTATTAGTCTAGGGAATTTTAATGGTATTCAAATGGCTGTCGGCTGTTGTCAGTATGGGTCTTGTTTTTGAAAAATACATGCAATTTATCAATGTTTTAATGCAGGCTTAAGTTCTACTGGATTAGTTCAAGGAAAAGGAAAAACTAGAAAGAAGTGTAAAGAAGCAGTGTTTGCTCTTAGAGGCCTGTTAACATTGTGCCCCTCTACCTCTTTTCATCAAACCGTTTTATCGTCAGTCCATAGCCAAGGTTACCAAGAGTTGCCAGGGACTGGGAGTGTCTGTGTGACTCATGTAATTTATGTGTGAGGGGGGAAAAGTTCTGCACAAGCAAACGTGATGCTAATTTGAACTAGTAGAGTTTAAGGTGACAATTTCTAATGCCAGTAATTTCAATGTTATTATGTTGATTAAAATAAATGTGAATTGACTGCATTATATTAAATTCAATTAAATCTTTTGGTCTACAAAAAACCTCCTAACATTAGGTTTTGGTAGTATCTATTTTTTCACACCTTCCTTACATTTTACCCTTTATGTAGTTATTGACTTTATTGGAGCAAAAAAATGCAAAAGCTGATCTTTTGGTGATAGAAGTCAGTGTAGCATGTATGAAATTGTTTGGGGGATGTCAAATGCATTAAGTATGCTTGGACAGTTGTATACAGTTTAGATACTTGTGACTCATGGAGCAATGAACAAATAGGAAAAAAGTGCCCTTCTTCCATTGATTTTTGCTGAAGGACCTGATGTCCTTGTAAAAGTTTGACTTGCTTCTCTCTGTAGCTACAACTCTCTTGATGAAAAGAGTTTACTGGTGTTTGCTGTCTCCCTTTTATCATTGGGACTAAAACCCCAAATACACCTAAATGCTCAAGGCATTTTTTTAGTGTTGAAATGTTATCATCATCTTACAAATAAACTAATTGTTTGTTTTTATGCACAAATTCAAATGTTTGTAAACTGTAAAAAAAAAAAAGCACATAAAAATTTTCTTCCTTCCTTCCTTCCTTCCTTCCTTCCTTCCTTCCTTCCTTCCTTCCTTCCTTCCTTCTAGCTAGCAAACGGA
>JAPZDV010000021.1:9402415-9421292 GCA_029814665.1 Acanthurus lineatus | reverse complement strand
CCTTCCTTCCTTCCTTCCTTCCTTCCTTCCTTCCTTCCTTCCTTCCTTCCTTCCTTCCTTCCTTCCTTCCTTCCTTCTAACTAGCAAACGGAAACTAAAAGATCCCAAGTTCATAATGAAAGAAGATCATGAAATAGGTTTTAGGAGCTGGAACTGTAGAAAATTCCATCGCAAATTAACTTTTTAAAATAAAAAATACAATATTTCTGTTGGCAGAATTTTTGATGATCAACTAGCTTCTTGAGTGTTGTATTTAAAGGAAGAAAACATTCAAAATGGCAACAACAAGTAATGTCTCCTTTCTGCTACAAGCACACAACCATTATCAGCCATGGAAGACCTTCACACCTGATCAGGTTAACAGAGCCTGAGAGGTGAACATGCAGACGCTGGATTAAATTATTGAGTCCAGAAGCTCAAATGACCACAAGCAATCTCAATGTACAGCAGCCCGACCAGCAGGCTCATTGTGCCCACTTTCCTATCTGAATTATTTAAAGCAGACACCTAAGCTAACTGTCCTCACTGAGGAGCCTACAGTAGGAATTATGGGTAAGAGCTAAAAAGGCAGGGTCCCACTCCTAATTGCAGGCTGTTTAAAGGGACGTTTGCTTGGACTCATCAGCTGAGCTGCATCACTTCAAGCAATATCTTCACAATGTGCTATTTAGCAGCAGCATGTTATCAGATGGTTTCTGTTTTGTTTTAGCCCATAAAGAATTTAGAAAAGGGTTAAATGGAAAGCCATGAAATTAGTGGGGAAAATCCACAGTATATAACAGCTGAAACAAGCACATATCACCGACAAAATGTGGACACGACATATATACAGCCATTTCTGGGCACATAAAAAATCTAACTCCACATGTTAAAGGTAGTTAGAGGATAAAGGTAAGAAGCAGGAGTGATTTGCACATGCACATTATAAACATCCACAGACTAATATATTACCATCTGTTTATGAAAGCAGACAGCGGCAGGGCAGTGTCGTCAGGGCTACTCACCAGAGGAGATGGGGACAGTGCTATGTTGCCTATGGATGCTTTGAGCTCATCAACCGAGGGCACTGACACTACTTGGTCGGCTGGGAGTGGTTTGATCTTGATTTTAAATTTTTTCCTGTGGTCCTCCTCTTCTTCTGACTCATCAGAGGAAAAGAAGTGGGGCTTTTTGGTGATAGGTGGGAAGTGTCAAGGAAAGCAATCTTGCTCACATCGAAACCTTATAAACCTTTTACTTCTGAGAGACTATTAGGTAATTTCTTGTGATGACCTCATACTAATATTGAGTTCATTTTAAGTGCAAGCCCACAGGACAGAGGCAATCAAATAGTAAAAATACTGACATTTAATTGCAAAGTGAAGAATTAAATATCAGAGAAGAAAACAGATCATCACTTCTGCTAGTTATAAACAGTCTGGGGAATCAGTGCATTGTGGTAGTGATAATTCTATGATTCACAAAGGTGTTTTTGAGCTTCTCTTAAACTCCTCTCTGCACCTTCTTGTTCATGTCTGCTGCATCAATGAGTCATTCTTTTGTAGCTCTGCTATGTGCTGTCTCTTATTACCTTTATTTAGATTTTTGTTAATTGGATGTTTTAACACCTTGCAAAGTAGTTGACGCACTTCATCATCACTTTACGACAAGAGCATTCTTTTATGTGGATTTATCTGTAAAACACACTAAGATTTGATTATATAAACAAGTTTCCACTGATTTGGCATCCTTGGCAGAACTTAAGAGAGGATGACATACATTTCTATGTGAATACTGTTGCCCTATCAGAATGTGCACATGTAACAGACACTGCACCAACAATAAAAGTAATTTATTTTTGTGAGCAAAAACAAATAGGCAGGGATAAAATAAGATTAATTCATTCTGTCAAAAGACAAACCGAGCAGTGCTTAGGATATCTCCCTCCTCTGACTCTTCAGGCCTGATGCTGTAGCCCTCATCATCCACCTCAGGGGAATTCTGCAAAATAGAGGGGTAATTTCAGAATAAACCTCTTTAAATGTTTCTATGAAGTAATTAGTAAAATACTACTGTGATATTAGTTGTATGTAAAAAAATTACAAAGTTGGTTTAAAGAGTACTGTTTACTAACTATGTTAAATGACTTCTCATCAACACATTCAGATGAGAAATTATACTGCCAGTCATAACATATGATAGGCTCTCTGTTTAATTAAACACAACTGAATGCTTATCGACAAAGTCATAATCTGGTGGTAAAATGTAAGCAATATAATGTTGCACATGATAAAAGTTACCAGTCGACTTCAAGTAGTGCTCCTCTCTAGCCACTTCTTACTTGCTTTGTCCACAACTTTCTCAGTGGCACATTGATTTTACAATAACATAGATCAATACTGTAAGCACATTTAATGCAAATAAGACAAAGCAATAATTTTTAAGGAGTGTGGTTGCAGACCAAACAGTGTTTAAAATCAGTATGTAATAATATTAAACCTACAGTTAAGCTTTTACTTACATATCTGTCCCAGTCGATATCTCCGTAGAAACCATTAGGGGCCCCGTTGGTCTTCCTCTGAGACTGAGACCGGAGAGAGAGACTTTGATTATAATCCCAACAGAGAATGATGGTACAGTATATTCTGCGCTACTGCACTATCACTGGATGTCTTTCTAAAGCTCATATGCAGAGGAACTATGATGCAGCTAATTCTGCCCTAGAAACCTTGATCCTGTGTACTCTGGATATTACACCAAGTGACACCGTCCCACAGTTTCCAATTTTTCCTCTTACATTTCCTAACTTGTTTAATAGTTTTGCCCTCTTTCATATTTGCAACTTTAAGGCGATCTAAGTAAATATAATTTTTTTGAATTTATCTGTGTTTTTTGAAAATTAAAGTAAATCTCTTGGTCACCAGTAACTTGATTATGGTGATGATTATTGTGATTATCCAACATGCTACAAACAAGTTCAACAGTGCTGGATAATATTTCAAAATTTAGGTCTCCTGAAGCTGCCCCAAAGGGTCTTAAGAAATATCCTATAATATATTGACCTATTTGTTTTGTTTTTCTCAAAGCCTCCTCAGGGTGCCTGCTAATTAAAAGATAGCTGAAACAGCAACACTTGTGACTAACTGATGGGTAGAAGGACACACAGTGATGTCTATAACCAGTCTAAGCTCTAAACTTGTGACTATATTCCAAAGGTCTGTCTACTTCAAAGGACTAATAACTACAGTTGAGTACCGATTCAACTTCTTGGGGTTCCTGGCAAGTAAAAAGAACACAGAAAATAAAAAATGTATCTCATAATCACCAAACTTGATTTCCTCCTGTGTTTAATGTGAATAGTAATTTGCAAATGAATTAATTGGCTGACGTATATTAAATATTTTCTGTTACTTACACCCCCGTCTCTGTCTGGGGACCCCCTGTGTGAATTGAAAGAAAAAGAGGGAAGAAAGGAGAGCATGAAAGTCACGAATCATGTAAGCGCCTCCTTTTGAAATCAAGTGCTCTGCTATTCAGCTGAGCTAAAATATTGAAGACGGGTATTCAAAGAAAATCTTTGCACATCAACATACCAAAACATTTATGCACTCACAAATCACACTCTCACAGACACTGCAGCACAGAAACTTTTTACAGTTAATCTAAGTGTCTTATGCACAGCCACAAATAGGCTAAACACCCCAGGAAAACTATCACACTGAAATAAGGTTTTGCTAGCTCAGCAAATATTCATAAGTTGTCTTATCGGTCTATTCAGTCTTTTTTGGATCACGCTAAGTTTGTTTCCAATTTGCATAAATACTTAAAAAAAATTGCAAACAAGTAATGTCACAAGCACTGGACATTTTATTTATGCCAATTATTGTGTAGATACTCAGTAATATGTCACATAGGATTTGTACTACCCAATTCATTAATACAGTGCAACACACAATATACGACCAAGGGTCATATCTGACTAGTAGACCTCAACCTAAGCTGTGCATGGCTGATGGATGCTGCAGTCTTACAATTAATTGACAAGTCCTTTTATTTAATACTAATCCCTAATTGTTTTGACTCATTCTAATCCTTTCATTCTGCTGATGTATATGCACAGCCTACTGCCATATTTTTCTCCTTAAAAAAAAAAAGGTTCAGAGGTTTTAGTCAGCTCTCTGCTCCACTGTACTAATGACTAATTCACTTTACTTTCACAAAGTACTCCAGCACAAAGAATCAAGACTTACGTGGAGTCATTGTCCTTCTCTTTCTTCCGTATCCCAAAGGCCTTCCTGGTACGTTTTTTCAGTCCTTAGGAGAAAAAAAAAAGTTAATTATTGCATGAAGAAACATCATAAGCATGACTGAAAGGTGGCGTCTGTGGGTCAGAGGTTAAGATGTGTCAGATGTCCAGCATGTATCAAAGTGGAGATTAAAGGTAGTGTTTTTATGTATTATTGAGTGACTGGCTGCATCACCCTGCACTGTGAAGGCAAACACTGTGTTTCAGAGCTAAAAATGTGTTCATGGTCACTGCAGATGGGCAAACAGCCTTGCAATCCTCAAGGCAACATTTTGGAATGGAAAACTTATTAGCACTGTGAAAATCGATGCGGGAAGGATTTAACAAGCACATCTTAGAGGGTTGAGGAGTAGAGAGAAACATACTGTAGGTCAAACAGCTGACCACACGTAGAACAACCTTCGTGGCCACTGAAGGATAGATTTCTGAGTTTAAGAGGTGCATTTAAATGCACAATGAAGCTATTCCAATGTGTGTGAAACCATTAAAAGACTTTTTTGTTACAGATTTGCCAGTATGATAGATAGCCCTGTGAGATTTAATGCTACTGGCCAAGCAGAAAATCTGCCCACGTTTTTTGATGCTTGATAGATGTTATTTTCAGACCCTGTTGACCATGAACATGAACAGAGAATACACTAAGCAAAACAATGTTTATTTAAACAGTAAAATATAACTGCATTTACATTAGCTAGTTAAGTCTATTTTTGGCTTGTTTTCTGGTAATGTAATCCTTTCCTCTGCCTGCTTTGTCACTCTGCCAAGGGAGAAAATAGTGTACTGTGCCTGTGATATTATTTAACTGTCATGACTTCACAAATGATTGACATCCTGTCGCTGTTCCAGTTCCTCATCCTCAAAGTAGAGAGAGAGTAAACAGCTGTTCATTAAAGGAGGGGGGGGACTCCACAGGGTCATGTAATTGCGATTTTGTGACATTTTTGAGCAGCAGCAACATTAATTTGCTATAAATACAGAACACAGCATAATGCTAAATAAAGCATGTGAGGTAAAAAATAAAGCTGAGGAAATCAACAAGCCTCACTGTCCTGTCCCTCTACAGTGTACATGGCTTTGATCTGGGAATCAGACCTCAAGCTGCTCTAATAAAGCTGCTTGCTGACCAATAATATAAGTGATGATTATATTGAAAAAGCAACTTTCTGTAGCTTTTGGAAATAAAAAGTCAGTGCAAACTCCAGAGCCTAAAGTAGAATAGTAATAAAGGTGCCAGACAAAAGCAGCATACCAGAAAGTCAAAAGTCCACACATAATATACTACAACTACCCCAGAATCTAACAATGCAACATTTAAAATATTTTTGACCTTAACTTTCCTTGGCAAACAAACTGAAAACAAAGTTTTTACCACAGATTTGCAGACAGAGTTTGGATGTTCCTGTTTTCACATTTCACCTCAAGATCGAGTCCCTCTGCACAAGAATGTGTAGGATAGAAATGGCTTACACTAAAGAAAGATGTTCCTCTATAGTCATCTCGAGTTTATTCCAGCTCTAATACATTTAAGTGTGTTTATTTACTCTAATTGCACAATATTACGCCAAACAAACAAACTGCAAAAGAGATAAGCAGGAAAGGCACACCCAATAAGTTGGAGGTCATCGGTATGTCAAATCTAGAAAAGTAAATATGAAGACTGCATAAGACAAACAAAATCTTAGAAGCATGTTGCATACTCTTACCCCAGATAAAAGCCCAGTTGTCCCCCTCCATTTTTTTTCTGGTTTGACTCTCATTCTTCCTTGTTTTTGTCTTGTTGTGAACTCATCACATCATCTCATGACCGATCTCTTCCTCATACCTCATGCAGACACACGTTAAGGTTAAGAACAGGAACTTGATGCTACCACTCACTAAAACACACACACACGCGCACACACACACACATGGTGTCACAATACTGTTCTTGATCTGCGTCTCTGACTCAAATTTAATACCAGCGACTCAACTCATGAATAAAAGACACATGTAATCATGTCCCATAGTTCATACAATATTACTACACTTATCTTTGCATTTAGCATCACTGCAGCCAAAAGAGTTAGCTGGCCATGAGGAGTCTCACCCTGATATACTCTTCATTGATCCTGCTAATGTATTCCACCTTGCATCCTATGAACAGCCACCAACATAGTTCAAATAAATGTTGCACCTCAGAGGAAAAGTATTCATATATGTACAAACTGAAGAAATTATCATAAATACCAAGGCTTGTCCTATAGACTAAGGTATGCACAGATATTTCCATAGTCACTTCAGGAGCATATGCAGAGACAGGCACACACCTCAAGAGACTGAGCTTGATAAATATTTATCAACACTACGAGATCAGGTGTTAGGAAACAACACCTGCTTGTAAAGAAGCTACCAATGTCAGAGAATGAGGGAAAAAGAAAATCAGACAGTTTTTACTGGAAGTGAAAACAACTATTGGGCAAAAATGATGTTCAACTGTTGTTGTAATGTAAAACTGTTGGGTTATTATTGTAAACACATTTTTGAGTTATTTATGCTGGGTCATAATCCTGTGTATTCTGGGGTACACTGTGCAAGTTTACAATTTTGAAAACTTCATTTACAACTTCTATAGTTTCTTTTTGACTATATCCAGAGTATTTTCTCTTAACTGCTGCTTCAGTTTTCCCTGCTGTGGCTCAGTTTAATGCTACCAGTTTTGTTTTTTTATTTGTTTATGTCAGCATTTGGTTGTATATAATTATCTGCAGTGGTGCTGCCTGGATTTCCTCATCCTGTTAAGGCAGCTTTCACAACTTAAGCATTTTATCTTTCCACTTCTGACACTATTCCAAACTACACTTCAATTCAGTAAGCCGTTTTAAATCTAATTTGTCAAAAGCACATTTCTGTTTGTTGACAGCTAGTTTCAGGCTAAAGGTAGTGTCCTCAATAAATAACTTTCTTTGCAACAGCCTATTGGCCTCTCTTTTTTTAGTCCCCTTAGGTCTGTTTCCTTTTCCTGTAAATACAGAACTGCCCTCAAGCAAGAGCTGACAGCAAGAGCTAACGAAGTATTTTGTTTGTGTGAATTTGTTCTCATGGCAGCTATATACTAACAACAGTGGGTCTGTATTCTACATTTAATGAGATTAAAATCTGCACGATTACGTCACTATTTTAAATTCTGTCTTTATCTAATGCTTGCCTTGACTTTACCCTGACTTTTCCTTTTTTCTCATTTGATTTTTTTCTTTCATTTTATTTGTTTGTGGAATGTGTTTTCAGAAAATTTAAATCACAAAATCATCCACTTGCAGATTGTAAAAAGTCTGGAGAAAAAAGATATATGTTTACAGATGGGAGCAGCATATAGAGACTTTGCAACCTACACTCTATCATTATGTTTTATCTGTTCTTAAGATGCACTTTTGTTTCCTGTATGTCTACATGTTTTTTTCAGTTTTGCTATGGAAGTGAAGATAACTTCCACTCCTTATGCCAGTGATAAATAAGTACAACAATGTAAGCCAATTCCTCAAATAATTCAAGGTGTCATAGTTGAACCCACATGTACACTAACAGCAAAAAAACACACAAAGTCAGATACTTATTGAACTGTATGCACACATGACTCAAGTGACTAGTGAAATTAAATTACAATTAAGTAAATAACTCACCACGCCATGTTTAGAGTAGAGCAGGACATAAATCTGATTGGAGTTGATGTGAAAGAGTACATGAATGGGTATGGCAGGGGTTAATTAACAGAGAGGGAAATAACAGAGCGTGCGGTACACGCTGTTAAATGACTTAATGGCTTCCGTTCAGAAGGATGCTAGCACAAGTGCTAATGAAATTAGCTGTCTCTTCTCAAGACATAGTAATGTAATTCTAGGAAAAGCCAAAGGACATGAAGTTATACACGACAAGACAGTGCAAAATTCATAAAAAAACCCAACATGACAACTGGAGAACAAAAGTACGGTCAAGAGTTAGACATTTGGAAATATTCCTACAGAAAAACACAATGTGATCACATTTTCTAGTTTGTCTATAGGATTCAACTGTTATTTATGGGGAGAACTATTTTCAAAGTAATGTTTATCTGGTCTCTAAAAAGAATTTAAAATCCAGGGTTAAGGATAAATTTGGAGAAGAGCTAACTTTAGGAGTGGTCCAAATAAGTGAAAACAAACTCACACCAGGATAAAGACCACCAAGAGCACCACACAGTGTATCATTATTATAGCTTTGAGGTCCACCCTTCAACCTACAGGAAGAGGTTGGTACACACACTTCCTTAAATAAAAAGAACACAGCAATTAAACCTATATGTTCCCATTTTTACATTGACTGCACATGTGCTCATTCTAAGCTTTCAACATTAGAATGCAGATTTACACGTGGAAGTAAAACCTACCTGGTGCTGCATGTCATGAGCTTTACACAAACTGGGCCTCAGAGTGCCTCAGGCCTCTTTCACACTTGCACTGTTCTCTGAGTTTACTCGGAGTTTTTTCTAGAGGAGCTGTATGTTTAAACACAAACGTTAAGATTATTCAGCCTAGACTTTTCCCTTGCAGACCCCTAGTCTAAAGTCTGGATGAGCCACACCTACGAACACAGCAGACAATTGTCCGGAGTGAGAGAGTGGGCAAATTAATGGTGTGTATATCGTGCAACTGGTGCATGACCAGAAAAATATGAATGTCTGAAGAGGATGGAGGAGAGTCAACAACGATGAAGAATGTGAAATGTCTGCAAACTGAAGGACAAGGAGATCTGCAAACATCTGATTGTTTAGGCTGACGTCAAAATCATCTTACAGATCACCTCCAGCGTTCTGTAAACAGTGAGGTTTCTGTTGCACAACTTTTGTAATTTCCTGCCTCCTGCAGTTTCCTATCCAGGCGCTGCCCCTTGCCCAAACTACAGAGGGTATTTCCAACATGTGCAAGCACGACTCATACTGACAGTCTCCTGATGTTTGCTGCATGTGTGAACAGGTACATCTGGACATTATTCTGGTCTAATTCTCTGGATATTGTCCATAGTTCATGTGTAAAAGGGGCTTTAGAAATGTTTTCAAGAAATTCCAAAATTATTTTCTACTCATAAGCAAGCCTGAGAGTATTGTCTTCAGGCAAATTATGTAACCTTCTCATATTAAACTGATTTAAGATGACTAGAACAATGTAATTTTTTTTTATAGTTGCATACTTAAATTATCCCGAATGATACTAACAATAGTCAAACCAAAATAAGTCTCAAATTAATTTTTAAAGCCACATTTTATTTGGTTGCATGCCATTAGCATAACATCCCCTTTATATTCTGTACTTGCTAAAACCTCCATGGAAACATGGGAAACACCAGATGATACGTTACAGAGTAAGGAAGGAAGTTGGTAAACATGATTAAACTTAATGTAAATAAAAATTTAATTCATTATGCTGTCTGTAAACATTTCTGCCTGTTTCACATCATAGAAATTTTCACTGGCAATGATAGTTGTTTTGCAATGAAGCCAACATTTCAGTCATAAAACTTAAAGTGGAAGTGACATCATGTCCTGGACAAATACATACGCACAAGAATCACAACAGCTATACTTGTGTGCTACCACACACACCCACTGAAACACAATGTTTTTAAAGTAAAGCTTCTGGGCAGGCAGAGCAGAGTCTGTATAACAAGCTGCTCCAAAGGGGGAAGAGATGAAGAGACTCTGTAGGCCAACCAAACCAAATGCACACACACGCACACACACTCACACAGCTTTTGCTGCCAGCCACAGCAGAGCAGACCAGGCCCAGCCACTCGAAACTCTGGATGGAAGACCTGTGTTGCTTTGCATAGTAAGTAGAGTGGACAATAATAACCACTGAGCTCTAAAATTCAGAAAAGCAGCATGCTTTTGCAAAAAAAAATCATAATCTATAAAGCATGTTCACAGTTTTAAACAAAAATGCAGGTGATAGATCATTATCACATTTACTAAACCTGATTTAGTGCCTGTTTATTTGATATTTCTCTCTTAAAGTGGGAGAAAAACAAGAGTAAGTGTTGATGTTTTACAGTCCTCCATAGGATATGTCTGAGCATGTTCAGGTGGAAGAATGGCATGTGAGAATATAGGTGTGAAGACAGTGTTGGGAGTCAAGCTGTTGGCTAAGCATGAGGAGAAGCATGTGGATCCATTGACAAGCAGAAAGACAGGTTAGCAGACAAGGAGACAAGTAATTAGTGGAACAGGATGAACCCTGGCAGGCCCATAAACAATCAGACAGAAAAAAAGACCCTGCCTTCAGAGGGCTGTAAGAAACAACAAGTAAAAAGGGAGACAGCATGCACTGAGCCAGGCTGACAAACAGCTGAAAAACTGAGACATATTGCAACAAGAGGTTTAGATGGCTTTTTCTTTGGAGTGACTCATCCATCCTCCTGGCCCTGAGAGGCAGAAGGAGGAGGACGCAGGTGAGGACAGAGAAGCTGCTGAAGCCTGATACACTAACAGTGACCTCGTAATGCTGCAATGATGCTGAGGCAGGAAAAAAAAAAAGCCCCAGCATCATGAGGGGGCACGTGACTAAATGCAGCCTCCATTTTATTTCATGCATTTTTTTAAAGACCTGCACAAAGCTGAAAACCAATCTGGAGTCTAGTAGTAGAAACTGAAAGAGCAGAGGAGGCTTGAGATATATTTAATTTTTTCATTAATGATGAATTAATTATCAAAAATGGTTAATCTAAAATTAGGTTGTGCTGACAAAAAACATTTCTTCTTAGCAGCAGCTCCTAAGTTGCGCTCTCATAATCAATCTATAGATATGAAGGAGCATGTAATAAAATTTAGTGTATTTAGAGAGAAATTAACTTATTACAGAGGCTCCAAAAGGGTAACAGTAACAAAAACAAGGCAGTACAAATAAAACTGTTTAGTCTCCCACTTTTTGTTACCTAATCTCTCAACTGGTACAGGAAGGAAGACAGCCATTTGTTCAATCTCTGCCATCTAGATTTTCCCTGCTACTCTCAGGATTTGAAGTCACCATTCCTCTAACCTTCCTGCTTCTTAAAAAAAAAAAAGAGGAAGAAAGAACCTGAAAGAGGAGACCAAGAGGAGAGAAGCTGTCTGTGGTAATGCCCACAAGAAAACCTCCAGAAATGGCAATCAATAGCCATCACCTTCAGCCCGATGTTGATGTTTCAGTGAAAGAGCCCGTGTCAGTGTGGCAGAGAAAAGACAAAGAGATGGTGTCAGTTTGCGTTTGTGCCTGTGGAAGCTAAAATTAGGCCTTGACTGTACTGTCCAGGTGGCTGCACTGTGAGCTATCAACTGTAACACTTGTGCCCAAAGAATACAAACACAGACATATTAGGAATTGGTTAGTGGATATCTGTGTGCTGCACAGATGCATCCTTTGAAAAAAAAAAAAGAAAAAAAAGAAAAAGGATGTTTCATAGAGTGACGTCACCCACCTCTAAGAAAAGTGGGTCAGGGCCAGAAACCATATAGCAGCATGCTGGCAGTTGGTGAAGGGATGAACAAAAGATGTTTGAGAATGCCAGGACAGTGGGGATGCATCCATCTGCACACTTGTTCTGTTTCTACTCTATGCCTCGAATTTAATTTAGCTAAGCTAATTTCTATTTTTATGTGTAAGTGAATAAATGGACATAAATCAGATTAGTAATTTTAACAAAAGTTCTTAAGGAACTAGTAACATTTTCAATTGAGTTGTATTTAGGCAAAAAATTAAAAAACACAGATTCATACATACAACGCCATCTTTTTAAATGGGGATATTTGATAGTTTTCTACATTTTGTTCAATAGTTATCTAAATAATTAAGGTATTTCAAACAAATTTAGAACAATATTTATATATTTAGGCTCTGGAGAAACAAGTTTGTATTGCAAGCGACTAATAACCTAAAAACAACTGGCAGAATAATCGATAATGACAATGACTGACAGTTACAAGCCTGGCTGCAACTTGTGAATATTTAGCATTCTCACCAACTATCAATCAAATAATGATAATGGTAAGATAACCATACTACCATATCAATTGAGCACTACATCAGACTAATCATACACATTCTATAAAATATATTGTGTATAAAATGAGTTTACCACATTCCTTTGCATTTTAAAACATAATTTTTTTCGTGTTTCCCCTGCAGAGTAAACAGCCAGTAGTTGTAACTTTCACAGTATTAAGAGCACTGGATGGAAGAGGCAAGCCGAGTTAGGGTCTCTGTTCACATGTACAGCACATTTGTACACTACAATAGAGCACCACAATATCCCATCTCCGTACCAGTTTAATTGAAAGAGGAGTGTCATTATTTTTGATGGAATTGAAAATTCTATTTTTGGGATTTCTAATTACCCAAGTATATCATCATACCTTCACACTGTATCACCCAAGCCTAATCAATTCTCCTCATCTCTCCCTCCCATCTTTCCTCTCTTCTGTCTTTATAAACAGCCAGCACAGCACTCATGGTTCTCATCCCCAAGCTCCAAATAGTATCCACCAAGGACTTTGTGGCAAATGACCCTGCTGCAGGGCCAGCAACATAGCTTTTAACATGGATTTTTTGCACAAAGACACAGTGGGAAGATGTATTTTCCACAAGTCTGTCCATTTATTGACACAGGACTTTCAAAGAAAAGCGAGGCAGATATGGGAACCAAGTGCCCTCTCGGCCTCCAGCTGGTGCTCCAAGTACTCCAGTTAATGTCGCAGTTTGATTTCTATGATTTCCTGAGAAGTTCCTAGTTGGATATATAGATGTGCGGTAGATGAATGGTTACTTATTATCAGATAATGTGACATATAATGTAGCTAGGCATTCAATGTGTAACAGTCAAGTTTAGGCATGTCTCTTAAAGCAATGGCAAATCGCAAATGTGATTTTGAGCTCTTAATAATCACAAGGGGTCACTGCCCCAAACTCACAACACTTACACTTCATATTTTTTTGGCACTTATACTAATGTCATCATTTCTTCATGTACACATATTGAAATTAGTAGAAGCTTATAAACTTTACACTTACAGAACTACAATTTGAAGGTTGCCTATAGTAAGAGGGCATTCTTTTTGTACATGCCTCATCAAATGTCTGTAGAAAAACCAAGTGTATATATGGGGGCTGCTAGATGAGAGTTAAGTCAGAAGTTAAGTCAAAACTAGAGATAGACTGATATGTTTTTATCAGGGCTGATACCGATGCCGATGATTAGTATTCAAGGAGGCTGATAACCGATATTTGGAGCCGATATTCATATCTGCTCTCGGGAGCTTCTCCACTCGGCAAAACTTTTTCTCCTCTCTGCCGTGTGTGAGCACTGTGCATGCACAGCTTTAACTGCTGATTGGCTGTTACCCGTGCCGTGGCTCTGCTTGTAAACAACCAGATGGTGCTGTGGGTGGGACAATGCTGGAGACAGAGTAGTGACTGCAGACAGAGGGGCACGGCTGCATCAGAGCCAAAATAACCCAGTTTTAAACTGATCTCTTATCGGCCATCAGATTTAAAAAAAAAGGCCGATGCCGATATGCGTCAAAATGCTGAATATCGGCGCCGATAATCGGCCTGGCCAAAGTGGACCATGTTAAGAATGCCAGTGGGGAGTGGGGCTGAATGTGCAACAGAACCTAAGTGGGCAAGCCCGACAACACAAACAGGCCATGCAGCCTCAATGGACATCATGACAGAGGCAAAGATATAGAATAATATGTTGACAGAAGAGAAGAGAAAAAGACAACGACCAAGCAAGAGACAAGAGTGAATGTTGGGCTGGCTCTCAGTTGTTGGCAAGAGCTTTGCAAAATAAAAGGCTGACAGACAGACAACTAGGTGTTGGACTTGTAAGATATATCCGGCTTGTTTTGGTGCATTTGCTTCATGTTCAACTGTGTTTGCAAAGTTGTTGATTCACATGATTTTTGTCATAGGCCGAGGCAGTACATTTCTACAGAGTTTTATCCAGTGAGTCATATAGTCAAGTGTTAGCAGCTTATTGTCTATGCATGTTCTCATTCATCCAGGTCATAGATATTCTGAGGCAAATAAATCGAAGGCAACTGGACATCTTACTGAGTCCAGTTGCCTTCGATTTATTAGCAGCATATTGTTTCTAAGTGCAGCTCATGTTAGCTTGATATGCATTATGCAGAACATAAAATTGCTTTAAAGCTGGTGAGTTATGTTTGTAATAAACGCTTACACTGTTACAGAAACTATGGCTTCAAGACAGAGGTCTTGCACTTGGATATGTCAAAAAGCATACAATACAAATTTTACTTATTGTTGCTTGAAGCTTTGTTTGGAAGCTTTTCAGTCAATCATTATTGGCATATTATTTTTTTCCTTTCCTGTGCCTCTTAATATTATGGTGATAACTATGCAATTTAAAAAAAAATTAGGTTCACCTGATTCACAGAATATTCTGAGAAGCAAAGCAAATATGCTAAACAAATAAAATGTTAATGATTCAACAATCCAGAGATTTTGATATCAAATGCATTCAAAGTAGCTGAGCCATAAGGCAAAAGATGGTGTGGGTGTGCAATGAAGAGTGATTCACAAAGGTGAGGACGGCTTCCATTTATTTATTTATTTTAAAAAAAGGAGATCTGTGTTTGCAGTTACAAAAACTGTCGACTGTATTAAGAAAGAGATAGGGGAGGATTAGGAGGAGGAAGAATGGAGGGTCTGTTATGAGATAACGTTTCAGACACACGCATACTCGCACACATACTTGCACGCACGCACGCACGCACGCACGCACGCACGCACGCACGCACGCACGCACGCACGCACGCTCTCTCTCTCACTCTCTCTCTCACTCTCTCTCTCTCATGCACTCTCACACACACTGTGAATGCTTTTCCGACACAAAAAGCAAACACAAGCCCACGTTTGACATGAGTCACTGATGAGTCAAGTTCACAATTTTTCAAAACAGGCTGACCAATAAAGATTGAGAATAAACAACAAAACAGAGGCATAAACAGTGCCCCCAGTGGCTGTTTAGATATACACTTTAGGATGTTTGTACATATTTCAGTATAAATGTGTGAAATAATATATATTATGTCCTTAAGAACATTTTTGTCCTTAACGAATGGCAATCTGACAAGATATCCTGTGTATGTTGTTTTGATGAAAAACATCTCAAATAAGCACGACTGAATTTTTTGTGTTCTAAAAGTAATACAGGCCTCAGAAAAATGAAACAGGATAGGTAGGCAACTAAATTATTTGAAATCATCTTTTGGGGAACACATATTCTTACCAAATGTTTCAGGTTATCTGACTTGTAGTTTTTGCTCTGTAGTTGCTGTGTACCTAAATCTAAATGAATGGACAAGCTGATAAAATGACCTTTCTGAGACCCAACCACTACAGTTCGGAAAAAAAGACCCAGGGAGGGGAACTTCTCTAAGTATTAGGAAAAAAAAAATGTCACAAGCTTTGAACAGTGAAACTCCAGAAGAATGTTCTGGTGGCCACGATAAGGAGACAGCAAACAGACTAAAACACACACTGAGCAATACTTTAGAGTATAATCCAGTTTACTTAACCTAATTATTACTGAATATGCTACTATGTGCACTATTCATTTTCATGTTTTCAAAACTTCACCATCACCAACTCCTCAGTTACCATTTGACTTTACCTATAAATACCTACCTATCTGGATCACCCAGCCTGCTGTATCATGTATGAATCAACCTGATTAATTCTTCTCTTCATTAACACGTGTACACCCATTGACTTACTCGCAAGTTCATCTTTGTACTTTTGCATTACTGACATACTGCATTCAGCCCCTTATACTACCCCTTACCATCACAAGCCAGTTCCCAACCTCAACTCTTATCCTAACCTAACCAAATTTTAACCCCTAATTTACCTTAATCTTCAAACAGTTGCTTAAACTTGTGCAGTCCAGTATTTGGTTTCCACAAAGCTGTTAGTCTGTATATATGCTTAGAAGTTCAATGCTCTATACCAAAACTGAAAAAGAGGGGGCAAAAACTCAAAACTGTTGAATTATACTGCTGAGGTTTTGGCATTCTAATATTCCTTTTATGAAGCTTATAAATGCTTTACAAAGGTAACACTTGTTGCAGGGCTATGGTGATGGGAAACATATGAAACATCATTATATTGTCTCACAATATCAAGGAGAGACACTTTCAGTTTAAGTTATACAAATGGACAGAGTAAAAACCAGATGAGATTAGGTGCAGTTTTTTTGGGATTCATTTATTAGCTGGGCTTAGGTCCAAGGTAATCCTCAGCTGCTTTGATGGTAAAACCAAGACTATATTGTGAGACCTGGGATCATTAAATCAGGCATATCTTTTATAATAGTGAAAGAGTACATTACACTACAGAAATTCGGCTTTCACTTTCATCTACACCCATAAAACCTTTTTATGTTCCCAGTACACTCCCATAGTAGGTATACGGCTGGTGTGTGTCTAAGAGTGGCATTTGTGTTGGTAGAGCTGATCCCGGGAATTGAGCCATTGCCTTGCAAATGTAGTGTATGGGCCGATGCACTAACCGATCACAGAAATAGCATGGATTCCATTCGATAAACTCTTGTAGAAATTGGGAATGGACACTGAATGATAATGGATAAATAAATTGATTATTCATAAATTTCATAAATATTAAATCACTGCTATTAAATCAACTTGATGCAACTAAGTTCAACAACCCTTAACATAGTTACTACTCTTGTCTGATTTCACCATTTTCTGACCTCTCTCTTCTACTCCATGTGTTTGTCCAGCTTCATGTGTTCACATTAAAACAGTTGATAAAGCTGAGTATAATTAATAAATAGCCTCTCTTTCCCACAAGTCCTGTTAGTGAGATAAGCCTATTCATCAGAATGTCAGCCTCTCATAGCTCAGCACTGCTTGAATATTCTGCAAAGAGTAGACAGACATGGAACTTAACCAAGAACACATCTGAGTCTCTGGACACAGTTCATGTTATTTTACTCTTTTACTCTTTTGCTTGCAAGTTCTATTGGTTGTGATAAAGATTAATTCTATTCAATTTGTGGACATAGTTGTATAATGTCTTCTGCGACTCTGATAGAGCCTTTTCAAATCAGAGCAATTATCCATATCATCTACAGTTTTATAGCTAAAAACTTAATCGAGAGTATCTAATAAGGATGCTGCCTATTACACAATTGAAAATTATGTATTTTTTAAGACCCAATCGATGGTATTGACCTGTTAAGTTTATGTATTGTGAGTCGTCCTACATTTCTGAGATGCCAACATTACCACTTGAAAGTAACAGAAGATGCCATATGTTCAAAGCAACTCTTAATTTATACTTGTGCCGCTGTTACTAGGATTCAAATCTGAAACTGTCCAGTTACTCTGTATGTTTGTTAGCTTTGTTTCTTCAGTTGCTGTGTCTCGGTTAATACAATAAAAAATAATTTTATAACTATAAGACAGAGAGGGGGGAGAGAACAATAGCATTAAGCAAAATAAAGATAAATAGGTCTGACTGAGAGAAGCATGAAAGAGGGATGTGGACTCACTCCTGCAACACTCCTCTTCTGCTCCCTGCTTTCTCATCAGCCAATGAGATGTTTTTAAGTTACGATGCCAGCTATATGACTCAGCCATGAATATGGACTTAACCAGTGAGAAAAACATGCATGCATGTGTGCATGTGATGTGTGTGAGAGAAGGAATGAGGCACAGGCAGAAAGGCATACAGTGGATTGCCAGACAGATTATGAGGCTATGCCAAATGAAAAGTTTCCACATGAGCAGTGCTACACACAATGCCTTACTAGACTTTGTGTGTGTGTGTGTGTCTGTGCTTGTGTGTGCGTGTGTGTGTGTTGTCTTGTCTAGATGAGGCTTGTCAGAAAGTTGATATGTATCAGCAGCTCAGATGCAGCCTCTTCCTTCCATATGCTCAGTCGAGGCTCAGGAAATTACTCTGTTCGTAAAAAACAAAAATCCAAACAAAAAAAATAACTAACAACCATCCAAACAAACAGACAAAAAAACAATTATTAAAATGAGGACAAAAAAGTGGGAGCTAGAGGGAAGATTACAACAGCTCTCCATACTCGAAATAGACAAAGTGACAAGCCTTACGTTAAAATGAATGACAACAAAGGATCTATTTTCTCCACTGACTCTTATTCATCTTATAGGATCCTGAAAAGCTGGCCCTAATTCCTGTGGATTACATCTGTCTCATTCCCTTGCAACAATCTAATCTCAGTTCATTTTGGTTTAGGCAGACCAATGACTCCACTCCTCCCCTGTTCACACTAAGATTATAGGTTTGGTCTGCATTTGGTTGGAAAAGGAATGTCCTGATTGTCTATGATTCATTAAAAAGGGGCTTATTAAAAAAAAACAAACACTATTGCATCTTCTTTCAGTCACAGTCCTCAAACAGGCCAGTGACATCATTACAAGGTGGAGCAGTGTTTGTCTTTGAAAGGAAAGCAGGGGAAAGTGTGTGTGTGTGTGTGTGTGTGTGTGTGTGTGTGTGTGTGTGTGTGTGTGTGTGTGTGTGTGTGTGTGTG
>JAPZDV010000021.1:9376332-9390646 GCA_029814665.1 Acanthurus lineatus | reverse complement strand
CCCCCCCCCCCCCCCCCCCCCCCCCCCCCCCCCCCCCCCCCCCCCCCCCCCCCCCCCCCCCCCCAAGGAAAAAACACACAGTATGCTTCTCCAAAAACAAGTTTGTTTTGGTTTTTGCCTTATTCTGATTACCTTTTGGATGTCACAGTTCACCAACATTTATGTTTAGTTGAACCAGTTTTTCTCTGCTATATTTTTACTGGATGGACAGGGTTCTTCATTCCTAATACCAGCACAAGCTTTTATACACTTGCCTCTCTCTTTGACGAAGATGAAGTAATCACCTCATGTCATCTAACCTGTGTGTTACCCTGGGACAACTATGCTGGCCATCGCATGGGGCTTTAAAAAGCAGTGCTAACAAGGATTAGCATCCAATTTTAACACCTGACTGTAATCCTGCCCTCACACAGTCTCTGCTAAGCCTGTGATAGCCATGCTAATGGAAGGAAGCAGCCTGCAGATGGTCTGTTTTTTCCTTCGCAAATGTTACCCAACAACTTGGCGGGTGACAAATGCAGCTGATGACAGGACAGCACACAGAAGAGAGGAAGCGATAGATTTAAGTGCAGTTGGAGATTTCTTATTTTATTTCTAATCTATTTTTTGCTGGATTAATCAGTTATTACTGTGTAACAGCATTTCTGATTTAATGTTGTTATACAAGACTGTGCCTTAACTATTGTACATTGCTTCAAGGACTGCTGTGTTCTTTAAGTGAAAAAGGGTAGATTACCTGCCTATCTGCCTGCCAAGGTTGCATTAACATCTACCCAAAAAAAAAAAAGTCAAGCATTTCAGACAATTGCTCTATCCTATTTTACTTAATATAACATACAAAGCTAAGCTTTACTATTGGGGCACATACCATATCATGAACCAAATACATTCACAAGATCTATTTGTGTTTATTATAGTGCTGTTATAGTGCTACATTCTAACTTCTCCTGAGGTTCTAAAAAAAAGGTTTGAGTATCATATATACAGTATAATCAGCCTCAAAAAATCCCTCACACATAATCCTTGATTTAAATAAAGCGATTCTTCAAATTAAATGAGCTAATCTTCTTAAATAAATCAACTTACTTTAAAGTCACATCTATGATTTAGGAGATCTGCTTCCAAAAAAAGGAATATAACATGTTTTATTAGTGCATAATAACCTGAAAATCGGAATTATTTGCTTTTATTACCCTTGAATGAGCCATTTGAGGGAATGTGTCCTTTTTTTCATCAATATAATTACATATAAATAAACTTGTGTCTCTCTCAATCTGTATTTACTACTAGCTCACCTGCCGACAGTGATATCTGATTGTTTATGTGTCATGAGCGATAGTACAACAACGCGTTCAAAGGTATGGCAGCAGATATAGCTGAAGTTGCAATAAACATCTCAATCTTACGATCCTCTAAAATGTTGATAAAGAATTTGAATTTCAACTCTTAAATAAGGCTTCAAAGCTTTTAGCAATTTTCTACAGCCTGAGCTGATCTTTAACTCCATTGTCTGTTATTATTGCCCTGAGAGAGCCAGTATTTCTAATTATCTGTATCTATACCTGCACAATCAGCATGAGTTTATTAAACGTCATTGTGTAAAAGGTGGCTATTTTCTACCAACACAGTGTCATTCTAATGTCTAGCCTTTTTCACAGTTATCATCTAAATTACAACTGTCTGAGTACTAAGCAGTTTGCTTGATGATGTGTATTTGACAAACAGTGATGCTGTCATGACTGTTATCATTACAACCTGCTGTTAGGCTGCCTTTTTTATGATACAGTAGCATGTTAGCAAGTTAAATTCACTGTTATCAAACTTTCAGGAGAAGCCATTGTTGTTGTATCAGTTTAAATGTTTTTACTCAATTTAAACCTAAATCTACTCTGACAACATAGCAGGTTAGTAAACACAGACCTTCGTTTAGCACCTAACAATGTGAACAAACAAGAAAACAGTCGAAATACGATCTCCCCAAGAAAGAAATTGGACATTAGACTTTCAGAAAGTTTTTTAGTTTAGCTTATCTATTGTGCAATTTGTTAGTTTTATCCAAATGTAAATCATACCATATTTCCTGTATAATAAAATAAAGATTTAATGACAGAATTACTCTTAAATTTTTTTCATGTCTATTGCCACACTAGCTTGCACAGAGGTCATGTTAATACAACTAATAATTCTATAAAACTTGAAAATGCTGCTAAAGCAAATGTAACAGCGACTTCCATGACATCCATACCCAAATGTTCACTATGCTGCAAGCCAGTAGGCTCAGCATTCAAAATAAAAAAAAATTTTTATCACTGTGAAATAGGTATGGCTGGGATTCATTACTGAAAATCAACACTGCAACTGCCAGAAATAGCCAGGTACTAAAGAGTCATCACTCCATAATCACTATATTATTTCCTGTCCACTCCTTAAATCTGCTCCTCTTTTTAAATGACCCGGCTACCATCTTACTATGGAAAAAAATAAAATATCTTTTGTTGTGAGATCACTGAGAACAGACAACACATGACCGAGGAGCAGTAACATCAACTGACAGATACAAACATAACCAGGCGACAAGCTAATGAGATTCTTCCTAAGAAGCAGACACAAAGGCATAGAGTTCATTTACTTAATGCACTGGAATAAAAAGGCCTGAATAACAAAACTGTCTGGCTTTTTTGGAAACAGGGACAAAAACAACCATTTTTAGAGAATGTACTGTATCAATTTTTGATCCCAATTTCCCAGTGTTAAATAACTTAAAACATGGCTTATGTATCATGGACAATGAAAGCTTACAGGAGTGATTTACAAACTTTGGAATAAGAGGACCCCTAATCTGACACAAAGTGGACCATGGTGTCCATTCAATATGATTTTGTATCAGGGTTCCCCATCTGAACAGAATTTTGCTTTTTGATGTTTTACACAAAAGTATATTGAACTTATTACCAAAACAGTCATTTTTGCCATCATGCTACCTCTGGATGGAATAACAGTCAAAATAAAATATTCAGTTTTTTGCATGGTATCCCCTGGAAACCCCTGAAAGACTCTATGGGGTCCCTGGGCCCCACTTTGAGAACCACTGGCTTACATAATTTAAGGTTGATTCAATAAAGGTCAACATACTTAGTTTTTTTTATGGTCAAAAAAATAGGTAGTAAATGCTAAATACAGGTATCCAAAATAATACGAATCATAAGAAGAGACATCATATGAAACTCAGAGATGGAGGCTTTCGTGTGCCAGCTGCAGAGCTGTAGGGATTCATGCCTCCATTACTGGCCTTCCCTCTGATGATGTCATCTATTAAAGGTACAAGAAACTAAAACAGTCATCAGTTCTCTTTTCCTCACTATGCTCAACCCAACAAAGATGGATCAGTCCAACCATGGGTGGTACAAATGTACGCATGCACCCACAGCTACAGACATGTAATCCACACAGGAGTGCTGGGTAAAACTGGCAGTGTAGTGTGAGAAGATTCACAGCAGAGTCATACGGTATTGTGAGTGTTTATGCATGTGTGTATGTGCTTTAGGACTACACCATACAAAGAGAATTTATACAAGTCAGCCAGCTGGGCATATAAGCCTCCTGCACAATAAATCCAAATAATCCTTTACGATGGGAAGCGGGAAAAAGGGGGGTTGGGGGGCACTCAGACGTATATGCACACACATGCACACACGCAAACACTGACTCACTCACTCACAAAGGTACGCACGGTTCAATTAGCCTCGCCATTGTGCCTCTGTGGTAGATAGTCCATGGCTGTGCCCTTTTTCTGAGTAAAACATGCAAGTCACAAGAATATGTGTGCTCAAAATAGCAGGGCAGCTTATGACATTTGAACCTCCCAAACACATGCACACACTTACACACACACACACACACACACACATACACACGCTTGCCGGCAGATGAAGTGCTGTAGGGCAAGGACATAAAGGGGGATTAACCTGAATTAAAGCAGAAAAACAGGAAAGCGTGACAAAAAATATACATTGTCTTACCTTCCATCATGGTTGCAGATTTGCATTCCTCTATCTCCAAGGAGCCTTGAATAAAAACAGGAGGTGTGGGGAGGTGGATAAGAGAAGAAGCCCCTGGTTACCACAGAGATACAGTAAAAATGATAGACAGCAGAGCAGCCGTGTGCATGTGGCTAACGCCCTGGCTAACTGTGAGCCTCCTACACCCCCAGACGTCGCCTGTCAACTAGCCCAGGAGGGAGAGGAAGAGAGATACAGACAGAGATAGAGAGAGAGAAAGGAGAAAGGAGGGGTAGGGGCCTGGCCAGGCTAGCTGTCGATCAGAGCTAGGGCTTAAGCCATGAAGGATGCTGCCTCTACTGCTACTGCTCCTGCTGCTGCTACTGCGTCTCTAACCTACACATTCAGCTGAGGATGCTGAGAGGTGGGGGGAAAACCTAACTGGAGGAAAAAAATAAATAAAAGAGGCAGGGTGGAGAGAGAGGGAGGGAGGCGGAGAGACTGAGAGAGAGGGAGGGAGGGCTATGTGTGTGTATGTATGTTTGGCAGAGGGGGTGGTAGTGTTGAAAGGGGCGGAGGCTGTTTGCTTAGGTCAGAGATGAATTCAGCCAATCCTAGTCTCTCTGTGTGGAGTCACATGGCTTTTAGCTTGAATCTCCTGACACTACAGCCCAAGAGAACACTATATTAGTAATCTCTCTTGCTTGACAAATAATGGTGCTTACACACAAAACACATACATGTATACACGCCGAAACAGAGGAACAGAAAAAACCACCAGACATGTACAGAGTAAACAGAGATTCACAAATATACTAAATACACACACATGCACCCCTCCCGTACACCCTACCTTATGTCAGTGGAGCGTGCCGAGCTTACCCGGAGGTGAATGACATTAATTAGTCGCTCACAGAGACTGTAACATGCAGGTGTGAGTCAAGTTACAACCCATGTTGAGGACACACACAAACACTGACTCTATCATTACACACTGCTGCACAAAATAGCACCCTGCACCTTCCTTCAGTGACTATTCCTGCATTAACTGCTCGTGTGTCCCTGCCTGTGTCCCGCCCCCCCTTGGAATAAGGTGTGGTTTCACTCTGCCCTCTCTCTCTCCTCCTCCCCTCCCAGATCCCTCCCACCTTCCCTTCTCTCTACCAGTCTGTTTCACTCCCATGTCTTTTCCTGTCTCTGTGCTTTCCCACTGCACCGGGATGAGGATCGATCATGTGACGTTATGGTAACGCAGGCTAAAGCTGCAACCAACCAGCAGGAAAAGCTGATGACAGAGCAGCCCCAGGAGAGGGGTGTGCACTTGTGTCAGTGTGCGTTTGCTGATTAATTATATATGAGAGGGTGGAGAGAAGGTGGGGTGGGTTGTTATGCGAACAAACCAAAAAGCAGAAAAGACTGACAATTAGGCAAACCTGCAGAACAACAACAACAACAAGAAATGAAACACAGAAGTGGTGCTCTGCCAAACAAATGAAAATCTGGGAATGACCCATGGATTGATGCAGCAAGCAACTTGAGTCCACTGTCATTAGTATTAGCATTAGAATTAGTGTCAGAATCATTAATTATATCACTAGTTGTAGTATTTGTATTCATCATAGGTACAGTAGTGTTGTATATTGTACATAATAAATATATGAATATAGCAAAATGTCAGTCATTTCTAATATTTAAAATGGTAATAAATATATATTTCCTAAAATTTCTGTTTTCTCTTAATGAAATTTTCCAGTATTTAAATCTAATATTTTTAGTCTGCTTTGCAAGGTTGGAAATACTTAACAGTATCAGAGAAACAAAATGTATATATATATAGAAAAACAAATTAAAAAACAAGAGGAAAGTATAAAAAAGACTACCCATAAAATTCATAATTAAATGAACAGGAACACTTTTGAAGTTTTTCTAATTATATTGCAAATGTTACAATGTCCAGGGTCCACTTGGAATTACCAAAGACACCATGATACGGTATTACCCCAATATTGCAATATGCTGATCATTGCAATATCATATAATGCAATATATTACTATTTTTTCATCTTTTTCAACTGCAAATCGTGCCCAGAGAGTAAATCTTTGTCAACATCTTTTTCATTGCGAGTCACACCTTTGCCAGGGTGACTTCGCAAGATAGTCAGCACTTAGCGCCAGTCAGTGGACTGAAACATCATTTAATTTTTTAATTTAAATGGACAAAAATGTAAGGTTATATTTGCAACAGGAATTAAGAATTTATGTGATAATATATCAATATTTGGTGTCTCTGAATAGATATAGTACTGCCATGCAAAATATTGCAATATTTAACTATAATAATTTTTTTCCCAACCCTTGTAATTATATACCAGAAGCAGACGGCTATTTAGCATGCATTTTTCCTAATTTTAGCAAGTCTCCCAAAAAAAGGAAAGAGTAAGAAAACCTTTAAGATGGAAAAGTGAACTTAAAATACTTGTTTATAATAACTTTTGGTCTTTTTTTCTTGTTAAGCATGAGAGTGTGTTTTTCTCATTAGATATCAAAGTCATCTTATATCTGTGACTGTTCAGAAAATTGTCAAAACACAGTAAAAAATGTAAATCAGTGGGGGAAATTCCTATGCAAGGACAGTATCTGACTTAATCTACAAATGGGCAACAATACTCTCCAGCCCTTACCTTATATACCCATACCCGTGTATAGGAATATCTTGAGAGAAAATATGCGAATGAAACATTTAGCAGTACAAGCAGACAGAGTGTGTGTGTGACATATACTGTATTGCCTGTGTTTACAAGAAATCCTTTAGTTTGTTGCACTTAATTATCTTCACAAAGACAATCAAGTAGTTTCCCCCTCCATCTAGGCGTCTCTACACACCTGATGAATCCCCCTCAGTCGTGAGTCATGCTCATGTGAGGGTGGTTGGCTCCCTTCAAAGCATTTCATTTCTTCCATTTTTATGGACAGATTTCTCTTTCTTCCCTGTTTTCGCCTTATTTTTGTAAATCAGCTTCTATGTGCTCCATTCTGCCACTTGCCTTCTCCTTTCATTACTCTGTCTTTCCTTGCCTGGCTTCTCTGTCTTAACACCCAGCAGATGCTCCAACCCTCCCACCCTTCACCCAGCTTTAACTCCCTTCCCCCTCGCCCTTTACTCTACCCCCTCATTCCAAAGCTGTATTTAGTGACTCCCTGCCCTATACTCTTTTTGATTTATTCTACTTCCGCCCCTTTCTTTGTCCTTCCTTCTATGCCTCATTTTCTGCTCTCTACATCGCTATTTACCACCTCTTTCTCTTCCCCTCTCACCATTTCTTCTACATAACTAGTCTTGCCTCCTGTCATCTCTTTGGCTGAGAGTCAACTAGCATCTTCTCCTACACTGCCATCTAGTGTACGCTCTGCTGAGTGGGTAAAAATACTGCAGATATTTGCTTGGTGTATTGTATAGCCATTAATACACTCTTCTGGACAATTCTGTAACAAATAAGCAGATATTGGCAATTAACTTGTATAAATAAAGACATATGTACAGTGATTAAGCAGCTGACAAATGCTGCCATGCCATGCCAGCTAGTGGGGGAATGTAGAATAAGGGAGGAGGATGGAAAGGGGATTTGCTAAATAAAGCCTAATGCCCTGTAAGCTCTGTTTTGGAGTTGCAGGAGTAGAGCAGCCCGAATAAAGACATACACTTCAGTAATTTACTGACGAGAGTAATTAAAAAATCACAAGCACCCTCAGAAAATATTAGGGCATTTTATCCATAACATATCAGAGAGATGTGTCATTTATAATCATTTTGATGAGCACTTCTGCAAGCTGTTCCAACTTTAAAACTGTATAAATAATACTCACAAGCATGACCATACTGCCAGAATTTAATTGAAAAATACTGAAAAATTTCTCTGTTGACATTATTTTTTGGTTGGGTGTCGTAATGTAAAGGCACCTTTTAAAATAAAAGCAAAAACATCCTGATTTAAGGAGGATAAATTAAATGTCTACTATTTAGATGATTTTAAATGAAAAAAACTACCATTATGATGCTTAACATGGTTTCTTAAATTAAAAAGCTTTAAAACTTTAAAAAATGAGATTTGAATATACACAGAGAAAAATTGATATCTAAAATAAATCAGAAACATATAGTTTAAAGTATATTATGAATTATACTTCGTAAAAGGTCTGAGGCCTTATTGTACTTTTATGAATCATATCTGTAAATCAAAATATTTCGCAGAATATAAATAATTTTTTTACTTCAAAGCTATTTTCATAATTTATAAGCTCCAAGGTGAATTTAAAAATGAAACTGCTAACTGACACACAATAAATTAAAAAATAAGGTGAGATGGATGAGAATATAGTTATAAAGGAAAAAACTCTAAATAGAAGCCATATGACATTTTAAAAGTGTACATAATCCACATTAAGGAATAAAATAGAAAAGGAAAGAGGAAAAAAGGCAGAGAACAGTGGGAGAGAAACAAATAAAAATGTCATTTTAGTCCTCTATTAAGAATAGTACCCTAAACTTTATTCATAAGACCTATTTTTTTTTTAAATAAAATTTTCATTTTAACTGTAAGGGTTTTGTCTAAAAGTTCTTGTCTTGGGCCTTACAGAAGATATTAAAAAATTTGGGAAAAAAAATATTCAAAAAGGTTGGCAACAAGCATTTAAAGAGTCTAGTAAGGTTTACTGTAGTCACTGAGCTGTCAATTGTGAGAAATACTTTCAAGATAGCCACCGGTTGGATGAAAGCCTTGCAGTTTTAAACAACACTGAAGCAATGGAACTGAAAGCGCATTCTAAACACACACACACACACACACACACACATATGTGTGTGTATATATATATGTATGTATGTATGTATGTATGTATATGTGTGTGTGCATAAATATATATATATATATATAAGCATAGGATGCACATCGATATAAAGATAAAAAGTCCATACACTCACAGTTAGACAAACATCCCTCATTTCACCACAGTCATCAGAAAATTTTGACTAACCCCTGAAAGAATATAAAAACGCAAAAAAAACCAAAACAAAACAAAACAAAAAAAAGAAAAGCGACACCAGTTAAATTCAGGTATTTCGGTATTACCACCTAACTGCTGAGGAGTTGCTGTATTATTCTATTAGGTCAAGAAAGGGGTATTACCTACTGTACCTGCAACGATGCGAAACCAGCCGGTACACAGCTCCTCAGCCATTTACAGTTCTCTCCATAGATCCTCTTGTTCTATCCAAACCAGACACAGGGATGAGAAGAAAGAGGAACAATGAATGACAAAGACTTTTAGCTGGAAAAGAGATGAGAGAGATGAGAATGAGGAGTAACCAAGGACTCTGCCAGACTGAGCTGCTCAGAGGACATGCACGTACGCTCATGCCGATATTAGCGCATTTAACAACTGCAAGTACACTGGCAAAGGCATACACACGACTATACAGGGACACATTCTGTGCAGGATAGTAATGTGGCACAGTGGCTGTAAGTCCAGGCAAGTCGGGCAGTGAAGGTCAACCTGTCCTTCACTGCAGCAGAATCAGGCAAGGAAAGAAAAAGACACAGACTAACACAGAAATACACAGAAACACACAGAAGCACAAACACACAGGATCCCATGCATACTCACACACAGTTAATGCCTTTCCCAATTCATGTAAAATTTCTGCAGTACTAAGAGGAGACAAATATCTGAGACCATAAATAAACAAATTAAACACATTTGTTACTCTGCCATCTACCAACTCATGGAAATGTTATTTTAAAAATTCCAAACTTTTCAAACACACTGAAAGTGAGTATAAATGATAGGTCCAGACAAGCATGATAAGTCAAAAATGTGATGATGTCCCCTTGAGGATTTAAATGTGGAACCTTTTTGTTAAATAAAAGGACATAACAGACACGGATTCTTGTTTAAGCATTAATTATTGTAAATATTGCTTAACATGTCTGGAGTCTCTAATATAAAGCAGCATCATTATTATGGAGATGACATTATGAGCAGATGATTATAGGTGAACTAAAAAAAGAGTTACTTTACTTTACCCAAAAATGACATTCTACTGGCACCCTCTGCTGTTCACTTAAGCACAGTGCCTTTTTTCCCCGCCATGCTTAACCCCTCCAAGCCACCCATCTCTAATGCACCTTTACAGCTGTCCACCATTACTTTTTTTAAGAATAATGTAAGGACAGTAAGGCATGTAGTTTTCAACATGTATCTGTAATATCACAAAGAAATACACACGAACACATTTAAGAAATTAATAAGAAGAATCAGGTACAAACAGTTATCTATTTTTGACTTTCCAGAATCCAGATACAGCATCTGCACAATCACAGTGTGACTGGGTCTCTTCAAATCTATTCCCAGTTTTGGCTCTGATAGTTTTAATGTGTAGAGGTGTCCTGTAATAATTTTGCATTTAACTATAAGTTAACTATAAGTTTTATGCTTGCAATGACAAATGTAACATTTCACATTACTGTCACATTAGAGCACAATACCTCATGTTCTCTGTTCCTTATCTCAGTAAAGGATTCTCTCCTGAGAGCAGAGCAGTCAATCTGGCATTTAGAGGAACAGCCCTTACTTTTCTGAAACAGACTACGGTCAGGCATGCTATTTCTGGTACATTTCATCTACCTCACTAATGATAAAACTTGTCTTTTTTCGTTTTCAGAAGTAGCAGATGCACACAAAAAAATCTTCTTTCCTACTTCTCTTGCTCCTTTCTTTCCCATCCTATACCTTGAAAATGTCTCTATTAACCCCCCCACCCACATACACCCTATACCTCCCTCCTTCTGACCTACTTTCTCTTAACCTTTTCTCATACTTTTCGCCTGTGGGGTGCAGTGTTGCTCTAATTTGGCTATTTTTCAGAGATGTGTTTCTGCATTTGTTTGCAGGTCCCAAAATGTTTTCATGAACAGCAAAAAACACAAGATAAATTCAAATGGGTCATGACTCTGTTATGATACAGTTAACAGAACTGCAGTTAGCAACAAAATGCCTTTATCATCTTGCAAGTGAGGAACCACTGGGACTGGAGGATGAGGTTTAGCTATGCTACTTCAGGTCCCTGAAATGCTCATCATTTATCAAATGTGTTCTAGTTCCATCTTAATTTCTTTATTAAAAAAAAAAAATCTTGCACAAATTATGCTCTGTCCTGCACCAGCAACGGCTTGAGCTGGACAAAACATACAGAAATGGTATCTGTGATACCTGATTGACTAAAAGTTAAAGAAAAATATGAAACCTTTACATGTTGACTATTCTGATATTTGATGATTTCTGTCTCTTTCTCATCACTGTAAATTGTCTTGAACTCCTGGCTGACGGTCTGACAAAATAAGCTCGATACACTTGGAGGAGCTCTAAGGATGAATGTAGGATCAACATTTGCTCTTGATGACAGACAATTACTAATTAAAATAATTAGAAAATTAGTCACTTTATCCTTTTGTAGGTTATCAGCTTATGGCTCTTCAGACTGGCTACTGGCCTCAAAGAAAAGATTAACACAAAGCAGAAGAATACTGCCTGAGTTGCCTTTTTAGCTTTAAAAAAAACTGAAACATGTAATAAAAAATGAAACCAACTGAGTATGAACCACTGAGGTACTTCCTCTTGCCACACTTAGTGAGAACAGCAGGATGATGACAGTAATTCAGCACTACAGGAGCAGGGCACTGAGGACCCAGGGAAGCCCAGTGGTACATGACCATGCTATGAGGTAAACAAAACTAACGGAAAAACCGAGTGGCAACTTTACCCCTAAAATCAAATTATCAGGTTTACTCATAGCTACCTACCACTGACCCACCAGATAGTATAAAAAATTTATTGATGCTCCTTTTTTGCCTCTTTTATGATGAGTTAACTTTCAGTCAACTTTACTAACAGCATGTATTTCCACATCATGTCTAAAAATGACTAGACCTATATCTTTGTTGAACATTTTGTTGAGTTGGGTATTTACATTGTCTCAAAGGTTTACAACAATAATCACGCCCAGAAATTTTTTTTTTATTTTATTCAAGGCTGCGTTTCATTTTGTAATCTGTCGCTTACTGCCAAGGTAAACCACTCAGAATCAGAAATTAAGTCAGCAAATGTGACTAAACATAACATAAATACAAAACTTTAACAATTTTCTTATCTGTAAACATTCCTCCCTAAATTAAACAAACAGATTTTCAGTTGCAATGGTGGCAGTTTCACAATAAAATAAACAAATCCTATGATCCCATGCAAACTATGTCTTCTTTTTTTTGAGGTTGTGATATAGGGACATCTAGAGGCAGAAACTACACAATGTCTGTACCCTCACACATGACACCCTTGTCACCACTTACCTACAAGAAGCACTTTATCCTAACCTTGAAAGGTGTCAGCACAAAGATGGTGTTTTATAGATATGATGCCATTCAGTTAACGTCATTTCTATACTGGTACTTCCCCGGGCTCATGTTGCAACTGTCACGTCTCATGTCCTAAGGCCTTGAGCCATTTCCTGCACACTACAGAAGCAATATCCCTGCAAACCTCCATCCCGCTCTGTCTCTCCCCACTCCAAAGTGCCCTGATGAGGGATGATGATTAGGCGGCAGTCATTAAATGTACACAGACAAACAACCACCCACCGATTAGGCAGCAGTGAGTGCAGTCAAACCAAAACAACTCACTCTCCACTCAGCAGTAGGGGAAGGCATGCAGCGAGATAAGGCATGGTGATGGCAGGGTGCCATGTCGGGTGCCTACGTGCCATCCAGCCACTCGTGATGCTCTCTGTCTGTAGCACTGCAGACATACTGTTCTGTGTCATTACCCGACTAGCTGCCCTGCCCAGGAGGTCAAGCGAAAACATACACAAAAGAACATACACACTACATTGTGAGGCAAGGTTTTCTGTGCAATTAGCACCACTTCCTAATTACATAATGATGGCCAGTTCATAGGTGAATCTAGCTTCCTTAGTCCAATGCTACTTGGGATCTTATTCTGATTCATAACTTTTATCAGCGAGATTTTTCTTTGAAGAAACATTACAAAACTGTTCTCTGTGACAAATAGTAGGGTGGGCTCAGTTCTGTACTAAATGCAAATTATCTTGAAAATTAAAAGAATGATCACAATTCCGACTGCCTCCCTATCTATAGCACCAGCTTAGTCACAAACACTGTCAGTCTGGACCATTCTCTGACCCCAAACTCAATTCCTCTGTTAAAAGCCCCCCTCAGACAACCTACCCACCCTAGAGCCTCAGAAAAGGGGATGGAAAAGATGAGCTCACCCAGTCTGGGTCTGGTCTGTGGTCTCCCTAATGGTCTCCAGGATGTCATTACCAGTCCAATAAGTACCTAATACTCAAACCAATTAAAAATTTCAGACAGGGCCCAAGCATAAATAAACAAAACCCAAAGTCATTACAAAATCAGCTTATATCTATAAACAGCAGAGAAGTTTAAATTAGGCCACACCCAAGAGTACCACTCTCTGCTTGTATAGCCAGGCTGAGATGACAGAATGGAGCCAGATGAACTCACTGCAGGGAGTCTTAAAGGAGTATTTTCAAAGACAACAAAAATAGCATAGGGATGAGTTCAACACACCCTAACAGCTTCTCTGGATAATTCAAACAGAACCTCAAGTTAATTCATTTTAAATAATATTAACTTTATTTTTATTTAATTTGGAAGGTTTTGGTTCTGTTTAACTACTAAATGACCCTAATAAGGAAGACACTGACCTCTTGACCTCAGTGCCTAAAGCTAAGGTGGTAATCGAAAATCACAGAGTTGTGTCACAACACTCAAAGAAAATCTCATGACTTGAAGAAATAGAAAAATTTGCCTATGCTTGCTCACTGGCTCATTCTAAGCTTTGCCAAATACCCACGGGTATGTTGCTAAATAAGGTTGTGTGTGTGTGAGAGTGCATGTGTGTGCGTGTGTGAGTGTTGTGACGTACTGGTAGGAGCCCAGATCAGCCTCACAATGACGCATTTAATACTGGAACCATAATTTATAAGAAATCTTAAAATAAAAGCACAGACTTTCAAGATCTGCTCTGACAGCATGTCTGAGTGGCAAGAGCAATGAAACTGCCTCTGACCTAATACAGTTGGCAATGAAACAGAGCAAAACTCATAAAAGAGATACATGTTGTTGTAGTAAGGTTCACAAAATACCGTAAAATACCAAATAACAGCCGGGTTCCCTTTAATCGCCGGGTCCCAATTAACCGCTGGGTGTAACATGTTCAAATGTGTT
>JAPZDV010000021.1:9348700-9374000 GCA_029814665.1 Acanthurus lineatus | reverse complement strand
CTTTAATCGCCGGGTCCCAATTAACCGCTGGGTGTAACATGTTCAAATGTGTTTTTGTGTACGTATGTGCAATGGGTGGAAGTGGATAGGTAAATTGGAATAGTAAAGTTTTACATTTATTTTTAATTTATATATATAAAAGAACAAATAACACAAGATAAAATCATTTTAATTACAAAAATTAGACTAGAACTTGAAATTAGATTTATTATAGAAAAAAAACTGATTTAACCCCAAAATAAAAATTTTAAAAAAATCTAAAAGACTGAAGCCCAATACGATACATATTAATGCAACCTAATTCTTCAGTATTTTTCGACAGATCCAAAGCTATATCAGTGATAGACTTATATCAGTAAACACATCTGCATGCACATACACAAATTTACATTCAAAAGCACTTCTGCCTTGATGGCACAGCATTCCTTGCTCTTTCTCCGCAAAAGCTGACTTGTTCTCACACCATCCTCTGAGTGTCAAATAATAAAGTACTGTCATCCTCATTGACTCAGCTGCAGCTCAATCATGCACACAGAGCTCATCCAAATTCCTCACAAAAACTACCAGTAAACTCTTTCAAAATACGCAATAATCCTCTGTGATGCTAACATGCAAAACCACCACACAACACTAAACAATTTTTTCAAACTTAAAAAAATACATTCTTTTATTACCACACGTACCTCAGTGTGAAGAATCAATTCTGCTATCCTCTAAATAAGGGATTTGTAGTCCCTGGATGTCCTGCCCTTTTCATCCAAATCCTTTTCATTTACTGTTTCCAGCGAAGACCATGCGCGATCTTAAATAAACAAAAAATAACAAAACATTAATCTCATTGAATAGTCTAACCAGCTAAATTTGCACAATCTGACCTGTAGCCAAATTGCTTTTAAATGGAAAACAACTTACTGGTGCAACATTAAAAACAGTTAATGGGATGAAAGGTCACTGCTCATAAATAGACTAACTTACCAGATGAATGATTTATTTCCTTGGTGAAAATTATTAATATAATCATTAATATCATTGTATTGTTTAAAATTATAATTATATTTTAAAAAGTCTTGAGGTGATATGCTTATGGATGAAATGTGCAGATAAATTATGACACAACGTATGAGTGGGCGGGACAAATACTGGGAGTTTTTCTGAGCATGCAGGAAGACATGAATAACTGATACTAAGAAATATTCTGCTCCTCCACACTACTACACACTATAAAGGCTTCCCTCAAGAACAATCCATGGCAAAAGCAGTAGGGATGACTCAGTTCTTCTCAATCTTTCAGCATTTAACTATGCAAGTCAGCTTAGGACATATTCTTGCATCCATATTTATCTATATTGCTTAATTATACAAGTGAGATTCTGAGCACTGGAAGATAATGAAGAAAACTTGATGCTTTGTTGAAAGTCACATACAAAACATGTTTTTATTTATGACTGTTACTTTTTTCAATTACCTGCATCTTAAATGGTTTTGTTGAGCAAATCTGGTTAAATAGTGTCTTATACTTTTCTGTTTTGCTTTTTAAGTCCTCCTACTACCCTACCCTTAAGAAAAACAACTGAATACATTCTACAATGGTGTTCACAGAAATAAAACATGAAATGTACTAAATAAAAAGTGATGTAATATTTGTATGGAATTAGAATAAAAAGGTATTTTTGGTTCTTCTTCTTTATTTGACACCATTTTTAATACTTTTCCCTGAAAGTGTCCTCTTTGCTGTAGTATGATACAGGGACAGGAGCTGAGTCCATTGTCTAATAATGCTACATTTGAAGTTTATTCACAGCTTAAGACAGGAAACTAAGAAACTTTCCCAGGCTTAATTCCCAGGCAAAGTTCCCCTAAAACTGAAAATTCAGCCCTCACTCATCATCTTGGCATACCCCCCCCAGCTTTTCCCACATATCACAAACTTAAACTTGAACTCACTCAGCTTCAACGGTCACACTTTCAGTAGGCCTCTGGGATATTATTACTGTCCCCAAACAATACCCTCTAGCCCAGAGCCACATTTTATACTTGAACTGAGCTTGTGTTTAAAATTCTGTTAAAACTTTTTAATGTCTTCTACCATTATTTTAAAGGCACGTACCTGACTTGTTTGAGACTTTAAAAATTGCAAACCTATCCTTTAATTTCTTACTTTGTTTAAATAAATAAAAAGCATTGGGGTTAAAAGTGTTTTCCTCCCAAATTTTCTACCATCTAAGAACTGCAATACACATTTTAAGCAACCTAAAATGCGCTATTAAATACTGAACACAAATGTACTAAAAATGGGTCCGATTAAAGCATTCAGACTAGTGTCTATTCATGCCAGTGCCACCACTGATACAAGATGGAAATGCTGCAATGGATGCCAGAACACAGGTGGAGTTCCATGTGAATCATCACATGCAAGAACACCTGCATAGTTTAGCCAACATAATTAGGGACACCACAGCAAAATAACCTGATTGGACAAAAAAATCATCACATGCTGAAGTTGCACAGTCTGGCCTCTGATATTTTGATTCTGCTCTCCCTAGTGATCAACACCACAGCTTGTACAAATCATACTCAGTGTAATTAATCAAACTGATTATTAATTTCCTAAACAAATGCTAATTATTTTTCAGTTGTGCCAGACCTCATGATGCAGCAAGCTAAGTCAATCCACCAAAATGAATCGACTGGAGTATATGACGGCAAAACATAATTATACTCAGCTGTTTCAGATGACAAAAGCTGATCAATCATATGCTCTTTTCTCCTTTCTCTACTCTCTTATCTAGCACTCACTCCTAAATGATGAATTCAATCCTTGTGAAGTAAACTTTAAAGGAATTAAGCTACATATGTTAGAATTTTACTTTAAAACATTAAAAAATGAACTACACTTATAAACACAATACACAGAAATAACCGTAAAGATGTCAAAGTAATCAGTTTACTGTGTTGTAGTGATAACCACTTAAGCTAGAATATTAACTAGTGAGCTCCAGCCAGTCTTGTTTTGTTATTCCACTTTGTATGTAAAGAGGCAATAATATGTATGGCTCAAGCCTCTAGAGAAAGGGATCTAGGTGCTGACTGATGTCCAGTTCTCTCTTTGTCCAATGACTCTTCAACTCTCTCCTGTTTTCGCCTGAATAGGCCATAGCTTTGATGTTCCCTTAGTTAAAGTACTAGACAGAGTTGCGTAAATGACATCATGGCTGCATAGCCGAACTGGCCTCACAGGGTCTTAGGGGCTGTGGTCAATCTCAGTCCAGCCCAGTTAGTGAAAACACTAACATTGAAGACTGCAATATCTTCTCTCAGTGACTTCAATGTTTTTAAAGGTGCTTAAATTATTGAAGCTACCAAATAATGTTGGAGCCACAGTACATTCCTACTCAACAAAATGTTCTATCACTTAAATTGAGATAATTCATGAAATATTTTTTGTGTTCTTCCAGTCTTGTTAAACCAAGTGCTTTCATTCAAAAAAAGCCCACACCAACTGTCCTTGTACATTGCTTGTAGTCAAACATTTTCCAAGATAATTGGGCATTACGCTTTTTGTTGACACAATTTTCAGTGTAACACACTTTCCTTCATCTAATCAGCATTTTACCACCTTAAGCTAGCCGAATAGCATGTTTAGCCATAATGAATGGCTACTGTTTTTTGCATACTGCAAGATTTTACAGGTAGCCATTCATTTGCCATTATTATTCTTTTTTCTTCGAATAAACTTGATAGAAAGCATTGTACTGTCGTGTAAATATATTTTCATAAAATGATAAAATATATTGTTGGTTAACTGTAGTATTTTGATACTTTCTAACATCAGTTTTGGTATTTCATGTAATGTTAAGCTTGCTTATTTGACCGTTGACTTAACGTACCTTTACCGTTAAGTCAAACTTTTGCATTTACGCTTACGTTTAAACTGTTAGCCTCTGCTTTTCTATGATAATAAATATATAACACTTACCGCTATTTGGGTGAGCTTGTTATACGTCAAAGTAACTACTGTTCAAGTAAAGACAAAAGTTACTTGACACCTCAATGAGTCGGACTTCAGCGTCAACTATTTTCTAAACGTATGACTGTTTTGTTCAGTCGATGAAAGATGGCCGCCGGAAGTGACATACTGAGTTTAATTTTTTCTTGCTCTACCTGTATGAAGCATAAGCATGTATTTGTTTATTTGATTGCTTGTTTATTTATTTATATATTTATATTAGCAGATCAGTGAATTAATATTATTCCTTAGTTTTCAAAGCCAATGATTTATGAAGGTTGCAATTATTTTTTGATGTATTTGTGGCCCGCTGACAATAAAAGCGAAGAGATGTGTTTCTTCTATTTGTTAAAAATTCTTATTAAAGCACAGTAAAATAAATATTTTTGTTCCAGCAGGTTTTTAGTCTTTCAGCCGAGAGAAGGTGCTGCCATTATCTGATTGGTCTCCATTTAACTGTATTAAAGGAAAAACACTGATGATCAAGTTAAGCTGTCAGTCAAAGTCCTTAAGGACATGTCGTTATTTTAGGAAAGACAAAAGACAAAACGTACTAGAAGGTCTACCTGCAGGACACCACTCCACATTTAATAATATACACCAAAGACAGCCAGGAAACTTTAAGCTACCTTTCATCTAAAATGTTACATAAGTCATATGCACTATTTTCTGTGTTAGGCTGTTTATGCCCATGGTAAAGCAGAATAGCTGAATATCTAACTGTGATTTCAATGCCACGTGTAGGCCATGTTTTACTAATTTGTTCTGATTCATACACCTGGCCGCCCCCCTTTACCAACCCTTTGTTAATAATTAATCAAAACAGTCCTGGAAAGTAATTTCCTCCAGCAAATCAAAACATTTTGTCATGCGGCCCAATAGTGTTGCATAACAAGGACTCTCTCCTTGTTTGCCCGCATGTGATTTTTCTCAAATGTTTGTAACAGCGTATGAGACCAGATTTGGTCCGAGGAGCATGCAGACTCTACCTGATCCACGTGATGATCCTCCTCTCTTACAAGCCTGCAAAAACGTTCATCTTGCAAAATTTTGGTACAGTTTTTTAAGATTAGCGCATATCCCACTGCAGATGACTGTTTTGGTCAGTACGCGTGGCACGCATGTTTGACTACGCCTTTAGGCATCGGATGTGTGAGTGTTTGTGTGCGCAGTGGGAAAGAGGACCTGCTGGGTTTACTGGCAAATCTGCCATTACTCACCATTTTTATCTGAAAAAAAGAGGCCTTTTAAAAAAAACTCATTAATGAAACAAGGAAAAGTAAAGAGTAATTTTTAAATTTTATTTTTCAACGCAGAAAGGCCCACAGCCTACATACATCAGTTGTGAGGTATGATCCTCATGTTAATAAACATAACCAAACAATATTTTTCCTATCAGACATAATAATTTAAACAGGCACACACATCACACACACACACACAAATACACAGACAGATCAATAAAGACAGCAAATGTGGATTTCAACTGAATCAACTGAATATAGAAATCAACTCAAATGTACTTCTACTGCTAAAGTCAAGGCACGCAGGTTTGAGTGTGATCATGTGTATATCTGTGTGTGTGTGCATGTGTGTGTGTCAGAGGCTATCAGTATTTCTACCTGCTGTACAAGATGTTGCCTGCATGTAACTGTGGAGATGTTATCTAACTGCTAGAATGTGTCTCAGTATTCCAGCACAGTTGCCATGGCAACCTGATCGACAGAGAGGACTTGGTCGTCCTTCTGATAAGATGTGAGAGAAAAACCCTGTCAAAATCCCAATTCACTGTGTCTCCTGTAATGACAGCAGTCTGCTCTTGTTTTCTCACCATGCATGTACACTCACTCATTTACACACTTGCAACACACATGAACGCACCATCAGCAATTTGTTGGGGGAGGACTGGATATCTAGCTGACACAACTAATTGCAGTGTGGTTGCTCAGTGATATTATCTGGAAAAACTTTTAGACTCTTGTTAAGGTCAAAATAAAAACCAAAAAGGTCCTATTTCTTTATTTCTTTATTTCCTTATTTTTTATGTTTATATTCAGTTGAATCCATCCGCAAAAGGAAAAAAACACACAGAAACAACCGAAACTGGTCATATTCCTCATTATAGCTCTCAGTTAGGAGTTTTTTCTCCCTTACATTTTAAATGCAGTGAGCAAATGAGACAATTACTCACTGCTGTTTATGTCTTTTCATGCCAGTGACATAAAGGGGTTTGAATAGACAGACAGCTCTATTCAATGGACTGGTCCAGGGCAAGCAGGTCACATCACAGCCTTTCCTTTTAGGAAATAAAGTCATTATAGTCTTTTGCCACACCAAGAATTTTGTGATTGAACAGAAAATTACAAGCTAAACTACTAAAAAAAATGTGCTGTCGTCTAGTATAATTTTGTGCCCTATTCAGCGCACTAAGCAAGTCTTTTCATCACAAAAATCATTTACATCATCTGTTTTTGAGCATGTTGCTTACAGGCTTAATGTTGTGACTGTGGAGCTCTTAGCCTCAGTTTCTACCATGCGGCTGCTCCTTCCAGGCTGGAGTGTGAGGTAAACATGGACCCTTTTTTTATCCGCTGCAGCCTTGGATAAAAGAGGAGCTTGTGTGAAACTTCTGGTTAACTTGTTTTGAGCACCAGTAACAGCAGGCGCTTCAAGTGTTCTGGTTACCCTCCTAGAAGTGGTGGCTTATGTCCCGAAGACACTGCCAGCTGTGTCCACCTGTTCTCTCATTGCTTTCACAAGGAAAATGAGGACTCGTCGAGGATCTGTCAGTGGTGTTCCTCTGCACCCTCAGCTACTTTATCATCTTTCCTCTAATTGACTTGGAGGATATAAATAGCTACATGTATCCATCACGAGACTGATTTACTTGCTTCACTTACAAGGTTAATGCAGCCCCGAGGGGCCCAAGAGGGGCACCATGTTGCTTTTTCCTGGAAGTCACTAAAGCAACAACAAACACTGACAAGTGTTTGTTGCTGCTGATTTTGGTTTCGTTTTAGTATATTTTATGAATTTGTTTGTGTCTGCTGTTTTTGACCACACAGTTTTGCTTGTTTAATGGCAACACATCAGGACTAATTTAATGAAACAATCAAGAAAGACAGTACATTTTTTTTCTTTTTATTTCACTAAATTTTGATGCTTTAAAGAGGTTAATTCCCTGTAGGAAACATAATAATAATCGTAGTCTTTACAAAACGATCTGCCAAACCCAGAAGACAGCTCAACAACTCTTCATGTAAATCAAAAGCATTTGCCAACCTTTTCATTTTTTAACAGTCTATTCCTCTGAGAGCAGCAGCAGCAGTATTTGACCCAGCTGGCCTGACAGTCAACTATTAAACCACAATGACGCAAAAGCAGGAGCCACATAATTTGCATTAAAAGAGAAGATATTTAACCCTTCGCGGTCATAATAAATAGAAGCTGTTGCAGTGAGCCACTATTGAACAGATAGGGAACTGAAAACCTGTACGAGCAGCATCAAACTCTGAACAGATGTCTTAGCTTTTCCATTACATATCACTTTAAAAAAAACATTGCAAGGTGTGAATTCATAAAACATAATAATCCTGCACACAGATAGCACTTCAATCTATCAATGAGTCAATAACCATATTTTCATTCCTTAAATATTTGGGCCAGTTGCTGATAAGCTTTCTTTGTCTTGAGATAATACAAAGTAAAGAAAAAGTTTTTGTTTTGGTTAATATAAAGTAGTTTTAGGGCCGCTATGACACAAAGCAGAGTAGGTCAACAGAAAAAAGACTTAAATAAATCCAAATTTGTCACTGCACCATTGCACTACATCAGCTGCTTTCCCCCCTATGTCTCCATCTCCTGTATGTGTGTGTGAGTGTATGTGTGTATATTACGATGTGAATAGTTCAAAATTAAGAAACATAAGCCAAAATGGCTTGTTTCAGATTTAAGATGGTTTCCTCGCAGTTTCAGAAAGTGCCACTATGAAATAATTAAGGTTTTTTTATAACTGTGAATCATGCAAAGATACTCTTGTGGAGTCCCTGTATTAAAAAATTCAGCTTTATTTAAATCTCGCGAGCTAACCATTTCCTTTTCTCCGATGAAAATATTCCTTATCATCTTCTTTGTGCCACTCAGAGGAGAAGTAAAGTGGTGTCATTTTCCTTGACTGCTGGGAAAAGCTCTGCTCTGTTTTTAGCTTTATTAGATAACTCAGTCATCCCTGTAGACCTCCTTGCCTCTGTAAAGGATTGACAGGGGAGAACACCTGTCCCTCCCATATCCTAGTCCCTCTGTATCTCTCTCTTCCATCAATCTTTCTTTCGTCATATGTACGCAAGTAGTTTCACCGAATCAAATGTCTTGCTTTTACTAGGTTATGTTGGACGCAAGAAGAGGAGGGACTGTCACAATGGGAAATGGGAGAGTAGGACACGGAGGTGGAGGAAATGAGAGGAGAGGGGTTTATTTCTTGAATGAGTGCTAAAAGATGAAAATAGCAAATGAGAGGACAGACCCTGGTGATATAATTCACTCATGGTTCTCTTTTAAAGCAAGGTTGGAGTGGATACAAGGGCAGACAGCCTCAGAGCTCTTATCGCAGGTCAAAATGAAATTAGATATGAAGGGTCACGGATGGAAATTATACAAGCCTCTTATCTATGTCTTTATATTTCTGGTTTGGATCAGTTTTGAATGATTCCTTCCCTGACAGAAGTTTAAAATTAGCGACTACTGGTTTTGAAGAAGGGATTCAGTGTATGTTTGTTAAAGTATGTTTACGTTGTGTCCCTTTTTTTAAAAATTATATGATATGAGATGCAATACCTATCTGTGATTATATGACTAGTACCTGTGTATGCCCATTAGTGAACGAAATAACCCAGGAAGAAAAAGGTCTTTGGTGTCTGCAATCCATGTTATGAGCCAAAATAAAAAGTGCTGCATAAATAGACACATGGTGGCACTATCTGTACCATATTTTAATAGTTCCTATTTTTCTCATTGTCAAAGCTTCCACCGAAGTTTTGCTAAAATCTGGGATAGGAAGAATTAATGCTGTTTGCTTCTGATACAGTGACTGATTTTACCAATTAAAAGATGACATGATCATCCACCGCGTATAATGGAAAGGCATCTGTTGTGTTTCATGCTTGTGTGTGTGCACATTTTGACACATGCAAAAATGAGCATCATGTTTATGTGCCTTTGTGTGTGTGTATGTGTGAGTGTGTGGGCCTTATGTCATTTCAGGACAGTCCTGTCACAGTGTGTGTGGGCCATGGTGCTGAGTCTGTGTCACACTGTGTTCCTGCCGCAACAAATTAGAGCTGAACCTCTGTGATGATGCAGCAAACACAGTGGCATCCAACAGAATGAGGAGTAACATAATTTAAATACATGTATATGTTATAATATAATTTCAGTTTGACATCACTTTACAGCACCTTGCAAAGTTTGAGTTTGATGTTTTGTTATGTTCTTGTTTTTATGGGATAGGCTGTGGCCTGCTGGACAAACAGAGGGAAAAACCAATTAAAACTTAAAAAAAAACACAATTAACTCTATGCAATCTCAGATCTCAGAATCTCAGATGGTATTCCTATAAACTATTTTGTAAAGTATTCCTGTCATTATCTTATTAATATATCCCATAAATTGTTCTTACAGCACTCTGTTAATCATAAGAACGCTGAAGGAAACTTCTTTGTTGTTCTAAATGTTTGTTGGTCATTTGTTTACTAAATGATGTTGCTGTTCTAAATTATTGTAAATTTAATATATTTAACTTTGGGGCTTTTTGTTGGCACAGCAAGCAATTAAAAGACTTCAAGTTGGGCTCATTAGATTTTTGATGGACATTCATGTCACTTTTCTGGCAACTTAATAGATGATTCATTTAAATATTTTGACAGCTGAGTCAGTAATGGAATAGTTCATAATTGCAACCCTTTATATGTACATTTAAGTTGTACCTCTTGTTTGTATAGTTTATGTAAATGATGCCACTCTATTGCATCTCTATGTTGTAGTCTGATATCTTCTCTTGTGTTTGGGATGGCAGTGTTGTTTGGTCTGTAAACTGGTTCACAGCTTTTTAGTCAGGTTGGGTGTCAGTAGCAACAAAGACCTCTAGGGGCCACTATCTGCGATTATAGTCTGACGTTAATACTATTTTACATACTGGAGGCTCTTTTTAGCACAACACCCAGATACTCAGAAAATACAGTTTTGCATTAAGACCAAGCCTAATGAAACATGACAGATGTGGAAATGTACTGGAAGCATGACTGTGACCCAATTTGTCATTCACACACAGAGTTAAAAATCAAGCCCATAAAGGGAAAAAATGCAGAAAGAGAATGAATATATCCATGCTTTGCTTTTAATCACTTAATAGAAAAGGTATTTCAGATTTTGAACACAATATACAATATAATACCATACATTGTGTGAAACATTTAATAACCCACCTGCAACAACTGGTGGACATATTATTGACAATTAAAAAACCCATCTCTCATGCAGATAGTGCTAAATCTGGCTAACCATTTGGACACAACTAGGACCAAAAAAGCTTGAACATAGATAAACAATGTTAATACTGACAAATTTGAATTCCAAAACTGCTAACAAGTTTGGTCAGAAAGAGTTCACACATTAGCACAATCAGTTACATAAGATCATGTTTCGTTGTTAATTCAGAACGATTCACGTCAGTGCCGGGTGTATTGTAGCATGCTACCAATACTGACCCCGTGTTATCTACTTTTACATGAAGTGTGTAAAGTGTAAAAGGAGACAATCGCTTTGTGTTTGTCCGTCGAACCTGTATCTGGCCTCATATCAGCAATCTGCATTCAAATGCTGGGTGGAGTAGCTTAGGTTGTGACAAGCTGCTGAGAGAAAATAAGCTATTTTTGTACTTTGATTCCAAGCATTGACTAAGCTCCTGTGTTACTTAGCTAGCTTGTATGTATCCTATATCCAAGCCTATGCAGTTTAACATGTCCTCTATGTCGCCTCCGGGTTACCAGGTTGCTGTTGTCAGAGGGAAACCTTGTAGCTTCAAAAACTCACTTTGATCAAAAACTTTTCAATCAAAAATTATCCAAAAAACAAATGAAGGACTTTCAAAGTAATTTGTATGCATTTGGCTACTATGTTTAAAATGTAGCTTTGCTAGAATGATCAGAAAAACCATTTTTCAGATGTCTGAATAAACTGAGAAGGCATTAATAAAATTTCAAAATGATGCCGAAATGAGAACATTTTTGGTTTAATATTCATGCATATTAACTTGATATAAAGTGACGTTACATTATAAGACAATTTGAATTTGTATGTAAAAATAAAAACGTTACTTTGGAGTTACAAGGTATTCATGTGACAACGTCAAGTGTCTCTAGCTGCTGCTCTGCTGGGCACTCAAACCATTGTGCGAATATATACTTAGATATATCTATATATATTTATATATATATAAAAACAATATATAATACATATATAAAAAGACTCTAATCAGAGTCTTCTACACATTAGACACCACCACTTCCAGGTAATGCAAGTGCATATAAATTAAAATAGATTTTACAATGAACCAGTATTTCTTATTTACAAGCTTAAGGTATAGAATAAATACACACTGTTATAAACAGCAAAAAGGACCAACTTGAGCTCCTAGCAACAAACAGTAGAGACAAAGGTGAGGAGTGATGTGGGTAAGGCCTGATGACAAAGGCAGCACATCCTAACACACACTTACAGAAACACACACGCATACAAAACCCTCCATACATTCATACTGCACACAAACGATTGCCACTTAAGCATGCTGGAGTGAAATTAGATGAAGTACCTTCTGAGTTTATCAGTAAACCATTGTGAAAATGGAAAAAATGTGATTACAGATGCAACTAGAACATCCATAAAAATTAGTCAGGTAAGCCAGAGGAGCAGAAGTGTACAGTCTGCAAACCACTTTCAAACCAAATTTCTTGTCGCATTTACGGAGAGACAAAAGAGATATTTTTTCAAATTTGTTTTTAAAACCCAGAGCACCTAATTTTTCCTCTATTTCTGAAAGGGTGCAGTCTGCCATGCTGATTCCAGCAATTCCATCTGTGCCAAATCCTAATAACCCAACTGTCCTGGAAACCTGATACAGTGGAGGGGGGGAAGGGAAAAAATTCACTTGACGTCAATGAGCAGACGTTGTACTTGAGGGATCTTTATCGGGAGGAAGAAATAGGCGGCCTGATTGTTTTGGGGTCGTGTCTGTGGAGCCCAGAGGGGTTTGTAAACCAAGTGAATAGTGGCGCTGATGAGGGTATGAGAGCGCCTTTCAGACAGGCAGCTGTAAGAGCACCTTTAATCATCTGGTCTGGGCCTGATTGCAGTGGGGCAGGGGGGCGTTACATCAGACGGGTCTGGGGTCGGGACCCGTTCCAACTAACAGGATTATTAAGACTGCAGCATACCTTTGGGCTAAAAATAGATTCATCGCTGTTGTGCATTTCGTCCTTGGCGGACTTTATTCCTGATTTTATCAGAAATCTAAACAGCTGTGCTCATGAGCTGTTTGATTTTAAACTTGCTGCTGTTTTTACTGACATTTTCTGGTGGCAAATTCTAAGGGTTTGTTTGACCTCAAATTCACACCAACACAACAACAATTAAATGCAAAAATGAAGACAAAACTAATTTATCAAAAAACTCATTGATTTTACTGAAAGTTTAGCAGGAAAACCTGGCCATATAGTTGCAAGTACTAACATTAGTGAGCATTTTGTATTAAAAGTCAAGTTTTGGTGTGAAAATGTAGGAAGCATCCCAATGATCTGCAGACTGTTACAAAGAAAAAGAGAAAATATAATGTTTAAAGAGACTAACTATGAAAAGAGGTGATGCACTTCAGTGTGACTGTGACATTCATTGACCAAAATCTGATATACAACACACTAAACATGTAACAAGGACCATGAGTGAACATAAAAGTTTGAATTCCACTTGTAAAGGAAATATATTGTGCATATGTGACCTAATGTGCATATGATGTGGGTGGTAATGTTTCCCCTAATTAGATGGGTTTGTCAAAGAGTTGTTTGTCGACGTTTGTTTGGATATCTCTATTGCCCAATACATGGAAGACTGTTCTCTTTTTAACATACAAAAAGGATTTTGCTCTTTTCAGATAAGAAAGGAAAAAAAAAACATTTCACAGACATACTAGAGTGTTCAATAAATAAAAAACTAATATAAAGACAATAGTAAAAAAGGCACACGAAAGTCCTTTGACAAATGGTACAGGAAAAAAGTAAACACTTTCTCTTGCTATACAAATGTGTCTCCATCAGTAGATCTTACTCTATGCTACTTCTAGATCATATCATATCTGTAAAAAAGTCTTAAGGTACAAAACTTCTCTCAGTAGTGTCAATGTCCATTTAATGCCAGTCCAGAAAAGAAAACTAACCATTTCCCAAACTGGCCGAAATCCTTCAAGTTCCATCCTCAGTCTCGCCTGTCCATCAAGACTAAAATGTTCGCAGTAATTATTTCCTGAGAACTCTGAAGCCGCTTCACTGAAACTGTCCGTCCGTGTCTGGCTCCAAACACCCAAGTGCAAGACGCCCCCGTGCAGGACGAAGCAAAGCCCTTGCTTCTGTGGGCTTTTTAAAAAGCACAGCTGCAAGAGGATCTCCCCTCTTTTTTTCAAAAAAACTTTCAAATCACCATGTGAGCCCGATGATGGAAGCCCTATGTGTCTGTGGGTGACGCCTCGTGTGTCACGATCTCTATTGCTGTCGTGGGCTCCATCGTGCCGCCCTCTTCAGGCTCCTGAACGTCCAAATAGTCCAGGGGAGGAGAACGTGATTCTCCTAAACTGTCCTCCTCTTCTTCTAGTTCTTCCTCTTCCTCCTCCTCTTCGCCATCTTTCTCTATTCCATCTAAGTCCTCCTCCTCCAGGGTCAGCTCAAACTGAAACTTCTCCCCGCCTCCCTGCCCCCCAGTGCCTCCACTGTGTCCATGTGTGCCCTGGTCATAGAAGGGTGGGGAGGGACTCTGGGGAATCATGCTCTGGTACCAGTTCCTGTTGTCTTCCAACGTGTCCAGAATGTCCTGAGCATCAGGGTGGACCAGATCAGCCCAGGTCTCCCACAGAGGGTGCACGATGTAGTCGATGAAACCCACCTTAAAGAAGAAAAGGAGGCAGAAGAACAGGAATTTAGATCCTTTACTCCTTGATGCACGTATGAGAATTTATACATGTTGGTTTGCACATAGTGCACTGATTGCATACCTGGCTTTTTTCCACTGATGCTGTGTGTTTATCACACATAGGGCTGATCTCCATCCCCCTCTCCCTCTCTCTGTCTCCCTGGTGAAAGAATTCCTCCATTATCCGATCAGTCCACTGGCGATACAGCTCTAGAGACTTGGTGGGGTTACTGAGGTCAGCACAGTGCACCATGTTCCGCAGCACCTATGAATAAAACAGAAAGGCCATTTAGTTAATTGTTGTTTTTTCCTGCACTGGCTCATTATTTTCAGTCTTTGTTATTTTTCATTATTTTCAGTTATTTCCTCCAAATATTCTCTAATAAAGCTGTGATTTTTTTTTTGTCAAGTGAAAATTGGAAAACAATCAAGAAAGTATCCCTCTTCGTCAAATTATTTGTTTTGTATGTGCTTTAGAGATATTTCTATAATATGTTTTTATTTTGAAACAAATTATTCCACAGAATTTTCTAAGGAAAAAATCCTGGAGAAGATCATTAAAGGGAAAAGAGTGGGAAGATTGATGGAGTGAGAAAAGGAGTGACAGAGGGGGCAGAGGTCAGCTATGAGGAAGGCCGATAATGATCATTGGCTGAGTAACCTCACTCACACTCGCTATTGATTAGAGCTATTAAAAGGTGGTAGAAGGGGGGTGGAGGGCTTACAGTGTGTCCAATCACAAACTCACAGTCTATGTAATGTAAGCTTCTTTTATGACTACATCAATATTTACACTGAAGATAAGAAACTGAGCTGCAAAAAGCGGATCCTACCTGTATCCTGTCGGTGTAATTGTCCAGCAGCAGCACTCCAGAGCTCGTCACCTTCTTTGTCTCCACCATAGTCTTCAGATCAGCCAGCAGACTCATGTGTTTGGACATGTCAGTGGCCAAAACCTGAATAGAGAAATACAGAAAGAAAACATCCTCAGCATTGGGCAGATTTGAAGGGTTATATTTCAAATCAAATTGACATTAGCAGAGAGAAGAATATGAACCAGGATGTCTTACCATGTCGATGACCATCTTTCTCAGGGACTGTCGCTGCTTCTTAGTGAGGTTCTGGAAGATATCACAGTTGTCCTCCTGCAGTAGCTTGAATCCCACAGCCAAGTGATGGTTCTCCAGTACAGACTCATCGTTGTACATCAACGCCAGCTCAGAGTCTGGGAAAGCATTAAAAAGAGATGTTAACATTTCAGTCTTTGTTGTGGATCCTTGTTGTTGCTTATTAAAATCACCAGTTTATAGATTCCTAAAGTAAATTAGCTTTATTACTTAAAGCCTTGTGTAACATTTAGACTTACTGGTGTTGATTAGGAACTGGTTTGATACTCCAGGATGGTCAACATCATGAATAGCAGCAGCAAAAATAGCTGCTAGGATCTCGAGATCTGTGAAGACCGCCTGTGAAAAACAGAGAGGAAGGAAATAGAACATTAAACTATATCTGGGGATAAAAATAGCAAAAGCATAGCATTAACTATTCTTTTTCACATTGTGTGAGGAATAGCAGGCTCAGGGTATATGACAAATGTCCGGACTGGATTTGTAGCTAATATCTGATTATTAAACTTAATTTGACTCAAGAAATTGGGTTGTTTCTGTTTCTGTAAGCGAGCCAGCTGGCCGGTTTCAGCAAAACGTCACAGGGAGAGAGTGTAACGCAGTGTCTGCTGGCTCTGATGGATGACAGATCGAGAACCAAGAAAAGTAAATCATGATCTAAAAAGCAGGGCGTTCTGACCTGACTGTGCTGCATCTCAGTGGCTACTCTAACTTGAGGGAAGGATGTGAGAAAATGCATTTTGGAAAAATTTTAAAAAATAAGGCTCGGAGGGACGAGTGTTGGAGGAAAGATGGGAAGTTCTCTGCGTAAAATGATGCAAGCAGCGAGGGGGGAAAAGATGATTCAATGGAAGGATGCTAAGCTCTTCAAAGCCGCTGTGGTGATCCAGGAAAGTGGCACATGGGGTGATGTGGGAGCTCACTCCTCTAATTTAGTTTTCCCTTATTTCTGTGGATGCAAACTGGTGCCAAAGTCAGAGGAGGGGAAATTTTTCAACCTCTGGGATTGAAAGATGTTTGCCGATTACATAATGTAACAAGAACTTGATCTGAGGTACTAAAAACTGAGCACAACTGGGACTATAACATTTTATTGTTCATTATAACTTACATCCAGGGCTGGAGTGGAGAGGAGGATGTGTGTGGATTGAGCTACGTCAGCAGCATGCAGGCTGTTATGATAGGCCACATCTGAATGATAGTGATCTTCCAATGTCATCATGTAGGCCACGAACGTGTCCACAGGGATCTTAAATGTCTTCAGCAGGTCTCGCTCCTAGACAAAAAAAAAAAAATACAATCAGGAATACGTTTGGATAAGTGTAGCAGTGATCAAACAAAAGAAATGGAAGCCAACCATGATGAAAGTTGAGACGGTTCATACCTGGAAGATGGCGTACATGATGCATGTAAGAGGCCGGTTGTGGGAGTACTCAGAAACAGTGAAGATGTTCAGGCCCCACTTATTGAGGTCCTCCAGCTCCTTAGACAGCAGCTCCTCCTTATCGGTCTTGACGCCGAAGCGGGCAATGCTGCTGCTGGAGAGCGAGGGCCCATGGGAGACCTTCTTGACCCCACTGATCTGTGTCATCAACTGCTGCTTCTGCTGCTTCTTCTTCTCTCGCGTCTTGGACGTCGGGGATGGGATTTCCACCTCATTCTGCTTGTCTGAGGGCAGAAAAAAAAAGTTCCTATTTAGCCTCATAAAGCACAAGTTTGGGTTTAAATCTACTTCTCAATTTTAAGAATGAGTTCATTGTAAAGGCTGCCTGAAAACCCAGGTGCACTACAGAACAACCTGCAGCTGGTTAGTTCCTGGAGGATTTATCAATTCACTCATTTATTCATCATCTGTTCCCTCCATTCATTTTTTTTTTCATTCTTACTCCCAGGCCTCCACCTACAGTCTTCTCTCTGAGCTCCTTCTGTTCATTCGTCTCTGTCCCTCTCCCTCCCTCGCGGCGCTCTCCCCTCCCGATTCTCAGCAGGTGGCTCACATCTCATCTCCTGTTCTTTTCATTCTCATAGGTCAGCCCATTGACAGGCTGACTGCTGGGGCCTGAACACAGTTAAGGCAGTTTCATGCAGTCGGCCATTCAATAAGCTGCTGCATCTTTTGCAGCTTTATTAAATCACTTAGTACAGTGCTGGTTTTTATGTTTGGCTTATTTTATTTTGTCAGTTTATTGAACTATATTTGGTCTGACCACAAATAAAGCAAATAAGAGAGCTAAGAATAAAACCTGTAAGGCTTTCATATAATATTCCTTTGAAAAATAACAAGAAGTTTAAAAATTATGCCAGTCCTCACACTTTATCCAAAAATAAACATAGAAAATATGCCAAGTTTCTTGCAATAAGCAACCAGGCCCTTGTGTTTACTGCAATCACAGAAGAACTGAGTGAAATTCTGCAGGGACCGGCTATCGGCATGTATGTGAACCGCACACTCATCTATCAAGCCTCGACTAAGCTCATCGCTGGCCTATCAGCCTTCCCCTGTGGAGGGTTATTCAATTACCAGCTGTAATTCAAATAATCACTTTCACTCTCATGCTCTCCCACTCTCTCTCTTGCACTTTTTTTCCCCAGCTTTTCTCTCTGTCTCTCGCCCTCTTCTCAGTCCTCCAGTGGTAATTGAGAATGGGCAATTAAGCGCTCTCAGACATGTGCTGCATGGGAAACAAGAGAAAGAGCAATATATTTCCCTCTAATTTATTACAAGCCATCATTATCACCACTGCAGTGTGGTGTTTGCGTGTGCACAGCCTGCAAATATGTGTGTAAGAGATCAGATTGAGAGACAGACAAGTTGGCAGAGTCATTCTTATCGTCTGTTCCTACATAAGTAAGTGGCAATATAAAGTAAATGGCATGCACTCTGTTCCACAGTTGACTTGATGTGATAAACTGCTCAGAGAGGCTTTTAGCACAGTTATCATGATCCTGGTTTCTGTATTTCAGCAGATTAAGTCTCTGTCACAGTTTGGCCCACAATGTGTCAGCCAGTCACATGGATAGTCCCTCTAACTTGTTTTTTTTTTGCCCTTCTCTCCTCTGTTTTCACTCATCCTTCTTTTGCATCTAGCCTGTCTAATATCTTCCTTTTTAACCATTTCTGATCGATTTCCAAAAAGAAAAAAGAATTAGCCAACAAAGTAAAAATCTTTCTTTCTTGCTCTGTTCTTTCTCTCCTTTTCTTCCTTCTCCCTCCTGCTTCGCTTTCACCTCCCACGTTTAATTCAATTTCATTGGATTCTATTTCATCCTCCTCCATATGCTCTCCTGTGAGAGACACAGATGCAGTGGAAAAGGCGGGGGTTTCTTTTCGGGGACATTTTTTTTTTTTAACCTCAGTATATTCCCCAAACTAGATGTGTTCTGCTTTTGGCCGATCAAAGGGAATTATGGCAGAATTATGCTGCATGGACAGCTGTGGCGGAGGGAAGGCGCACGTGAATGGCCAACATGCTGTCGGCCAACAATCCTTAATGGAAAGTTGGAAAACCTGGTCTGAAATCATCCTGAATGCTTAAACTCTAGGGTTTTTTTCATATCAAGTGAATTATCCAGACTACGTAAGCGCTGTTTTACCATTAGCTAAAACATTTCAAAACCAGATATCTGAATCTGGATTTGCATCTAAGAATGCCTTCTGCAGAATGAGGCATTATGGTAGGAAAATGTCGTTTCTGTCAGCCTGAATGGCTGGTTTTCTAAAAAATGAAATAGAAATGAGTGCATCACTGATATGACACTAATCTTAATAGATGGAAGGATTAAACAGCCCTACTGGTCAGCTGAGGCTAAATAAGGCCAGCTATGCTTTTTTCAGCCATTTTCTTCCCCCCCATTCCTCATTAATGTTCACCCGGTGACTCTCTCTGCCGTCAGCAGGGTAATCCTGACTTCCTTGTCGTAGCGATAGTCATCTCTGTCTGGATTCTCGGGGCAGTGACGGGGGGGAGGGAGAGACAACAAGGTGTCCCTGCTGACAAAGATGCATTAAGGCTGTGATGAGTCACCCAATCTGCCAAGCTCGTCTCTCTGCCAGCAAAGGGGGTTCCTCTGTACCTCTGTTTTCTTCTTCACTGCAGTCATCTCCCTCCCTCCCCCTCTTCTCTGTATCTCCTCACCTCCTCCTCTCGCTCTCTATGATCCGGCAGTGAGGGATCCGCCGACAACCCTACACCGGATCAGGATGCCAATCGATCGGAAGCACGGTGTCTATAAATAATCTTAACTACCTTTACGTGCATTCTGTTTGACTTCTATTGTCCTCTATGTTTGCCAATCTATATTACCCTTGACTCATTTAGTTTTCTATGTATGAGTGCCGTGAATCAGTCTTATAGCTATTGTTGTGCTTCCGTGGAAATCTCACATTAGCAGAAAGCCGACTTTTAATTCATGTAGAAAACCTGGTTGATTGTCTCACTCTGGTTGGATAAAGTGATTTATTTTTGCCCTTTAAAAAGTTACTAGTATTGTTTTATGAGGCCAGTGGAACATTTTGTCCTAGTAGGTGACAAGAAATAGGAAAAGCAAGGATTTTGAAGACCATAAGCATTGACATCTATTCTCAGATTTCGAAATTGCAATCCACACTGACAGCATTCAGTTCCAATCCACTCACTCTGATTCTGACTAACAAGCTTCCTTGTCAGTCAAAAGGCACAATTTCCAACAGCCAGACATCTAAAATATCTTTTTTTTCCTCTCAATACTTTGAGAAATGTACATTTTTACTTCATGTTCAATGGCCATTTGGTGCCCGACGCCGTAAACATCTAGACAAAGCTTAATGGTGCAGAGCTTTATGGTACGCCCCCACAGAAAATCCTGCCTGAGCAACTCGCACTGCTAAACATCATGTAAGAGAATGAGCCTCCACAAACACACTGCAGCAAAACAGTGAAGTGGGGGTTTTTATGTGAACCCCCAAAAATGTGTGAATATATGTATGTTTTTTTTTTTTGGTGAACACTTAAAGATCATAATTGGACTCTGTGGTGATTTAAGGTGGATTAGGCTAAAATAGTAAATTTGTTTGTGTGGTTTTAAGTACATGTACACCAGACTTTCATTTACCTAGGAAGGTGTTGGAGATGAATTCGGACACCTGATTCCCAGACCGACTCATCTCAGATAGGTGCGTCAACTCCCGATTCAACATTCTCTTGAACTGCGAGAGAGAAAGAGGAAGAGGAGGGGGAGAGAGAGAGAGAGAAAAAAATATGTCGTCAGTTTCCAATGAGGGAAAACCTGGGAGAAATTATGATATAAGATTCCATGGAAAATACAGCAGCACCCAGTTTTATTTCATCAGCTTGAAAACATTGTTTAATAGCAGCCTGAAATCAGTGGGGGGACACATCTTATTTTCCCCTCCATTTTCCCTGCAATTAATTAGGGTGCGGATCATTATTTGTGTTACCAGGTGGGGGGCCATTACCTTTAATGCCCCTTTATTCATCCCCTGCAACCAATTTACAGTTTTATTACACTGAATCACATTTTTGGGGCCTATTTAGCTGTTTTACTTGCGTCAGTGTGCAAGAATTTGAATGATGTCAGGAAGAGATCTGCACACTGCTTCGTACATTCCTCTTCGCTCCAACATTTTGGGGATTTTCATGTACTTTTAAAATCAACAACAGCTTAAAATAAAAGAAATCGTTGACAGAGACAGATGCATTTGACAGTAGATGGGAACCCAGGCACTGCAGTAGCAGCTGTTTATGACAGACTGATGTATGCGCGTGCACACACATACACACTGGTACAAATACAAACAGACATACAGCTCTGCAGAGGGCTCAAGATGGAGCCGGAGCCACAAATACCATTCAGTCAAACCCCACTAATCATGATAAAAAATGTCTTTTGGTGCAATTAAGCTGAACAGAACCAGAGAGAGATCCATAAAAACAACAAAATTGATTAAAATGCAAAAATTCTTTGGAATTGTTTGATATAGAACAGCAACACAGCACAGAGAGGTACAATAAAATGAGTGCGTTAATCTGACAAGCTACGTAGACAAGCGCCACACACACCTTAATGTAACCCCAAGACACCGACAGCAGGTAATTGGCTTCAGGCATTTTGGACCCCGTTTTCTCGTTCCTACACAAAGCCAGAACTGTAATCCAATGGAAAAAAATATAGAGGCAGACGAACAGGATTCTTTCAGCACCAAAAAGGACAAAAAATCCTCTCTTCTCTCCTCTAGTGTTTCTCCTCTTAGCAGCTAAGAGAGCAGCTTTATGACGGCTCACTCTCCCTCTCAGCAGCAGCAGAAATGGGCCAGCTCTGAGTCTCCATGCCTGTGGATGGATGGATAGATGGAGGATAAAGTGGGCGCCGTGGCCAGGTTATATGAGGAGGGAGATCCAGCAGGCTCGGTGGATCGGCTGGAGCAGCAGCAGCTGGAGCCGTGTGACGGGGACTCTCAGCGCACTGATGAATAATGGAGAAGGAGCGAGGAGGAGGAGGGGGAAAAAAACGGCAATGGAGACAGGAGGAGGAGGAGGAGGAGGGAGTGAGGCAGCGATGTTCATCTGACTGGAGGGGGGGTTCCTCTGCTGGATTTGTCTTGCTTCGCTGCTCTCACTGCTGTAACGCTCACTCCCCCTCCCACCCTGCTTCTTCTCCCTCACTCTCTCTGTCCATGTTTCTCTCTTTTTTTTTGTTCATTCTCTCTCTCTCTCCCTCTTCTGTCTCTTTTTCCCCTGCCTTAGTCTGCCAGCCCCAGCAACATGCACCATTCACAACACATGATTTGACAGAAAGTGGGGAGAAGCGGGGAGCCCTAATTACAGCTTGGCTTTGGCGTATACACGAGGTTCAGAAGAGATGTTTGAGTGATGGATGAATAATATCCAGACACTGATCTCAGACTTTTCCTCTCTTCTCTCTTTTCCAGCTGTGCAACTGCTGCAGATAAATCCCATTCTCATTAATTCCCAGCCCCTGTAATTCCCCCTTAGGCCTTCTTTTAATATTAAGTCAGCCATTGAGTAACAATGTCATTGAGTCATGCAGTTATACCTCCCCTCAACCGTAAAACACGGAGCATTGAGAAAGGAGATCAGGCACGTTTTCAACAATGTGATTGCACTGCAACTGTATTTTCATCGCAATTATCTCTATTATCATTTGCTCTTCCTGCTCTCCCTCTTTTGAGTCCTCTGTTTTCTGCTGACAACCCAGAGTGTGGCGGCCATTGTGGAGAACTCACAAGCCTGTTCATTATCCAGATCCCAATCCAATATTAGATGCTGTCAGGGTGTCTGTTGAAGGCTATTTTTAACCAACCGAGAGACAACAAGAGAGTGAGGAAGATGGTCAGAGAGGGGGGAAAAAAAAGGGAGAGATGGGAGATAATTGCATCCTTTCCCAATTTAGGTGACAACAGCCCACAGTTTTCTCTCTCTGCCTGTGAGTAAGTGTGCACGCCAATTACCAGAACACCCCAACACCATGGCAACAACAGCATCAGGCGGCCAGTGTGAGAGGCTGTTTCCAGGGGAGAGGAGGAGAGAGGAGAGGAGAGGAGAGGAGAGGAGAGGCTTTCCCCTTTCCTTCCCAGGCAGACATGTGGTGTTGCTGCTGAGCTGTCACGAGGACACACCACACACATCGCCTCTGCTCCTATTCACCGATGTGCAGACTGAAAAATCCTCCCCTCCCCACCCGTCCCACCACTCCCACCCCTCCTGGTCTCTCCGTCACACTCCACCACTTACATGTCAATTTCTCTCCCGGCTGCCACTTGCCAACACAGTCATCAATCTCTCTGTCTGTCTGCCTTGCTGGCAGAATCAATGGGCTGTCCTTGGAGCAGGTGTTGGTACTGCTGCAGTGAACAAGGCTGGGGCCACCTGACTGGTATGCACTGTTACATCAGTACCACTGGCCAATTTTCGAAGGCGCGCCTGTGCTTTAGTCAATTCAGTCACGACTTCTGTTTGTGAAACCCTCGAGGATGGCTGCGATGCTTTGCTAATGAGAAAATACCCATAGTTCTTGTCACTTCAAAACCCAATCCATGGGAAACTGTAAACAGAAGTTCCCACAGAAGTTCTCAGTCCGACGTATGTGTTCATGTGTGTGTGCGTGTGCGAGTGCGTGAAAGATGAGGGGGAGATCAAAGCTTCCCCGAGAGGATTCCAGATTATCCTCCCACTGAGGGAAAGAACCAGAAGCAGGGAGGTAGGACGCAAGAGAGAAGCGCAAAAAATATGTAAAAAAAAAATAAGAAAGAGAGGAGGCAGCTCTTTATATAATAGCCCACTGCATAATATATAAAGAAACCAGAAATAACAGCGGGGGATGTCTCTCTGCAATGTGTTGAAGAGCTATGCTTCCCCAGAGGCGAAAAGAAAATGCTTCAGTACACACACACACACACACACACACACACACACACACACAGCAGTAGCTCCAAATGCTGTTATCTGCAGTTAAACACAGTTAATGCTGACATGTCACACCCATGTTTTACACACTCATGCCCATATGTTACTGTATGACTGCGTTCATGCCAGTGTGTGTTCACTTTTATTGTTCATTGAGAAGCAGAAGGGAAGCCTCTTTAACTCCTACTGACACCATGACTCTGGAGGGAGATTAGTGTCTTAGTGCTCCGTGGATATTTTTTTCTCACACACTCACATACAGTACTTTTTTTTTTGTTTCACACATTTGCCGCTTCTCATCCTCATGCGTCTTTCCTATTCTATTTTTCTCTGCGTCAAAAAAAACCTTGCCCATTTTTTAACCTGCTGTTGTAGAGGATTTTTTTGTAAAGCTTGATCCAGTCCAGCCTGTTTTTTGTCCTTTTTTATTTGCTTTAATGCATCTTCTTTTAATCTAAGGTGGTTAAGGGTGAAGTTATGCCTCAAGGCCACTAGTGGGTGCACTATACTAAGTCTGCTAAAGAGAAGTCCCTCTCAGTATTCAGAGGGCATTGGCCTCTTAACCCTGCAGTGACAGAAAGTTGTGTTATGAATAAACTTGTTACAGTCTTCTTTGTATTATATAGAAAGATATCAAAGTGTTTCTATGCTGATCTGAACACAGTGATGAGGGTTTGAAAGTCACTTACACAATAAAGTTACACTTTTTAACTTTAACATTATTTCATTCACTTAGCAACTTTTAAAAACTATGAATAAAAAAAAGATCTCAATTACAACAAAACCGCATTGTGTTTTAACATCAGTTTATCAGTATAACTTTGTATTAATACGGTGTTACGTCTCTGAATGCGACCTTTTCTTCAGCAGCAAACCTGCAGTCATAATGGTTCAACTCCTCTTCACTTTCGCAAAATTATGACGCAGGTGCTCTCATCAGCGCTATGGCAAAGACTCGCTGTGACATAACTGTGTGAAAACCAGGGATCCTACCTACGTATGAACCCTGCATATGTTGGGTAAAGCTACAGACACCTCAACTGAGAGACGGGCCTGACAACCTCTCACTTCCTCTGACTCACTCACTCACGCTCACTCATGTGTGTCTGTACGAGAGACGGTGTGCATGTGTCTCTGAACTGACAGAGGATGTATTAAAACAATAAAAATCAGCCTTTAAAACAGACAGACAAAAAAGGAGGGAGAGATAAAAAGTAAGTAAGCAATTTCTTGGCTGAGTGATTTCTTCCCATCACTTCCAGCTATTCAAGGACTCAGCAGACTCTAATGTGGTGCGCGACACCATTTTTGACTGGAGGAAAACAGTTAACAGGCTGCACAACTGTGGCTGCTTTGAGTGCAAAAAGCAGCTTCATATATAACAAACCACGCAGGCAGGATAACATCAAGACCTGATGTTAAGAACCCTAGACACTGGAAATGTTTTAAACACCAAAATCTCCTCCACTCAAATAGATGCTGATTCCACACAGAAAGTACCTGTTGCCATGATAACA
>JAPZDV010000021.1:9310300-9330050 GCA_029814665.1 Acanthurus lineatus | reverse complement strand
ATAACAGACTTAGTCTTGCTTAAATTACTTAGATACAAATATATTCTTTCCTTATTTCTTTTATGACACTGAAATTTATATCTTGTGTTTGGAATGTTGGTTTAATAAAATAAATGACTTGAAGATCTCATCTCATCCTGGGCTTTTGGTAAATTATTATGAGAATTTTTCACTTTTTTGACATATTTATGAATAATTTTTGAATAATCTCTTGATAAAATGATCTGTAGATTCATTGGTACAGTTGCAGCCAAAACAACTCTAGATTCATTTAAACAAATTTCTAAGAAACACTAGTCAAGAAGAACCAATGGGCAAAACAAAAGGAAAAACCTTAAAGTGACTTACATTAGAAGATACCAATAAAGAAAACTTCACAGCTACTTTGACCTTTGACCCTCTTCAGTGAGACTTTAGACTCAGACCGTGCGCTCTTTTTTAGATGCACAAAGGTTTGTTTCCCAGAGTTTGAATGACATCATGGCTTGCATGGACTAAAATGGCACAGATACAGATAAAGTGAGTGCTGCACAGCAACATGCATGTAGCAGGTGCAAGCAATAACTTTTGTGATGAAGTATTTTAACGTACATTGCTTCATCCTCATCATCATCATCATCATCATCATCATCATCATCATCATCATCACCAGCGGCAGCAGCAGCAGCACCAGAGTTGTGTGCACTTTTGTGCCCATGTGGAGCCTGTGAGGACCTTCATCAACAGGCCCATGATCCAAGAGTGAGGTAGTAACAACACATAATCAGTGTTTGGGTGGACCATTTAATGACATGTTAATGTGTGTGACTTCCAATAGCAGAAGATTTATAACCTGCTAGCAGCAGTTACAACATCACCAAAAAAGAACAGGGACTGAAAATGTTTGCAACTTGCAGGGGACAACAAGATCTGGGAGCTTCTTACCCTCTGAGCAAAGGATGCGATTAACTGCAATGTAACAGAGACCAGCAGATGATAGTTAGTGCCACATCGTGTTATTGTTTCTGTTAAGAGAGCATTTTCCAACGAGTGTGTTATGTGCCACTCTATAAGCTATCACACTTGTCATGAGTCTTAATGCCTCACAAAGCTGACAAAATGCTGCCATCAAAAAAATCCCACACTGGAGTAGCTTTAAGTTGGTGTTGTTTGGTTTAGCGTGAACAAAAACCAGAGTGGGTGTAAAAATGGGGCTTTCTTTCTACAGTTTTGCGCAACATATGTATAAAAAGGGCGGTTGTTTGTTTGTTCACAAGCTGCAGAATGCAACAGATCTGCCATTTCAGAGTTGAGACAAATTTGAAAAAGTTGACTCATTTCGAATAAACTCTATGAAGATCATTAACACCATCCTTTATCTTATTTTGAAATGAGTATTTATGTTTCACTCAGAGTCTTAATAGAAAAAAACTGATACAAAACCAAACCAGCACATCAGATTGGGAGAGAAATAACCGATAACATCAATAATGACTCAACCAACCCTCGCTTCGGTCTGTATGTTTCAACGCTTATATAAACACACACACAAACAAACACACCCCTGCACAAGCAAGTGGGGTCTTTTCCCAAAACTCAGCTCTGGATCTCCCTTGGCTGGGAGCTGCAGGAGTCTGTGCCAATGGGCTATAGAGAGCTTTGAGTAGGGTAAATACTTGGCACTGCAGCTGCTTTATGGCACTGAGACTCGCGGAGCAGGAGCCAGGCCTGTCGCCTCTGGACTCACTCCAGGGCTGAGATTACTTTCAATTAAACCATGAACTCGCTGCCACTACAGTTAGAAGATTATGTCTGACTTTTAAAAAACATTCTTTAGAGATCAAGAGATTACTGGTGATGGTCAGTGTATTCCCTCTTGTTGGATGGTTGAGCCAGCTACTCTGAAAACCTCAAGATGTCAGTCACTGTGTACGGAAACCTCCAACCCTCTTTAACCCTCTCAGGGCACCTGACTGTCACTGGAGAGTTCGAGGGCAGGAGGGAGGGTGAAATGTGACCTAATGCTGGACCAGGCATGGCAATCAGCTGGCACCTTTTTATATCTTATTTGAGACGACGCCACTGTTGACACACACACACACACATTAGCAACATGCACTAAACAGACCCGTGTGTAGAGACACCGTATGTTTTAATTTTTCAGCTCCTTCTAACATTTGCTCACCAAAGTTCTTTGTAAGAATTAGTAACAATCTGACTTCAGTGTAAGTAAGAATGAGTCCAAGAAAAAAAGTCAGCAATTTAAACAGTCAGGAAATCAGATGGAGATGAAGTGAAGTCAACACTTAACTCACAAAACTTTTATCAGAAACACTTTTTTTTAAAGGTTAAACTGAATTTAAGTGCAGTGGTCATTACTCAGGAAAACTGCAGCAAGTACAGCAGATCAAAGCTGAGCCATGAAGCTTGTCAGCTAACTGTGATAGATGTTTTTAATGGTTGGTTGGGGAATAATTAATAAGAGAGTTTGGCTATTTCAGGGTGTTGTTTATATCTAAAGTATATGTTGTGTTAGTGCTCATGTTATTTGGCCTGTTTGATGCCTTTTTCTGGCTGTCTAACATTTCCTGATTTCAACTGACTGAAAAAATGACAAAAACAATTAAAAGACATTATACTAAAGAGCTAAATAATGCTAGTAACGTTAGCATACTGAAGCTCTCAAAAAACGCATTTGTCAATGTGTGCAGACATGGAAAAAAAAATGGAGATCATGTTAAATAGATTGTTTGGCCCCTTAAACTGTTACTTAATGATTTACAGTGTGCGGTGTGACAGTAAGTTAATGTTTGCACTGTTGGCTGCTTTTGACCATCAAAATTACGTAACATCAGGCTGTCATGACTGAAGCGTACATTTGCATTGTGTAAAAATTCTGGCAACTACACATAAGGGACCATTTTATTTACTTGCTTATCTGACATAACAGTAATAGATGATGTCAACAAAACAAAAGACACATTCTCACACTCTCAAGCTTTGGTCAACTACATTCTGTGTTAAACAACCAAAGTGTAACAACATGAAAATTAAAAAAGCAAGCTAAACACAACTAATAACGGCAGGACCGACAGAGCGGCCCAAAGGACAAAGAGAGTTCAAGGGTGGCGTTGACATATAAGCGTGTCTTTCCATCACAGCGTGGTAATGAGCAAAGCTCTTACGCAACAAATTTCCAAGGCTCACACATCCCTCCATACCTTTCTTTCTCTCCCCATCGCTCTCTTTCTCTTTGTGGGTCTGAGGAGCCGCCAACTCATCAATTACCAACTACAAAGAGAAGACAGACAACCGGATTCCTGGAAAGGAGCGAAAGGCAGAAGTGTGCACTTGCATAACCCTTTCAGGTGAATATCAGCACTGAGCTCTGAGGACTCCAGAAAACTGATAGATGTCAGTAACTTAGTTTGGAGCTGATAAATGAGTACATTTGGTTATCTGGTGATCACATGAGTGCAAATGACTTACTGGTTTTTCTGCTTTACATGCTTGTAAAGTGAATGTATTTGGTTTCGCACTGTTTGGATAAGCAAACATCTGATGAAATCAATAAGGATTCTGAGGAGAAAAGATTTCTCACTAATTTCGTACTTAATGCTTCATTTACACATGAATACAGCGACCTGCCTGTGAGCTGATAGCTCAGCGAAGTCTTTTAAATGTTTCCCTTAATGGCCATGGAATTCTATTTTAAACTTTGCACTCATGCGACCCATTATTAAAAAGCTTAGATTCCTAAGATTCAAGTGAGACACGCCATCTCAAGATACAGTTAAAACAGCAGGTACAATCACCATTTATGTCAGACAAGAAAGAAACGAAGCAGCAAAACCGCCAACAACTTATCAGTGAGGCTGGTAATCAGCAGAATGTTCAGTCAGAAACACATTTTTATGTCCCTTTGAGCTTCTACAAGAACTGCAGCAGGTTCAACAATGATTGTCTGTACTTAGTTTTGTGGCATCCAATAATGTGGAGGCAGTTTAGACAGCTGAACAAAGCATCATGCATAACGTTTCCTCTGTGACTGTCTCTGTTGGTCTGTGCCTTAGAGCCATTAACGCTTTATCTCAGACATCCGGAGAGTATCCTGACATCAACATCCTGGTTTCCAAACAAGGCTTTAGATACAAGGCAGACAAGCACTTAATCAATAAATAAAAGCTTTCATAGTTTTTAAATCCAACAGTTCTGTCCTCAAGTTCAGTAACCGAACTTTTTCAGCCTGAATTAAAACATTTACTTTACACGTCTTCATTACTCAGAGGGACGAGACAGGAGATGAAGATGATGTGGTCAACGGCCAGACTGAATGTAGAGCTTTGACCAATAACACGTCAGCTCTATTGTTCTTTGTTTGAAAATCAAATTAAAAATTCACTCCAGCTTGGTCTCCACAACAAACGAAAACAAGCTCTTTATATCCTCACTGACAGACTGGTGATATGGCCTGAGTTATGAGTAAGGGGGGGAGATATATTGCGGGAATCTTACGCATTCACAGACAAACGCTTACTGTAACCTGTATGATACAGAAGCTCAGCTCCAAAATATTGTTGATGACGTCACTTTGTCTCCAAGAGTCCGACCATATAAACAACCGTTAGATCTGAGCAGAGCGGGAGGGACGGCGGTTTGGAGGGAGGCCGTGATATTCCTTACCTCCTCTCTGAGAGCAAACATACAGCTGCCCACATCTGTCATACAGCACACACAAAAACACACACACACAAACCTATGACAGGCTTTCACTTATGTACAGTACACACACAAGTAGACTTAATTTCACCTCATGATTCTTGGTGACATTTGGGCAAGGAAAGATTCAGTAAACAGACACACGCACACACACACACACACGCACACACACACTTGTGGACATTAACACACAGGGTGAACATGCATTGGTAGCCAGAGTTGTTTACACATTACATTTCAAAGTAGCGAGTCAGTGTTATTGGCAGGGAACAGAGAACAAGAGACAGTTTGATGACTAGTGTGGTTTCATTCTGGGCTCTGTTCCTGCTCTTCTTCTGAACTCCAGTCATGTTTCCAGGGTTTTTTCTCATGTGTGACACATTGTGGAGATGATGATGGTGATGTTGATGATGATGATGATGATGATGATGATATGTGGACAAGCAGTGTTGCTGCCTGGAAAGGTTACAATTGCTGGAAGTAAAGGGACAGACAGCAACTGTCTCATAATTTCTTTTAATATCTCAGACGTGTGCCACAGTTTACTGCACAGAAAAGTTACCGGTCAAGACATCAGCGATAAACAACTCTTTCAAGCTAAACTGCAAAACAGGGCTTTGTAATTTCCGTCTAAAATGACCCGTAGAAGCGTCCTGCAGATCTGCGCCCGATCAGCAGGACGACAGAGTAAAATGATTCAAATAACATGAGTGTTTTCCTGTCCAAAACTGCTACAGTTAAGGTTTGATTAGGCTCAGGTACAAAATGTCCTTGGTTAAGGTCTGGAAATAAATGTGTTTCTGGTTAAAAAAGCACTTGGACAAAGACAGGAAATAATTGTGGTGATGGTGAATGAAAACCAGCATTGATTATTGGTAGGAAACCGGACGCCAGCAGCGGTCCCTCCTGTCAAAGTCCCAGGCTTTACTGACCCAACCACTGACCCCAAACTCCCCTCCTTTGTGGCATTATGACATCATGTTAGATAATTCCTTTGCGTCTGAGACACAAAAGTCATAACTTGCAGTACCAATGTTTAGTAACTGTTAATTTTTTTTTTTTTTTGGATCTCCTTGTGGCGTAAAGTTGTACACTGCTGCTTGGAGGAACAAACTTCTCCACCCACACAATAAATCAGGAGTAATTCTACCATGCTGCGGTTCTGGCCTTCCCCAAATAAGGATGAAGGAGATGAAAAGGATAAAAGAAAAGTGGTTCGACTGTCCTGACAAACAAGTTCTTCGAGGATTATCTCTGTTAGATTTATCGAGGATGTCATGGCATCAAATTTTCATTACAATTCTGTGTAATGGAAATCTTGACTTATTGAAAAAATCTGGTTTTATGGGCCGTGCTGTCTGAGTGTGTATCACATCTCAGTTTCGCACGACAGCCTCGTGCATTTATTCCTCAAGGTCAAGTGGCTGGAGGGTTTAAGTGTTCTTAGTTTATCCTTAGTTTATTATCCTTACTGAAGGATCTTTAATCATCGTGACTCTTACAGCATGAAATCAATACGATCTGACATAGATTATATGAATTGGCTGGACTTTTTGGCTGCTCTGCCGTCAGTGGGAATAATGTGCAGAAACCTCTGTGAGCCAGATTAAGTCATAAAGTAATAAAGGAATTTAGCTTGCACTGGATTCTTCTGAAGCCAAAAGTAATCCACTTTTCGATCCTGCAAGAGCGTTTAGATCCTGAAAACGTAGCGTTCAAAGCTCAGCGCGGTCAGCAGCAGTCCTATTAGCCCTGTTTTTTGTAGTGCTGTCGAGTTATCTGAGGACACTGCTCTGAGTGGATCATTGTCCTGAATCAAAACTCTAATCTGTGAGGGGGAAAGACACAAAACACAAAAGTGTCCATCATAGTGCAAACACAAATTATAGTAAGGGTGTGAAAATGAGGGATGAGCACTCAATGGAGGCTGAAGAGGATAATACACGGCCAGAGGTCAGGCACCTCTGAGAGAGCAGGGTCCTCATAATGAGCCTGACACTCTCCTCTTCCTAAATGAGACGCACTGTTTGTTCTACTCATGTAGAGAGAGGCCAAAACTGGCACCTACATGACAAAAAATATGAATGTTTGGAGAACTGAGTCATTAGGACCAAATTCACTTTTGTGTTTAAGCAAAAACTGATGTAGAAAAGGCTTGTCTTTTTGTTTTCACACCGTACTTAAAATAGAAATGGAAAATACATTGAAAATATCAGATGACATCTAAGTTAACCTAAAGGGAAAGTTCACTCAAAATATGGAAAACATTTCTACTCTCTGTCTCGCATTGGTATCAAGCTGTTTTAATGGTTTCAGTCTCACTTGCCCGAGTTTTGAGATATTCATCTGAGATAACGAAAATTTCATTTGTGGTGCTGACAATAACACTTCACAGCAACCTTTTTTTTCCAGACACACGCTGTCAACAGTTTTCTTAGGACCTACTTCATCATAAGAGAGCAGTTCCACTGAAACTATTTGTACAGAATAATGCTGGTTACACTTACAGACTGTGCTGTTCTCTCTAACAAGACATGTAGCTGTTGGCAAAACAGCCTCTCCTCAGGTCAATTCAGCTGTTCTGCAGCTTTGACTTGTATCACTCAACCTTCCTAAAAAAAAAATGGGGTGAACACACTAATCATGACACTTTAGATGATTCAAGTTTGCATTTTCTGAACATTTTCTAATGCATCTTGGCTTTAGAGATGCAGTTCAAAGTTCATTCTTTGGAAAAATGACCTCACCATTGCTTTAGTACCTGTCCTGTGCAGCTGCTTAATATTTTACCTGTAATTTCTCAACGTGCGCACAAAGAACCATTGTTGCCTTTGTTGCATTAATGCTAAGTCAAACATCTCAGCCACACATCTCAAACATGGACAAAAAACCCCACCAAAACTATCTGCATGGCTACAACTAACTAAAGGTGAGTGGATTCGGCTAAACTAGTCATTTTAAGGGATATCTCCTTATTTGCAACCATTTTTGTATTATAATAATGTTGTTTTATATGTATGCAAATGAGTAATGTTAAACTCCTCTTCATGTTGCCTTCACACAAAATTCTCTGACTATCTGCCAGACTAAGCTCACTTGCTGAAGTGTTTTGCTTCATCTGGTGGATTTTTGCTGCCTTTAGGGCTGTTGGTCAAAATACAGCTTGTACTCATGTGTTTTTGCATGATCACCTACATGGAAATTATAGAAGTCTGGGATCGAGGGAGGGTCACCTCATCAAACTCAGATCAAACTGTCAAACAAGGAAGTGCCGATCAAACGTGAGCCATTTAGAGTGGATACTATCAGCTCTCTCTCTTGTGACACTGAGTCATAAGAAAGAGAGCTGATAGCCTAAGTAAACAGCTTTCCCTGGTCCTTTTGTTCCATGTAATTACACTTCACACAGAGGTTTCATCTACCGCTAATCACCTCATTTGTTATGTCTATTGTTTTCTTAAAAGCTGGACTTATGTTAGAGTACAATGAACGCACTGGACTATTTACACATTGATGTTTCTTTAAGGTTTTACGGGAAACTGAAAGAAGGGATATAAACTCTCCTCAGTCCACCACCATATTTGTTTTTTGTATCATAGCAGTCACTTTATAAAAATGTTTTTTCTGGTTTTCTTTCTCCAGGAGCACAAATGTCAGATTTGTGTCTTTTTGCTGCCTTAACGCGCAATTTTGTATAAAGAGTATCTTTCTTACAGAAACAATTTTTTAAATGTAAACTTGTTGTGTGAGTCTGCCTTAACCACACAACCGACAAAATACTTTAAAAACACTGAATTTAAAAAACAAAATTTTTTATTTGTCACATTTAAAACAGATCAGCCCGATCAGATTCTTACTTAAAAACTAGAATCCTCCAATTTATCTGCCCTGGGATGAACCATAACAAGATACAGTAAGAGCCAACATAACATCATTTGTTGCTAATTGTAGAAAATGATAATTGCATTATTGTGTTACTTTGCACAATTAACAGGGAGGGAGGAATAAACACACACAAAGCTTTGTTGGATCAGGCTGATAGCCTCATTATGCCACCTTTCACACAAAAACACACGCAGAACACCATAAACAGAAAACGAGACGGACAACAGAAAGCAGCTTTGTGGAGCTTCGTCTGCTAGGAGAAGCATTAGAGTGTAACTGATGAAGATCTAGAAACACACACACACACACACACACACACACACATTGGATACACACTGCTAGACATTAAGAACTGGTGTACAGGTACAATATATACATTCCAGTGGAATAACACTGGAGGTCTGTCTTTTCTTTTTCAGAGAGGTGACGGAAAGAACACAGTCTTATCTGCAATCACCGAGAACAGAGTCTTCTCTCTACACTGATTTCTCTGTCGATACACCAGACAAAAACAGTTTCTGTCAGACAAACAGAGCACTGTGCATAACAAACACACCACACACCACTTTGCTCCTCACTTGTTTAACCTGTGACTCTGAAGTGTGTACACAGGTATGAAAATGCCACTGTTCGTGTGTGCTCTGTCAACATGGTGCACATTTTGTACCGAACTGTGTGTGCTGATTTGTAAAAAAACCCGACTAAATGACACAAGGTCACATGACAGAATGCTGATAGCCTAAGTAAACAGCCTTCTCCTGTCCCTTGGTTCCACAAAATTACACTTTAGATGTCTCATCTGAATGTTGATCATCTTATCTGTTACGTCAATTGTTTTCCTAAGCCCGGTGTTTTGTTAGAGTGCAATAAATGCACTGTGCTATTTGCACCGTGATCTTCCTTTAAGTTATTAAAAGAAACAGAGAAAAAGGATGTAATTCCTTCTCAACTAATTTTAACCATGAAAATGTTAAAATTAAAAAAACAAAACAAAAATACCTTACATGAGAAAGGGTAGTTTTACTGTCTCATTCAGAGGCAGCCTTTATTTCAGTGCAAAAAGGAAGTAAAACCTAAATCCTCTATCACTGGTTTTCCCCTTAACTCTAACATTATTTAAAACAATTTAGCAGGACAGCTGTTGAAGGGAAAAAAAAACAAAAAAAACACCTGCCTGATAGATTTAGGGAAGTAAAAATTAAGTTTTAACAGCTTTCCTTATAACATCTTGTACACTTATAACTTTAATTAACAAGAGTTCACAGCTACTCTGGTGCTTTAAGCTAAAATCTAACGTCAGCATACTAACATGTTAGAATTTTAAGTTGGCTATGTTGACTAACAGCACATTTCAGAACATTCATCATGTTTATCTGCTAGCATGCTATCTAGTCTGGACCAAAGTGGTGGATCATCCAATAGAACGACACTGATATTACCGCTTTTACTGTGATTAGAAAAATAACAATTGTAATGTATCAGACTGTGTTAATGCGATGCAGTTAAACATATCTGTGCTCACTGAGTGTTTACAGTATCAGATTAAAAAATTCTAAATTAATGTGGTCATTAAAAAACACTGAATAAACTTAATAAATAAAAAACCAGGACTATTACTTGCTTTACTGTGTTGTGGACACTTTTGACATATTTATATTTACTGCGTTTTGAGCCTTAATTTTGTCACTTTAATGATTCGGGTGAACATAATGGTGGCTGAGATACAGTTGTTTTCATTCCTTACTGGCATTTTGTTTGAACAAGTTAAATGACCATAAAGGTTTGATCAAAAAAGCAGATCTCTATCAAGGATGCTTGTATAGAATCATGTTAAAGACCAGTGTGTGAAACCAACCAGCGAACGTATGGATGAATGGAGCACTGACAGTGTTTTCATGTTGTGGTTTGTGACGCAGGTCAGACCCTGTCTGCTCTTTGTCTCCCTGTCACGCCAGAGGAACTCATTTGTCCACAAAGAAAGATGGATGAACTTATGTAGATAAAGAGCTTGCGGGGGGGTGTCTAAACACCTGCATGTTTGTGTGTTTATGTGTATGTGTGAGGAAGTCATTGCTCTCCTAGTGGCCCATTTCCTCATTAGTGTCACAATTCTGTCCAGTGTGGACTTCCTTCCAAGGACAGTGAGGAGTATGACAAACAAAAACACACACTGGATCCATAAACGTTCACACCTTTGTTTTACATGCATTAAGTTCTGTTATGTCATTTGTACACATTTGCACACAGACACACAGACACACAGACACACAGACACACAGACACACATGTGAGTCCAGCAGGCACCTGCCAAGCCATGTTTGACGTGTTTCTGAGCACAAATCTGTCCACAGCTGGAAGTCCTCATCCTGCTTCTCAGTCACAACAGGGACACCCTGGAGTGTGTCAGCACTACACTGAAGTTTGGGGTGGAGAGAATCTCACATAAACCTGCCGTTATTCTGACCTACTTATTGTGTATGAATCACATTATCTTTTTGAGTTGTTTTGTGTTTTACTGACAAGTGTTCTTACTTTTGTCAACCATATTTATATCAGTAAAGTAAGTACTTTGGACTCAAGTGTATATATTCCAGGCATATATGCCTGAAAATATACATGTTCCGAGCAGTGTCATTACTACCTGGAACAAGTACCAATATCTTTATTTAGGTTTTTCAGCAATGACACTTGTCTGTAATCTGTAATCTGTGCAGGAAGTTTATAACAACATGTGGCAGGCCCACAGGCTGTGCACACACAACTGTTGATTATGAGTGTGATAGAAGCCTTGCTGTTACATAAACTTCCAACAGGAAGTAAAACAAAACCCACTGAGATGCCTCGTCCGAAAAAAAACCAACCTCTTTCTATCTGATACCAACAAACACACACACACACACACGCACAATCAAATACAGTTGCAGCGTAAGGCTCCGCCATGGGGACCTTTAACTAAGCCAGTCAAGCATGGACAAACATAACCCACTGCCCGACACACACACCCACACACACAAACACACATCTGAACTCTGCTTGTTTACCTTACTTAAAAAGCAGTTGCAGTAAATCAGAGGGGAAAATTATTTTACAGATATCACAGCCTTTCCTGTCAGCTGCCTAAACAGTTCCCGTCAGAGAAACCCCAACCTTCTCACCTTCACATAAGATCTTTCGCTAAGGTTTCACCTTCTCACCCTGCCCAGAGACAGGACGCTCTGCCTGGATACCCGGAGCAGTTTGGTAGGAGTTCAGTAGGGTTTAAAACCTCCAATGATTCTGACTTTCTATAATGGAATTTATTTTGGCCCCAAACCCTCACACATGACGCAGAATGAGGCTGCAGTACTCTTGTATAGTGTAGTATTTGGGGATCTGCACAGTAGCCAGACTGCTGTGGGAGCCCCACCAAGGTCATTAAAGTAGCCAGGAGCGGGAAGCAGTTAAGAGGGCAGGTAACACAAGACAGCCATGGATAGGAATACTTAGACAGTTACCAACATGGTAGGAAACAAGGCCAATAACATGTTTCTCAATACTTGGACAGAGGAGAGGACAGAAAGAAAGAAAGAGGTTTGACCAGAATAGAGTCAGAGATGGAGGCGAGGAGGGAGTTGTGCATGGCAACGGCTCACGATGGCATTTTGTGGACGTGCACAGCAGAGTGAGAGGTGAGAGACAAAATAATCGGTTGGCAGATACTGTATCTGTGACATTTAGACGTGCTAGCCCTGCCATGATATCCCTTATTGAACTTGTGCCATATCAAGACCACGAGACAGGCAGCGGTCCAGCATTACCTCACCAGCTAAAGATGGTTTGTTGCCCCAAAGGGAATGTAGATGCTGTTTCTGACGCGTGGCAGAAATGAAAGCAGTCTAAATGAAAGCAGTCTAAATGAAAGCATTGGTAAATTCCTATCAATCCTGTCCTAACTAATTCATTTAGTAAACAGATTCCAGATGGCACCTTCGACTGACGTCCACAGCAACTTCTCACATCTTTGTACTTTGAGATTGATGGGTGATACAACCATATCCCCACAATGCAATGCAATTCATTGTACATTAAACACACAAAGAAGCTAGTCTGTCTGCTGTATTTAACAAATAACACACTCTATGTTAGACCTTTTGATTCTGATGCTAAGAATTAAATGAGCAGAAGGTTAATGCATCTGGACAGTATCAGTATACTAAGACTCATGACAGGCAACGATCAAAGGTCACCCAAGGTCAGTTTTTAGCATTACTCTTGAACAACAATCAATAAACAAAACCTGAGCTTAAAATAAACACTTTCACCCTCAAGCATGTATACACACTCGTGTTAGCAAGACGAACACACTGGCCGCGCTGACAGAAACTTGTCTCTATTTGGAGTCTGCGAGCTGCGTCAGTGAAAGCTCCAGACAGGTGCGCCGCTGTGGAGGGGTTACTGCTACTGAAGCCTCTGGCTTTAGCTGGGCGTTTCACATGACAACCTATTATGAGATCCTGGTAAATAAATGCCTCTGTGTATTTGTGTGCGTGTGTGTGTGTGTGTGTGTGTGTGTGTGTGTGTGCGTGTGTGTGTGTGTGTGAAGCATGTGGAGTGAGAGCACATGGTAAAGCAGGAGTACTCCGGGGCGATGTGCACATTTCCTGCAGGATACAGTCATGACCACCACATGATCACCACATGAGGTCCTGTGTGTTTTCAAAACCAATAAAGTCCACCGGCTGACAGCATGAAGTGCCTCAAGAAACACTCTGTATAATAATCATAATAATCAACAATGGATTTGTTTTATGTCTGCAGTTATTTTGGTGATTTTGGTACAAAAATACCATGTTTGCTGTGCTTTTATTAAGCACAGCACAAACAAACCGTTATCACATCAGTTGTTGGTCATGACTGCTCCCTGGGGGTTTGTACTTCTGGCTCCACATGTAGGCCACAGCACCTACTTTTATCCACCATAATAACTGCTCATCCATTATGATATTTCAGCTGGAGTTATTTTGTGCACATCTTAACAGATTCTAGTCAATACACAATGTAAAGCCACATATTTATCATGATTAATTTTTTAGGACAGGAGCTGCCCTCTCGTGTAAGTTTGGTATTCTGTAACAAATATATGGGGAAAGGTTTCTAACAGCTTTACTGTGTTAAGCACCTTGTCTTCAACCCTCTTTCTTTTTTCCCCCGAATCTCATCTCCTCTGGCGTCTTCTTCACCTCCCTTCTCAAGAAAAGCCTTATCTCACCTGCTCTCTAACCTCATCACTCCTCATCACCTCCTTTCATCCCTTCTCCTGTTCTGTCTCTCCTGTCCTCCTGTCTGTGACCTCCTCAGTGCATTCCTGCACGCAGCACGCATTGGGCCACTGTTTGCTACAGGGAGTGCACAGTTGTCCAAGGCCTGTATTAAATAACATTTATTAAGAGATTGATGAGGCACTCTTCATTCATTACCCTTTGCTCTGCTCTCTAAAAACCTTGGATGAAACCAATCTTATACATAATTTCCTGACTTTATGAAACTAAGCAGGACAGATCAGTTTTCTTGTCCTTAACTGCAGCCCAGAAAGACAAACAGAAAGTCTGAGGTTTTTCAGTTGATGTTATGCAACTAGGGATGGGTAACAGAGGAGGACAGACTCTAACACCTTAGCAAACTGTGTTTGCAGCTAACCCATTTATTTTTATTATTGATCAAGAGGAACTTGATGCACAACATGAGCACTGACTTATATAATTAACCTTTGCCTGGTTGACTCCGGCAAACCCTCCAACCAACCAAGGGTTTCACTTCCAAATTTGTGGGATATGAAACTTTTATGGTGAATTTTGACAAGACAAAGAGTCTACTGGCAGTGGTGTTTAAACTAAATGCTAACATCATCATGCTAGCAATGCTTACAACAACGGCTTGATGTTTTTCATTCTGACCATCCTAGTTTGTAGTGTTGACAGCATTGATAACTAGCAAGTAATTACAAATAATGCATAAACAAAAAATCTGAAATGGTGATTCTTTTACAATCAATTCAACAACTACTAAAGCATTTCACCCTAAGCCAAAGACATCAGCCTCATGGTAGCACTGCAGGGAGTTGCTTGACTCAAAGGGATTCATTCTGCAGGAATAATGAATATCTAAACCAAATATTGTTTTAATTGATGGAGCAGATTATTTTTGCAGAATAAATGCAAACCTGATGATGCTACAAAATGTTTAGGGGATCGCAAAACTCAATATGATTCACTCTATGGGGAATACATCCAAAAACAGTGGAGATATTTTGGTCTGGACAAAAGTGTTGGAGAGACTGACTGACCAACTGACAGACTGACATTTCTACCCATCCTGCAGCTAGCATGGCTAAAAATCCGTCTGATGCACAACATGTTTTCCCAGTTGAAACTCTAAATCAGTGACACTTTTCTTGTACAAAGAACTAGCAAAGCTCTGGTTGCCAAATTTAGCAGCAGCACCATCTTCATCCACTGTGTTTTCCACCAAGGTTTAACCTAACACCAGGCTGGGTCAGTGGGACTTGCCGGCTCCATGCTGTCCATCCATTAAGCTTTGTGCCTAAGTGTGTGCCATACCTCACGCAGATATACTATACTCAGTGTTTTTCTACCCTATTGTGTAACAGTTCCACATTGTCCAAATACCTTTCACCTCTAAGGTTGAATCATACGTATTGTTTAGTGTTGACCAAACACCAGCTCCTAGTGTTAAAATAATAGAGCTTATTTTTGGGAAAATGTCATGGGGGGCCTGTTCGCCCCGTATGCAAACACCTACACAATGGAGCGGCACAATGGGATCTAAAAAGCCAACTCGTTGACACCTTTAACGATACCGAGTGGCCAAACGCATATGCACACACACACATACAGTGCGTATGGGAATAGGGTCCAGAGAGTTCAAGAGCCCTTTGCCTCACACACATCCTGTATGACAGCATTTCATCACAGGGGCCGACTCGAGCAGGAAGCCAGGTCATACCTTTGTGGGGTGCTCACAGTGAAATGCTGGTGTAATGGGACAGAATATTTCCTGGCTCTGTTATGACACCGTGACACAAAACAGCTGCTTAGGATCAGTGGCTCTGTGGAAATGTTCAGTAAGTGTGCGATCAGACCTCACTAACCTGTTTTTGATTGTGACGTGATAACAGCACTGTAAAAAAAAGTGAGCCTCCCTCACAGTTTCATTATTACACTCAATAACTTATCTGAGGATCAGGTGGTAATTTAGTCAGAAACATGCATACTGACACACATGTCTGAAAACTGTGATTTGCAGGTTACAGGTGATATCTATTAGAACGCTTTATATACAAAATTGTGTATAAAAATACATAATTTAATTCCTTTTTCCCTAATCTTGTTATTCTTTTAGTAGTCTGACCTTTGACACAAATCATGTTTAATTTGTTATGAGCAACGTTATCTGATCTTTATCATCTGTGCTATTGCCACCTTCATCCTGTGAGAGAAAAACAGTTTTTTTCCACAGTATTTTTCCTACTTAGTATGCCATGGTGTAGTGAGAATGACACCAGTCACAATAGACGCAAGATACAGACACTTCAAAACAAGTTTTACATATATGTGGGGTTTTTTTTGCAGTCTGACAGCATGACAATAGAACATGATGTGCAGGTAAACATGTTATTAGCAGCACGTGCGGCTCTGTGGATATTTCCATTCAACTCTGAAGGCGGGTATGGGTGGGGCCTCATGAATCGGTCCAGGTAATTCAGATAACACATACAGTACTGACAAAACAACAGCACCCTGCAGGAATGAGCAGCATACTAACTTCCTTGAACGAAGGTGGCCCATTTTTGCGGAAGGCACCTAATGTTCTTTAACAACACAGATGCTTTGATTACATTTTTTTCATGTTATTTACAACCTGAACATAACATGATATTCATCTTCAAGACAGCAATTTTTTTTTTAGTTTTCTTTTTTTTTTCTGGTGAATCTGTGTTGTTAAAATCCTATTGTTAAGAAACCTGTTTGTGCTTTCTGCTTTTCCCATTTAAGCTCTGGTTTGAAAGAGAGTGAAAATCACACAGTGACAAACATGGGAGCCGTGCCACTTTTACCAAATGCTTAACCTCGATAAATCAATCATTGTATTTGTTCCCAAAGGACAATAGGGTGCACAGCGGCGAAACATAAAAAGAGATAAAAACTCAAAGCACACAAACACGCTAAAAATAAATTACAGGGAAAAAAAAACTAGGTACAGAAGATAAGTTTGTGTGTATTTAATCTGTCTTAACTGTACTCTTGACATCAGTGGAAATGAGGACATGCATTCAATCATTCTTGAAATTTAATTAAAGGTTGAATGACTGAATAAAAAAATACACAAAGAAAAAGAATATTAAAATGAGCGAATAGAAAATCTAAATTGTGGGTTCTGATGGGTTTACATCTCAGTGTGTCCTCACAGAGTTACATGAGGCATACTGACAGATGTTGGACATGTAGAGCACATATAGAATCTTATTTTGGGCTCAAATTCTAAATCTACAAATCTTGAGTGGCAGTTTTAACTAACTTATGCTGTAATTTTTGCATAAGCCAAATATACAGCAGACACTCATCAGCTTTCTCACATCTAGACAACCTGTAAGATGGAGTAAAAATCCTCAAATGCTGAGACATCTGGAAAATACCCAAATGAGAGAAGATGTGAAGTGATGTGAAGATATAACAAATCTAAAGATTTATAGTGTTATAAAACAAAACAAAACAAAAGTTTAAACACTTAAATCTTCATGAGCGGCGCTTAGCCACTTTGACATAACTGAAGCAGATAACTGGTAAACTGGTGGATGTGAAAAGGTTGAAGAGTTGTGCAGATTTGTGAAGCAAACATTTAAAGTTCATTAGAAAGGGACCATCAGGATGCTGATGGGAAACACAGGAGAGAGAAAGAGGTTTGACATGCAACAGATATCCCCCGTTAACTGATCCAGGGAGATTGTGGTTCTGTGAAATGCATCTAAACTAGGAAGCTGCCAGGATGCCAACTTTGACCTCTGACAACAGAATCATCTCCAACTCAACAGCTTTCAGCATGACTAATGAGAGAAAGCAGCACACACACACACACACACACACACACACACAAAAACTGGCCTCAGTTGCTTGCTTTATGAAATATTATTAAACACATTGTAAGATCGAGTAAATAACATATAACACAGATAGATTAAATATTATATTTAATGTATCATATTATTATATATTAAATGGTATATTGAGGTCAGACACCTGAGAGGTTTCTCTCTTGTTGCTTTGGAGTTGTTCTCCAGGATGTGCACCTGCCTCTCCTCCATCAAATGACTTAAATTTCATCTGATCTCTTTCATGAATAACATTCAAAGTGTTTCAGATTTGCAGTTTGGCTTTTTATAATCTATCTGTCTGTATACAGGATTAAAGGAGTCGGTTGTGTGTCCAGAGAGAAGCAGGTCCACCTGTGTGTGCTGCAGAATGATTGTGCAGCTCTGTAGGTATTTACGTATCATATCATTGTGTCAGCATGTGCATGTTTGTGCAGTGTGTGGGCAGAGACAATAGGCCTTTGTCTTACTGCATCCTATTTTTCTCCTGTGGGCTGACACAGAAATTCACACAAAAACACACACACACACACACATACACCCAAACACACATCTCATCTACACACAGTTCCCTCTGGCTTCCGTCAAGTCACAACAGCTTAGAGACAGCAAAACAGGAACAATCTGATCTTCTCTTCCTGCCTCACACTTCCTGCCCTCCCCCCTCCTCCTCTGGTGGCGATAAAGAGAGAGAGAGAGACGAACGGATGAATGTAAAGGAAATATAAAGACTCTAGGAAATGAAATGAATAAGAGAGAGAGACACAGAAAGAGACATAGAGAGGGAGACAGAGAGAGAGAGAGAGAGAGAGGCTGGTTTAGCTGTGAGTGTGTGTGTGTGTGTGTGTGTGTGTGTGTGTGTGTGTGAATAGGAGGTGGTCTCCAGTGAGGATGTGGCCTGAGGTTAAGGAAAAAAAGTTGTGATTAAGTGGTGGTCAGGTATTGACTGCACATAACCAAACTAAAGCTTTTCTTACGAAGCATTTACCTGTAAAGTCTCACGGCACCAGAAAGTTCAAGGTTAAAACATTTCATCCAACTTTTGAATTACAATGAAAAAAAAAGTAAGGAATATGAAACAAAATTACAAAAATTGGTTATTGATTCTTCTATGCAGCTGCAGTATGATATTCAATGTGCATCTCCAACATTACACTAATTGTGCAAAAACATTATAAACATGAGCAACTATGTGGTAATTACTTAACACATTCATTCTACTTTTCTTATCAATCAGTCTGCTGATTAGTTTTAGATAAATCATTAGTGTTCCATAAAATGTCAGATAACAGTTAAAAACGCCTGATGACAATTTCCCTTAAATTTGAGAAAACTTCTTACCACGTTTTGTCCCAAAAACCAAGACACATTTTGGTTTAATTAAATTACATTACATAAAAAAAAACAATATCAGCTTAAAAGCCAAGGCCAGTGATAGAATGACTTAAAAAATAATTATCTGCAAATTTATTTCTTTTGATTAACAAATCAATAAGTAGCTCAGTATAGGGTGTTTAGATTTGGAAAAATGTCATTAAAAGAAAGTAGAGGAAGAACCATTTAAAGTTAAAGACCATATAAAAACTTTAAAAAAGTAAACTATGAGTCTTTGTTAAAAAAAAACAAAGTTAAATATAATATATATAAATATATAATTTTTTAAAGAACTGAGTGATTTTGTTATGTTTTCTTCTTTCGAGTTTCCTGAAACGAATCTTCAGCAACATCTTTTGACAACTGCTTTTTTCACTTATGTCAGCTATGAAGAACCGGTTTCATTCACAGATTTCAGGGAACATTTTGTCCTGATGCAGCAAAAAACGTTCTTCAGTGTGTTTTTACAAGTTTTTTAAACAACATTAAGAAATAACATGTATCAGTTTAAGGTTGTGAACTTAACATGTATGTTTAACACATTTCTGTGTTTGATCTTTTCATTTCCTTTCCATTTTGGAGCTTTCAGTCATGGGGGGGGGGGGGGGGGGGGGGGGGGGGGGGGGGGGGGGGGGGGGGGGGGGGGGG
>JAPZDV010000021.1:9287878-9310200 GCA_029814665.1 Acanthurus lineatus | reverse complement strand
CCCCCCCCCAAAAAAATAAAGAAAAAATGAAAGCTTCTTTAATGAGCTTTAGGTTAAAATACTGTATAAAAAATTTATGTAAATGTTTTTCACAAGTTCTGCCCTGCTGCGATCAAAACAGGATAATACAGACCAGAGCTGCACATGGAAAGATTAAAGACGTGTTTTGCATATACATGTTTACTCTCAGAGTCCCTGCAGTAAGACACACTTGAACTCAGTGACGGCTGCAGAAAAAATAAAGTCGCTCATTACGCATACTTTGGTATCATCTTTATTTGCCCTAACCCAGAAAGGTCATGATGCGCGCTATGGAACTGGTTTACCAGATACACACTCACACATTTTCCCAAACTCTATAACACATAAACACACTGCATACACACACACACACACACACACACCCGCACACACGCACTCATACACACAAACCCAGAGCACCTGATGAGCTGCGGTTAAGAAGAAGGAAGTAAAAACTCAGTCCATCTGCTTTGACAGGAAGTCAACAGAAGCCACATACAGGCATGCTGACGTCAATCAGAGCCACAGGAACACCTCCCCACAGCACACACACTCACACACAACACACACACAGCAAGCACACACTCATATTACTCACAATGATGCATACACGACACGGTTACAGTCATTCGAATCATACACCTTACAAATCCACTGTTGCAAAATCGTAGATAAATAAAGAAAGTACCATCAAACACGAAACCTGCATAGCACACATGCTAATGATTACATGCTTGTACATATAACACACACTCACACAGAGTATAAACATGGACTATCAGCTTTTCAGAAAAAGAACTTCTTTTTTGACAACGTCAACCTCTACATTTCAGTGAAATTACCTCGAAAACAATAAAAAATAGGAAAGAAGAGTCAGAAGAGTGAAACTTGTGTGGGACTTAAGCAGCATTTTGGTTTGATTAAATGTGCTAAATGAATATGGTCTTTTAAAGTGAAGAATACATGGCTATCTTTGCGGAAATGACAGAGGCTTCGTATGCACAGGTTCTTCTTTGATGTCATATCTGACCTGAGAGGTTTCATGTAAGGTGTCGGTTCTTTGATGGTTAGTTACGCAAACTGTTCTCACTTTCATTGTTGCTCATTTGAATCTCTCTTTATAAAACAACACATGTCACTGTCTCTGGTTTTCTGCCTCCACTGTGAGAAAATCTGCCTACAGACGTAAAAGGTCTGATACCTTCATTAAACATATTTTACAAGAGCGGAAAAGATGAAATATAGAATAATACAGGGTTTTTTTTTTTGCAGAATGCACAACAGATGAGAAAAAATACTTACATGATTCTTTATTCATATCACATCCTCTTATAATAATTTAGATGATTGAAATACTTGCACCAAATATTGATAATTTTATCAAAACAAGACTGCGCTACAAGCAGCAATGCGGTAAATAAATTTAAAAAAATCCTGCTTTTTGCCTTTTTATGTGCATATTCCTCTTTGTCTTGCAATTATTTCGGTATCACAGAGTCACTGTATCATAATACTAACTTTAACAAGGACAGAGTATCATGAAAGTATTTTGTCCTTCGTTCCTCTGAGGATTCCCATTGCTAGAATGCACACAGAACACACTTTAGTGGTCAAAAACCTGCACAAAGATACTGTGCAGCTGCATTTCATTTCTAACTGACCTGTAGTAATAAAAATATTTTAAAAACAGAAAAACAGGAGCAGGTTATAAAGTAATATTTATTTCAGAATTTATGTGCATGTGAATTTTACCTTTTCATGCCATGACAAGCCTTTACTATTGGACTATGAAAAACCTTGCAAAACTAAATCGGGACGCAGTTTTTACCGTTATGACTGCAAAACCTCTAGTGAAATAACATGATGTCTCTGCAGTATCTGCTTTGATGACAAACTCTTGTCTTCTATTTAATATTTCCTGTGCAGGATTCATCTGCAGCACGTCACCCCTCTGTCACCCACATACCTGCAAAAGCAACCTCTGGTGCATTTACTAAGATCTACAGCTGGCTGTTCAGTGTGGAGACTTTCGTACTTTTGAAATACTCTATGGGAACAGTTTTAGTCCTGAAATAGACCGTTCGTGCCTGTTGACTGAAAATCTGTGCAGGATCGAGGCCAGAGGAACTGGGTTCATCACATCGTCTGGAAGCCGTGCAGCTTTGCTGGTCACATAAGCACGAGTGCTTCAACTGAATGTTCATTTATGACTTTAATGTTGTTAGCACAGTGTACTGCTCTCACGCTGTGGTGCTTTACTTAGATTACTTCATAACTATTTTTATGTTGGGTATTTTACGTTGCTTATAAGGAGATACATTTTGTCCTCACTTAGAGTTATAAATAACTCAGATAGTATACAGGAAGTTGTTTTTTAGAACTTTTCCTCAGAGAAAAGCTGACTGCTGCGAACAAAAAGATGATACTATAAGAGCTGTGAGATGGTACATAAACAGACCACAAACAGCAGTACAGCAATAAGCTGAAGTTCAGACTAGTCAAAGAGACTAAAAAACTTATTTTTCCAACTGAAAGTGACAATTTTCTTCTCATTGTCATTTGAAGCATTGTTTTAAGAAATAATTAGATTAGGAGTTTCATAGTTTTGTTGTGGTTAAATGTGAGAAAGAGCCACTTTATTGTCACTCTAATTAAGTGAGACGTTAGACTAATATCCATATACTGTACTGAATATATCTAAGTGTATTTTTGTGTGTTTATTAAAGGTTTTTTAAAAATGACTTCCACTGAGCTGCTGAGTAGACACAGATCCCGCTACAACACACTGACAAAATTCACACGCAGTAGACACTCTGCAGCCACTAACAGTCCCACGCACAGTGCTCAAAAAAAGTCATCTGTTCTTGTTCACACACACACACTCTCACACACTGCCCTTTACCAGCACAGACGTGCACGTATAGAGTATACTGTATAAATAGACACACACATAGCTGTTAAAAATTAAACTTGATGACGGAAAAGAAGGAGGTTTGCTGTTGTCTTTGAGTGGACTGCATTAACAGACACTGTGTGTGAGTCTGCATGAGCATGACTGCTTGTCTGAAATACCAATTCAATTGTGTTTGAACAAGGTTAATGAGCTTGATGACAAAATAGTCTGGACTCCAGCGTTGGAGCCGGAGACAGATGGTGAAAAAAGTGAAAGTCGTCACGTACACTAGTTTCATAAGCAAAGGACGAGACGAAGGAGAAGGGCAAGGAGGGAGGAGGAGAGAATGGGGAGAAAGTTCAAGCTAGATATAAACCAGATAAGTAAAAAAAAGACGAGTTCTTCGAGCAGCTTTACAGGAGCCAAAAACGTAAAGCTGAAATCTCTGAGAGCCGCTTACCTGGTAGACAAACTCTGGTGATTGGAGGCTGAGTTGTTGCTGCAGGAGACCTCCTGTAAAACCAAGAAGAGACATAAAAAGAATAATGTTAAAAAAATATTAAGCATCTTGCATATATATTAAGTAAATAATTTACATCTTTAAAGGGCTAGTGCAGTTAAGTAACACAAAACATTTTCTGGCAGTGAGGTGAAAGATGAGGGGTCAGTTATATGAGTCAGTGGAATAGTTTAACATTTGTATTGTCGATAATTTGAAGCTACAGCCAGCAGCTAGTTAGCTGAACTAAAAATAAGAGCTAAAAACCAGAGGAAACTGCTAGCATGGCTTTGTCCACAGGTTAAAAAAAAATCCTTTTACCTACAGCTCATTGCTCAACATGAGCCACACATTGAAACACCTGCGCTGACACATTGTGGCTTTTTTCACTTTAATAACTGTCTTAACATTTTCATTTTGCAGCTCTAGCGATGCTTCTGGGCAAATCTTGCTACCTATGGACAGAGGAGGTCCAGGAGCTAATCTAAGCTAAGCTAAGCTAGCTAGCTGCAGGCTTTTGTTTCATAATGAATCAAGAAACTCGAAACACCTTCTCATTTAACTCAAGGAAAGTGAAAAAGTCTTTTTTCAAAAAGAGTCAAACTATTCCTTTGAGTCTGTCAGACGTCTTTGTTCAGAAAAATACCCCACCCACAGAGCATTTCACTTTAAGCTGAAAACCTGAAAGAGCCCTTGGAGACAGACTAGACGTGTCATTACAGGTCATCAGGGGCTTTTTATTAGTTTTGTTTTCATGGGATATTAATTTAATGGAGCCTTGTGGTTGTTTAATCAGACAGATGTGTTCTTTCATAGTTTGATGCTCCATATCCAATCGTTTATATTGATGTCATAATCAGCAGGACTACTGGAGGCTTGTCCCAAGATTTTTTATCTTCTCTCCATCTACTGTCTCTGTCTGTGTTTGTGTATTTGACAGAGCGACAGCTGCACAGTGGGCAGGCGACAGTCTGCTGATAAATTACCTTCAACGTGGCCTCGTTGATCATCTGCCTGATCTTGTGAGTGGAATCAGATCAGTATAGGTGTGCATTAACCTGCTGCTCCATACCTGTCTTTCTTTGTGTGTGTGCGTGTGTGTATGTGCGTGTGTGCGCGTATGTTTTATTCCTGACTCTTGTCCATGTGTGGGTGTCAGAATGTAGGTCAGACAGGCTTCAGGTATTCAATGCAGCCAGCAGAGTGTTAGTGCAGCCTGTGAAGGGGGGTGGGGGGGCTCTCCCAGCATCTTTACAACGAGGATAAAGAGAAAGGTGCCCTACATACGATGATATTTCTGTATATCTGTATCTGCACTCACACCTCCACTGCTATGGTGCTGCTGCAGCTTGGAAGAACTGTGTCGCTGTTATAAGAATTGAGCTAAAAGGATCCCTTCATTGATTGATTAAACTGATCAACAGAAAACTAGCAAATAATATGATCATCACATATTCATTGATACAATGTATCGTTGATACATTTTTGCACATTTTCAGCATCTTGATTGTGAGGATTTGCTGCTTCTCTCTGTTTATAGATTCATGTATTCATTTATCAAGAATTTTTAAGTGTTTTAATAGTTACTTTGACAAATCAAGTATTCTGAAGACATTAATTTCAGGGTTCAAGTTTTGACTTTAAGAAATGGTTATTGTCATTTTTCATAATTTTAAGATTTTATAAAAATCAAATGATTTTCTTATCATTTTTGAAAATAATCAGCAGTTTCATTGCTCATTATTATCAGCTGCAGCCTTCGATTGGACTGGTGAATTTTGTGCACTGTAAGAATAATTAAAGACTTAAGTGGTTGAAAATACCTCTTTATATAATCACAGATTAAGATGTGTTTCTTATTAGCATTTTAATCTTACAGCTCAGAAAATTGATACAGAAAACAAAGTCTACTGGTTTGAGAAAAAGAGTATATGGAAAAAAAAGTGCTCTGCATCTGATAAAGCAACCTTACTGTGTGCATTTTGGAGCTGAAAACACTCCTGTTACATCTGAGGCTTCACACTTTGCTGACTTTTGAATACAAAATGGTTTTAATCACACCACTAATTCAGCTGCTATAGTTGTACTTCAGGAATAATATTCAAGTTTAGTCTCCTTTCCTGATACAGAACATGAGGAGCAAATGTCGGACCTGTATAAGATTATATGTGATGTGTGTGTGTCAGTTCAAAGCTTTTTTATTTATTGCTAAATTCAATTTTGTAATATGTGAGACAGAATCATGGCGAATGAAGAAGCTGAAATGCTTAAACTGAACACCAGTAGAAGTCTTTCATCTGGTTGAGAATGTGGCCGCGCTTTTGACTTTGTGCCTCACAACAACAGCGCAGTTGAACTGACTTTCGCACAGTTGGAAACTATTCTTCAATTTCTCAGGAGATAAAGGAGGAATGATGCCTCTAAAATTACAGCCCCACTTTTATTTTGGCATCGCTGAATATTAAGTTTCAATGTTTGCATGTGCATGCGCTGTATTTGTTTGCTGCTGAGTGGTGAGAACAGCTGTTGTGTCAGACGCCACAGCTCAATCTGTTTGAAGCTCAATACCTCCACCCTGTGGGCAAAAGATGAAGCTGCAGGCTTGGCGCACGTGCATGTACAATAAGCCTTTTTTTGGTGTGTTGTGGGGCTAATAAAGGATAGATTACTTTTGAAGAGGCAAAGGAGTTTGATATATTTTCATGTTCATGTGATTTGCATGAATGCATGTTTAGATTGTATGAGAGTCATTTTTGAATGCATTTTACATTTTTTTAAAAATCTTTAACATCTAAAAACTGAATCCAGACAAAACAGAAGTGGTTTTGACTTAAATTTAAACACTCTTTCAGGTTCCCATGATGAGTCATGATAAGATATTAAGTTTATGTTACTTATCAACCAGTTCCTTAAAAATGTTAAAGTCTGCCAGAAGTATTTTTCTAAAGCTTTCAAAGTCACAGCCAGTCTCAAAGTAAGTCACTGCTATTTGAGAAAAGAAAGCCACATTAAATTGCTGGTCTTGCTTCATCAGTACTCACTTGCTGGAGGCACACTGGACATTGGTCAGTACAGTGAAGTTATTTCGAACACTTCGAAGGCTTGCCAGAACCTAGAAAAGCAAAGGAACAATTATTAGGATTATCTGCACCAGATTTTTTTAATACCTATTTTTTACCATTTACCAATAGCATTTTTAACAGTTTCTGCTCAGTTGAAGCACAGAGTGTAAAACACATGTAATCACACAGAGTAATTCAGAAGAAGTAAAATAGATATATATCTCACATGGTTGTTTAAACTTTGTGCTTTGGACAGTGATAATTTTCCTTAAGCTAGAGTAACTGTACTCTAACAGTCACCACTTTGTAAAAGGAATTAGTGGTAATATCAGCATCACTTTGGAAAACAGATGGAAAGCTATTTACCTGAGCAAAAGGCGTTACGATCAGGTCATCACCATGTCTGGAAACACACACATGAAAAGAAAAAGTAGGTAAGAAACGCAGCATACACCAGATATAAGGTTCTACTGTTGCATAAAGGCTTTAAACTGAGAGCTTCCTGCCAGCTTGGTTCAGGTTAAAAGCAAAGATGTTAAGTAAGAACAATAAGAAATGACTATCATGACCCAGAATGCCTCACTACTATAATTAAGTGAAAGAGATGGAGTCCGCAGAGGGAGAGGAGGATGGGAGGATGGTCATGGGTCAGTGACAGGAGTCTTCTGTCGCAGGATGTAACCCTGTCAGGCTCTGAGCTCTGAGACCGACCCATTTCTGTAAACTGAGCCGCAGCAAAATACTGAATCACTCTTTTGTGGGTTTTTAATTATGCAATATTACACAACCTCTGGAGTCATGCAGTGGACTCCTCACATCCACCCCTCACTGCAGAGTAACTATCATCAAATGTTCACCAGTTGACTGAAACCTGTTGAACATCCAGTTTAACGGTAACTAAAACAGTAGCTGCTGCAGTCAGTAAGTGACTACGAGAAATGAGCAGACACAAAAAGTAAAATGTGATGAAAGTTTGACTTTGTATCTAAAGTTCTAAGCCTGATTAACCTTAAATCAACTTTAATTGGGATGGCACATATTTAGTATTATGAATTTTTTTCTCTGTTGTTTCCAGAGACAGTTTTATCTTATGGTCACATTTTACACTTAAGAATCTGACATGAAACATAAGAAATAAATCTAATACAAATAACAAAATGTTTGCTAAATCACCTTTTTAACAATGTACATCAGGGGGAGCAAAACAATTGTATTAACTTAAAGATTAAAACTTAACTTAATGAGTGCACAATTACACAATTACCCTTATAACATATCGGCAAATTTCATCAAAAACCTCTCAAAATAGGTATTTCAAGTTTTTGTTTAACATGTGAAAAGTTTTCTGATATAATGTGACACTGGAAAAGGATTATCTGTATTCAAAACAATCTTGCTCATTTTAATTCCAAGTGAGATTATATTCAAACATTAAAACATACAAAAATACTTTTATAAATGCTTTGATAAGAGCAAAACTTCTTTCACCTACTTTTAAATTTTAAATGAATTAAAACTTAATTAATTAATAAAAACCAACCTTATGCTAAAAGGATAAAAGACAACATATCATTACACAGAATAACCAGCATATATTTTTTAACACTGCAGTTTTACAGCATTTCTTAAACATCCTGTACAAATGATCGTCCTCTCTTTGTTATTAGACCGCAGTCGAACACACACAGTGTCAATAAATGCAAATCAGGTTTAACAGAACTGAAGGGAAGAGACACATGACTGTCTCTGGTTCAGTGTGCTGAACTCACACTGTTGTGACTTAAGTAACATCTTGAATGTCTGGATAAATCTATTTGTAAAAATGTGCATCAGAAAAGAAGAAAAACAGGTTTTTAACATAAGTGTACCTGAAGTTCATGTATATTTCACTATAATTCTGCTATGAATTTAGTTTTTCCTCTTGATGCTCGATGCAAAAACACCTGTTGATACAATCATGTGTTACTGGTGAGTGTCTGACCACATGCAAATGCCCTCTTGATAGGGTTATCTGACACACATGCAGCCTGAAAGGTAGACCTGCAGACTCCGGCAGCAACTAAAGAAAGCTTTACCAACTTTACTTTTAACTAAAATGATTTGAAGCAGCATTAGTGCCTTAAAAATGTACAAATTTACAAAACTGCACTGTAACATTTTTGATTTTTGGTCATCTATCATGGATTAGAATTTGTTATTTGCTATATTAATATTTGTATATTATTGTATGAATATAGGAATGTCATCTTTCGCTGTGCATGTGTGTCTCACTCTGGCATGTTCGTACATGTGTTGTGTGTTTCTGTTGTGTGTGTGTGTGTTTGCATGTGTTTTCCACTCACAGTTCAGAGGCGATGGAGGAGTTTCGTGACATGGACTTTGGTGACAGGTCATAGTCGCTGTCAGAGCGGTAGAGGAAGGACTCTCTGCGCTGGTTGTGTCCGGGGAAGTTAGTGTGGAGGACCAGACCAGAGCCGGGGGAGGCCTGGGGGTCCAGGGGGCTGCAGCTGGCAGACGGGCCATTCTCCACATCGAAACTGAGAAGAGATAAGATAAGAAAAAAAAAGTTATTATGGGGTTACATTTTTCACTGCAGCTCTTTTGTCACAACTGTGAGAAATAAAACCTTTTATGACTGGAAGAGTGGACCTGGTTTAAGGTTCAAGTCAACCTGCTGTGAGGTTTCTGTCAGACTCTGACATATTTAACATTTTGCTGACTCTCAGCTGCTAAATTACGAGGGATGATTGATAAGTTTGTGGCCTAAGGTAACAGACAATGAGTTTTACAGCTCTTGTTACCTGCATGTGCAGTTCAACTCTTTGGATAAAATGCAGAAAGTTTGAAGTAAACTACTTTTGTGGTATTTCTGTATTTCTACTTCCTCCTTAAGATGAAGAGGGCGCTCAGTGGTCATGATTGTGACAGTGATAATGGCATCTTAGTTACAGTGGATAATTTTCTCAAGGTCAAAGACACCAATTTCTGTAAAGGAGGGATGCATATGTGACAGGGCTGCTGGACTAAGTGTTTGAATGTAGGGGAGGACTATGATGAATAATATGATACGTTTTCTAAAGGTGACTTTTTCTATGCCAGGCAATAAACAACCTGATACGGAAATGTGTAATTCAACCAAACTTTGAGATTTAACTGTAAGTGCTTTTGATTTTACTATAATTTTAGTTTAGTAATTTAAGTTTTTGGCACTAAAAAGCTGTATTCTGACAAAAAAAAAATTAAAGAACAACAAAGTCTTTCCAGCTTTCTCTTTTTTCCTGCTAACATTTCATTTTCATCAGCCAGCACTCTGCAGACTATTAGATTTTCCTGACAAAAAGCTATGATGCAATCACACGCTCTCACATAACTATGTACAGTAGACACACACATACATGAATAAACTTGACATGACCCGGCAGAAAAGGGCAGAGTGACACGCATGAGTGCACAGCGCTCATTCACTGATGGGAATGAGAGAGAGGATGAGGCTCCTGGATCCATGAGGAGGAAAGAGAGGAGGAGGAGGAGGAGGAGGAATGGGGGAAGGAAGAGGAGGAGGAGGGTGTAATTAAGACATCATCAGAGAGGAAGAGGCTGTATCACTGCAGCCCCAGCCCCCCCACCCCAAGAGATCCCTCTTCAAACAAACATGCAACACACGCTTCCAAGCATTTTCCACTGTAGTCGGAGTTTTTCATTGCTTTGTTTTGCCGTGACGGCCATCACTTCCTCCTCTGTATAGTAAACACACTCTGGTGGAGAGGTTGCTGGTTACACGACAAACGCAAAAGTCCCTCTCTAAGGAAAATTTGTTTTGCTTGATGTTTCTTCATTTTGATGTTTGACCTTCAGTGTGCTGACTGACGTATGTGCACAGTTTGTTTTCACATCCTTCTGCTGAAGAGGGAACTGGTGTCTGTGCTCACCTAAAGTGTAATGGTAAAACATGCTTCTGAGACTTCAAAACTAGTTTGAAAGCCTCCTGTGTTTCTCTGTGCAACTTACACAAGTGTCATGTGGAAACTTGTCAACTCCAGCACACATAAATTGCAAAAAAGACTTTTTAAAAACAATACCTAGATATTTTAAGTTTCTTGATTCAAATTTAATGAGGCAACTTTCATTTGAAGATGTTTCTTGTGGTTAAAGTAAAGCTGTTGTTCCTTGCGTATTACTATTAAATATATCTGCACAAGATCTTCTTTAAACAAGAGAAAAACACAAAAAAGACTGAACATTTTTAAAAGATCTCTCTCTCTTTTTGTCTCTCCCTTTCTCTCTCTCTCATCCTGACTGATCCGGTCAGATGGCCGCCCACCTCTGAGCCCAGTTCTTTTCCTGAGGTTTCTGCCCATTAAAAGAAAGTTCGCCAAGTGCTTCCTCATATGGGAATTGCTTTCAATTGTTTGGTTCCAGTAAATTACAGTTTTTTGTTCAGACCTGCTCTCTATGTAAAGTGTCTTGACATAACTTATGTTGTCATTTGCTGTATAAATAAAACCGACTTGACTTGACAGGAGTTAAATGGTGTTTTTCCAACAAAATAAGCAGTTTCTGTGGAAAGGTCATACCGATTTTTTGCAGCTGAGTGTTCATTTGTATTGTGTATTTTTCTTGTATCATTGCTTTTATGCAGCTCCTTCTCTGTTTATTATAATGTAATTGAGAATGGAAAACCCATCAGTTCATCTCTGCAAGAAGGTTTTCCAAATGCAAACCTACAAAAAAAAACCTCCATCAGCTGACTGCTGCACCTCTTCTCTTGTTTTACACTGTTAAAAACAGCATGGAAACAGCCTTCTTTTATTTGTTGAACATTTCCTGACTGATTTACGTAATGGATTTATTACATCTCACTGCACATGGACAGTGTGCTTTATTACAGGCTGCTGTGTCAACTCATTAATACCAATCATTAAACCATTTGTGGGACATATGAGACTAGACAAGTGGGAATGTGTGTTTTTTTTTTACACTAGGGAAAGCAGGAAAGTGGGTGAAAGGCTGAAGGGTGTCTTTTTTTACACTAATGATGGGAATCTGGGCTTTAACAAAAACAAAAATAGGCATGACGTCAGAGCCAAAGGCTCAATCGGGACAAGAACAGAGAGGATGACGCAGAGTAACAAGACACTAGATGTAACCTTTTAAAAAAAGTGTAGATTTAAACTGCTTTACAGAGAAGACAAAAATAAAGAAAATAAATGAATCATAACTATAAATATTGAAAGAACTAAGAGTGCACAGACCACAAAAGCTAATAAGACAAAGATTAACAAAAAAAGTTACAGCAGATTACAATTACATGTTTGGCTTTTATTAAACTACACAGGAGGTCGACAGTGAAAACAACACCTCCTTCAATTCACAGGCTTTAATATTCACTCCTGATTGAAGAACAGTCAGAAGTTCCTGCTCTGAATACCCGAGACTACCTCTTGTGTAGAGATATGTGACTTCATCGTAGTTTGTATCAGTAAGCCACATGTTACACAAAGCGAGGTGGCTAAAAAATGATGTGCATCATCAATCTGACTGACTCCGACAAAAATGTCCAAGCATGAGGTCATGCATTAAAGAGAAGTTTGGTCACATAAGTTTGAAATATGCGATATAATATCAACTCATTTTTAGACATTTTGATGCTGAGTTGTTACATACAGTGCAACTAGAGTCTCTGTATTACCTATAAGGCATCGCACTGCAGGCCAACATTTGAGTTTGACATGTTTAAATAAAAAGGCGTCAAAATTGGGTCAAAGAGGCGACAGAGAGGAAAGAAAGGGAGCTGTTAAATGCAGAAACCTGAGGTAGTTTCATAAGCTAAATGTGTTGTGAAAAGGCACAAGTAGGCAGCTACTCTAGAATGCAGTGTTTCAATCTGATGCTGTTGTTGCCTGGGGGAGGGGGATTTAGCCTCATTCTTCTTTTTTTCTGTGAATTATGACGTGATACTACCATGAGTACAAAGCATATTTTAGTGCAGAACTTCCTGTTTATTTTCTGTCTCTAAACATGCCACAATGATGCACTGTAATGCGCACATAAATGAAAGGTGTTTGTATGCAAGTGTGTGTGTGCATGTGAATGTGCATGTGTGTGTGCATGTGCGAGTATATGTGTGCGCATTACACATGCACACACACATGCGCAGCAGCACTGTGCACCATGCATTCACGTTTGACTGCTCTGCCCTCGGGTCAATCTGCTGCTTTGTGTGCGATCACGTGCAGAGTCGACTGATTCTGGAGCCACAGCAGGCAGGTTCTCATCATCCACCGTTCAATCTTCTTTCTCACACACACTCTCCAAAACATAGAAACTTCACGTGATGATAAAACACATACCAAGAAAATTATAGGGATAATATTTTCACAAGAAATGCCTTCAAGATCCATTGTGAAAAGAATGACCCACAGTTGCTCTTTTTTGCCATGACGGCTCACAGGAATTTAGTTTCTCTTTCATTCCACGCAGATAAGAGTCTGGGAAGATTGCTTAGATAATCCAAAACATTAACATATGTGTTTCAAACTCTCACAACATTGTCAGTAGTGGAAAAAGTATCCAGACCCTTTACATAATAAAAGGTGGCTACAGTGTAACAGTACTAAAACACAAGTAAAAGTTAGAAAAAAAACAGAAGTTTAAAAGTTTTACAAGCTAAATGTTCTAAAGTAAAGATTCTCATAATGCAGAAAGATGGGCCCTGACTGCTATATATTATTATACATTTCATTGATGAGTTATTACATTTTAATTTCATTGTATACAATCAAAAAGCCTAATCCAAGGCCTTATATTTCATTCCTCCATCATTCATTCTGTAGGTAAACTCTTAAATCTCAATTAAGTCTCAGTAAAGTATCCTGAAACAAGGTCTATCAAATAAAAATACAGGGGATTAAATGTACAATATTTTCCATTTGTGATGTTGTGGAGCAGAGCAGAAAGGAAAACTAAAAGAAAGTTCAGTCCATCATGTGTTACTCAAGTGCTGGACAGAAACACGAGCTCCATGCTGATCATGAGCTGAGTCACTTCCTCCTGAGAGTCTCTACAGTCATGTCAGACGGTAACAGGCAGGGTACAGGTGTTACTGTGGAGCCTCAGGCTGTAGCCAGAAGTCAAACCGGATGAAAGAAAAAAGAGTCATCGCCTTTGGGGAAGGCGACTGCTGTATTATGTAAGCAATAACACACGGTGAGACACACAAGAATGAGAATGAGAATCGGCTCATGCTGAGATAATATCTACGTCAAGTCCATTGTTTCTTGGAACAGGACGACTATGAGTGCATATTACATTAACACCTCCGATGGCAACTGAACAAAGAAAGCAAGGAAGGCAAAGGTCTAGGGTTCAGGCTGTCATCCTCTCTGTGAAAGGTTGTTTGTGGTCACTTACTTTTGCCATGACATTAGGTAAGGTTTTATCATCACTGAGGTTATAAAGTAGAATATAGAACACGTTTACTTTGCAGTTTGCTATACTTGACAATTAATAATTAACATAGAAGGTTAAAAGGATATGTAATATTTTCACACATATATGTCTAAACTGACAATATTTATATCTTTTTATCTTTTTATCTTTAGGCATTTTAATTACCATTTACAGAACTGTATATTTTAACTTGAGTTATGTGAATGACATAATTTAAAACTTTCCCACAAATTTAGAGAAATCTGTGAATTTGCAGGTAACATTGCATTTCATTTTGTCCTCTGTCTCTGATTCCCAGGGTAACACCAGTCAGAGAGTGGGAGAGGAAGCTGGCAAATGTGACTCAACATGATGTGAATCAAACTTTAATTCCTTATCTTGTTTTTGAACATTTCTGCCTCAGTCAGTCTGACAGATTTCCATCTGCAATGGCTGTTTATTTAACAATGAAGACAACAACGACACCGATCCCACACTATTTCACAACGTCATCAAACTACTTTATTTATTTATTGGCTTGACCAATAGACCTCCAGTGGAAGAAATTACAAATTATGTGTTTAGATGGTTGACACACACGTTATAGGGCCAAAATTTTGAATGATTTTAGTTATCTACTAATGAGTTCATTATTTGGTTTTGGAGATGTTCAGCAAAACTTACGCATACACATTGAAACCTTACTTTAAAAGTCATTTAAGTTGAATATTCAGCAAACTTCATCCAAGAGCCCTGCATTAAAAACTGATCCATCAGTCAACGTTCAGCATCTTTAAAGTTCACTGACCTGCTCTTCAAACTTAAGAGGATTTTCATGGTGAAACAACATTTTAACAGAGCCAGTCTCATGACTCTCTTGTGACCGTCTGAATGACTGATGCCAATGTTTGTGTCTGGTTTGGTCCCCAGGTACCACTCACTGCAACCACTGCATGAAAAAATACTGTATGTCGTTGAAATGTTTGACTTTTTGATCTTAGAGGTTGATTTTTTGACTTTTGGAAAGAGTATGTGAGATTCATACGTCTAAAAAATGACACAACCGTTTTGAACTTTCATGTTTTTCTACCGCTCATTTGTTGAATAAGGCCTGCGAGATGCAAACAAGAGCTCATAAAAACTACTAAGTAGACCTCTGAGCTTTTAGGAAGTTTAACAAAACAAAAACTGGCTGATCTGACGGCTCTTCAATAGTGTCCAATTATTACGAAAGGTCAAAAAATAAGCATATTTTTCTTGTATCTTTCACTCAATATCAGGACAGAAAAGGGATATCCAAGAATTTGGCCTTTGAAATAAAACACAAAGACAGACCTTGGGAACAAAGACCATTTTTTAGCAAGTGGGGTGTCCTGGTGGTTCAGTGGATTAGTGCATTATGTCTGGGAAAGCACTCTCACTCATACCAGCCTCACATGCCTGCTCTTTGAAGTTCCCGTACAGACAAACATGGACATCAGCACCCTATATGCAAACACACATGAATGAAAATGTAAAATTCAGATACTTGCTCGAGCGGAAACATGCCTTCTGTTCAGAGACAGGACGGGAACGAGGACTGTTTGTCCAAACCGCTGACAGATGAAGACAACCAGAGGCCGCGAATGCTTTATTGCGTTTATGAGCATCCAAGGTAGATGGAAAAAAAAGAAGTTAAACTAACAATGACTTAAAGGAAGCATGTGAGTGTGTGAATGGAGGTGTGATTAGGATCACAGCATTGCCAGGTTTTATGCCATACAGTTTTGTTTGTATTATTTTATAAGGGGGCGTGTTATCCATAGCTTTCCAAGTAACTTAAGCAGACGTTGATTGCTGAGAATTCGTTGGACATATTTCCAACTAAACACAATTACTGTGATGTTGTGTCAGTTGAGGCTGTTTAGTTTTGGGTGTTTTACTAAAGAAATCAGGAAGCAGTGCCCCCTCTGACCACAAAATGATTTGTTATGATGACAGAACATTCCTTTCCCATGATCCAGCAGCATCTGTCTGACTGATGATGGACATGTGATGGACTTGCCCAGCATCTACTTGTTTATTTTACTAAATCTCCATTACCGTTGGCTGTAGCAAATTGTATTTTTTACTCAAATCACTGTATTTATACAAAATTACTTCTGCAACAGCTACAAATGATCCATAGATCGCATAGAAACCATATCAGAGAGGAAGATGTGTATATTCAGCCAACATCTGAATTTGTTGCACTTGTTGATTTGATAGGACTTTTTGTAAAAGTTTCCCCTACTAACAAAAGCCCTTTATAACAAGTGTATGTTTTCACAGGTTAGTCTCACCAGGTGACTATTCTTTCTCATATTGAGTGGGACATGTATTTGAAAGGTGGGAGCACTTCAATGATACTGAAAAATACTCAGGTATACTTAGTTACTTACTGCAGTAACATTTTTTCCATGAAAGCAAGCAGACTGTAATGTAATCTTAACTAACATAAAACTAACACACTGACTCAAGGCAAGGCAATTCAAAAGCTCTATTTAGCTATTTTTCTGCATACTGCTACTACTACCACTACTGCCACTCATGCTGATAAAAATACTACTACTGCTACTACTGTTACTATGCCTAATAATAATAATAATAATAATAATAATAATAATAATAATAATAATAATAATATCATCATCTTCATCATCATCATAAGAAGAAGAAGAAGGAGAAGAGTAAGAAAGAAAAGGAAGAAGAATCCAAGTGTACAACTACTGGGTAGTTTGATGTACATATTATTTTTATATTTCTTGCATAAATTTTACGTATATCAAGTTAAATGTGGTAAATATACTATAAATTTCTTTAGCTAAATTCTTGGCTAGTTTCTTGGTTAATTTATTAAAGCTATGTTAGTTATGTAAGTGAACAAAATCACACTTATATATAAAAAAAAGACAAACAAACGTTTTTTTGGCCTGCTGTTATATTTAAATTTGACACAGCAGACCTGAGTAGCCTGGCTGACCTCGCATCTTATCATATAAGAAGCTACATTTAGGATTCAGCTGAACTCTGGGTGAGGACACTTTCACTGTTGTAAAACATCCAGGGAAGAGCAGAAAGCAGACACTGAGCTGAAAACATCCGGTGGCAGACAGTAAAGATGCCAAAGGAGCTGGAAAGGTTTTTCATTAATACTCAGTATCTTATTTTCCAGGGAAATGACTCCACTTCCCAGTTCTGAGACAATGGTGCTGTTCCAGGTTCAGCGCAGTTGCAGGCCAGTTCAAACAGTCTCCTTCACTGGTGGAGAAAGACAACTCAGCATCCTGCTTACCGATTCATGTGACAGTATATACCAGGACTGATAATAAATCCTGTGAAACAGTGTTGCTGAGTTTAAGCAACATTCTGTTACTATTTCACCTTATTTAAATGGGGCATTAAGTTGTAGTCAGTTACTGAACTGTGTAACTTGAAAGAGCAGGTAGAAAAAGCTGCATGATGCTTTACAGCACTCTGTCTCACAAACCAACATCTATTGCTGACTTTAGTGAAAGTGGATTATATTTGTCTGTTTTTTGCATATGATGTTTTCCAGCTCAACTCTGAAAACTGAAACAAAATAAAAAAATAAGCAATCAAACAAACAAAACAAAAAAAGAAATATACAAAGCCATGAGTCTGCTGCTAACCTAAGGAAAGCTGAACTACAAAAAAACCAGACAACCACAAATCACACTGAGCCTCAGTCTGTGAAGGAGAAACAGATACTTGTGCTCTGGAGCAAAGGAAGCCACAGTGTCACAGTCAGGGAGAGAGGGAGCATTCTTATACTTTGAATTAATCTCTTCCTTCCTGTGTGTTATGGTGAGAGGAAAACCAGTGGCCATTTGTCTGTCGGGTTGTGCAAACAGAGGTGCCATGGTAACACCTCCTGTTTGTCCTTGTGTTAGCCAAGGTTTAAATATTATTTCTTCAACACACACTTGAATTGCATTTTGCTCTGTTATTAAAACGAGCAACTCTTCTAATGTTAACAACCTTAAGGCTGGAAAAGTCAAAGATGAAAACCATCTGCTCCACTGCATCATTAGCAGAATTGTTTGTAAAAAAAAATGGATTAGAGACAAACATTATCCAACAAATCCCTGCAAATGTTTGGGACTGCAGGAGAAACAGAGAGAAGCCTGAGACAAGCAGTGAATCCTGAAAAGACATTTTTGTCTGACCAGCCCTGCTCGGTGAAATGTGCCAGAGCTCCGAAAAGCCCCAGAAGGACGATGAACTGATTGAGTGATCCCATCAGACCAAGCCAAAATAGCAGCAAAATTTTATGCTCCAAAAGATCACAGTAACATCTCCCTACATGAATCTGCGGGAGAAAGTATTTAAAAATAGGTTAAATACACGAGCTTGTCCAAACATGCACAAGCTGGAGCAGACAGTTCCCAACACGTGAGCTTATGAAAGCAAAGGGACTCAAAAAAATCTAGATGTTAAAGGACGTTTTTGTTGTCTCCGCTGTCTAACACTGATCCATTCCCACCTGTAGCACAACAGTGTGTCTTTGGTTACCTTTACTTATGGTGGGAATGTTCAAGGCTGCTCATCTCCTGATTCCTTTCAAACGATGCAACGTGAAACTTTTGCGTCAGTACTGAAACTTAGTCTGCAAAGCCAACTAAACACAGACCACTTGGAAAACTGATTACATCAGGATGAAATGATGGACAGCAGAAATGTGCTTTTACTTGTTCTGGTCAGATTTTATCCACCGGCAGCGTTTCCACAGCGCAAGCCGGATGTTTTACATGATCACGCCGAGTCCTGTTCTTACTCTGTTCCAGTTACTTTGACCACAATCTTTGATTCACTCTGTGAAGTGACAGTGGGTTTTGTATCCAATTAAAGAACTTACAACCTACAGTTACTGTGTTTTGTCCCACCCCCCCAACACAGCTCCAAGACCACCGGCAACATTTTAGAAGTAAAGCATTTTGCCTGGTGACTTTCTCCTATTTTGTTGATCATATAAATGTCCTTCTGTGCTTTAAACATGAGGAAATAGGCAAGGTAGTTAAATGGTTCCTTCTTTTGTTTATTAAATGACGGTATTGTGATGTGATCTGCTCAGAAGGTCTGTATAGGCTGTTTTATTTTGAAAATCAAGCAGGTTATCTGTGTTTTTACCCCGTCTGACCTCCTTTCTGGCTCGATCTGTTTTGTGAAGCTTGAGCTTCTGTCAGAGGTAGATTCCTAGGGAATTCTCCATTGAACAGAGTGAATGCTCCATTGAACCACCTGCAATGCATCCAGATAAATTAAAAGAATTGTCTTGAGAGGCTACATTTCGCTCCAACATCCCCATTGAAACCAAAATGCACAGTCATGTCCAGTGAAATCTGCGAGCAAGGATATCTAGCCCTTTTCTGCAGCAAAAAGCTGCAGATTCAAGTTTCCTCATGTGGGTTTGCAACAGCTAATTTTAATGTTCACTTTAATTTCATGTATTAAAAAGTAAGATTGGATCACGAAGAGTTATTGGTTGATGTAAAAGGGGAAAAAGCACTGATATATCATGATGTACATGAAGCATGCCACTTAAATTTCACTTAAGCTCCTGCTGAGGAGATGAAAAATGTTGGCAGGCAAAAACATCAGATCCTTGTGGAGCGATGAGGAGAAAGTGATGTTCCTCAAATAAACACATGAAATAAACATAATGCAAGGCTTCTATTTCCCTTTTCTACAGCAAAAGCTACTCAAAAAAAGTGTGTAAGAAGGCAAAGTTGCTGATGAAGTTTGTGTGTTTGATAAACAGAATCAGAGCTGCAGGTGACGGGCGGAAGAGTGTGTATTGATACAGGTGGGTACCACCACCATCAGCGTACACTACTTAAAGGCAAAAGTGTAAAGTTACATGTAAGTCACAATCTCCTTCATCATGTAGTTTTAATGAGTTGATAAGGATCACATCAGCGCCTGGAGAGGAACTCAAATTACATCCCATCGCTGCACCCTCTTACTCTGCAATGCTCTAATTGTGTTTGACTGAAGAATTAGCGCCTTCAACTGTTTACTAACTCCTAATAATCCCATTATGGAAATGTGCATTCATTTGCATTTTTCTAATTAATTTGCCAATTTTCTAGAAATTCAGCCAAAATCTGCACTACTTTTGGATGGATACTTGGCTATTGTCATGAATAAAATCATAAGCTGTGTACATTAGGACAAAGCAGATTGTCTAGTTATCAGCATGTCCTCAGGCAAGACACTGAACTCCAAACTGATCCTGACGGCTACTTTATTGGTGTGTAAATGTGTGTGTATGATCCTCGAATGGCTGGATGCTGACCTGTGTTGTGAAGCGCTTTGGGTGGCTGAAGGACTAGAAAAGTGTCTTATAAATGTAGCCCACTTACCATTATCTTTATAATCAGTTTCGTAGAAGAAAACACAGGAAGCACAAGCTGCCCAGTCACAGTTCCTACTATTCCCACATGGTATTTGTAGCCCTGATCTATAGCTACAATGTGGTCCTTGAAAACACACAATCATAAATAAAACTTAGACAAAGCTCATTCTATGTAAAACTTGGTCGGCTCCAGCCTGTATTGAATTTGTTTCCCACTGCCACAAACTAACAAGATGTATTTTTATTTCCATTAAGTGTCACAAGTTTCTGTAGCCTGTGGAGAAATCTGTTCTCTTGCCCTGCAAACCACAACCAATAAAAACATGACCCGGCAGAACTGTGCCCATAAACCTTTGATGGTCCTGCACTTAGATTTATAAAGACAAGCATCATATCAAGTTGAAACCCCACGAAAATTAAAGTATGTCCTCTGGCCTTTTGTACTGGAACCAACAACAGAAAAAAAAAGTCAGAAATCCAACCAGACACAGCACTTATTAATAGAAATCAGGCCACTAGCGTAATCAGGACTTGCGCCAAGTCATTATACACGCACATTTAAGAACAAAGTCATCTAGCAGATGCCCTCTTTAGAAATCATTTACAGTCTAAATACACGGCGACATGCCACATGGTTTCAGGAAAAACAAAGCAGAACTGGCTGAGAGGTGTGATGGAGAGGATGATAGAACAGGGGCTACGGGCAGCTTTGCGTGTGTGCGTGTGTGTCTGTGTGTGTCTGTGTGTGTCTAAGTAGGTGGATGAGGTGAGAGATTATGTATAGAAGTGGGTGACAAAGTGACAAATACGTATTTGAACTGAAAGGGAACAACATAAATGTTCTTGACCACCGAAAAAAGACAAAGAATGTGTGACAGACCGCAAAGACAGAGTGACAATAAGCAAAAGGTAGAGAATCTAAGCTTCACTTCAAACCAAAAAAGGGACCCCTCCTCCACATTATACTTCCTGATCTGTACAGAGTCTCCAGCTACTCTAAGTCAGTCACAGGCTTCTCTTTTTATTACTCTCTTCAAACTAAAACTTCATCTATAACTTTCTACACGGTTAAACATTATTGTGGGAAGATGGATTTTGCCATGATTACAGTAATCACAATGTCTAAAAAAAGCACTTCACAAAATCATATTTAAATTTGTTTATTGTGTCTTTTATCTCTTTTTTGCAAATAAATTACTCTGGATTGTTACCACAAACCCTTTTTCTTCACTCTAACTCCATTCAACAGATTTATCATTGTGAGCCTGAAAAGGGACCTGAACTCTGGAGTAGGAACTTCTGCACTCTTAATGTGAACTATCTCCACCTCAACTAGCTTCTACAATAAAACTGTTATTAACTAATTGATGCATCAGCTGCAAATGTCCACAGATCAAAGACTTTTATTTTTGATACTTTAAGAACATATAGCTGATTACGAAGTTTCAATGCAGGTTTTTTTTTACTTGGAATAGAGAATTTTTATATTAGCGTATCATGATTAATTTCAACATTAGTTTTAACATGGATATTCTTTTTACCAGTTAGTGAAGATAACTCAATTTTGTTTTCATTCTAACCCTTACAATCCTGCTCCCAATCATCCAGCCCCAGATTCCTCTTGATCCTTGTGATCCTCCCAGCCATCAGTGTTATTACTTGTCATAACCCCTCGTCATCATCCTAATTGAAATAATCACCTTACTCATCATTAAAGCCTCTTCACAGCCACAGGGGGTAATTTCAGCTTTGTGGAGTCACTCAGAAATCAAAAACCCCGACCACATAACCACAGCAGACGCACGAGCCCTCGCCATATTATTCTGTGTACCCATCTCCATAACAACACGTTATACTGTAAGGAGAGTGCACTGTAAATAAAATACTGCTGAACCGCAAACTCTACAATACAGTGCTGCACCCCACCCATGGGCAGGCAGGCACATAACACTGCTGTTCAAAGTCCTGCGCTGGAAAGGGAAAATGGGTCACCAAAATGAGGAGAAGTCGACAGCCATTTAC